>CM052164.1:8878054-8897794 GCA_028455555.1 Augochlorella aurata
AGGCTAAGGTAATTCGCAGTCTTCGTGTGTTGTAAGAGCAGCAAGAAATAATCCTCGGAGAAAATTCTTTTCGCCGTGGAAAAGTAGCGGGTTACGACTGGTCAACTTTTATGGGTACGATACACCGGCGCTGAACGGAGTCGCAAAATATCAACGGAACAACGTTCGTACGGCTTCGCTCCCTGTTTACGACACCCAAATTTGAGGGCGACTTCTAAAATTTCGTTCTCTTACCTTTCTCGCGAGGAGCGGTTTCCTTTGCCGGTTGGCCATTTCACCTTTCTCCATCGTTTCATGAACGGAAAGTTATTTCACCGTCCGCCTTTTTCCGGTTTGCGGTCGTAACGAATTTCGATTTATGATTTGTCGAATGGAAACGGCCCGATTCTGCTGCCGCGCCGTGTATCTGCATAACGCGGCCGTCGCGACGCGATGTCAGCGCAGCCACCTATGGACCAACTGAAACTTCCGGTCGAGTGAATAATTCTCGCTTGATCGAGTAAATCTTTCTTGTGGAATGTAGATTATTTTTGCCGACATGAACATGTACTGTAAAAGATACTAACAATAAAACATAAGATTAAGCGTCTTTTGCTTGTCACTCTTAATTTTTGCAATTTGTGCTGAATTGCTGTACGAGGCTTTACAGAATTTAATATCGTGGACAAAAATAAAATTATTATACTAATTGCTAAAATTCCACGTCGCGTCAAAAAATGAATTGCACTTTTTGTTGATTTAATCAAATGGTGCATATTTTTGACTGATCTAATTTTAATAGAACTTGCAAAATGAAAAATGTAATTTCTGTTGCACTAGATTAACTTAAATATTGTGGCGAATTTTTATATGGAAACTAATTGGATTTCTTGTTTTTAACAAACACAAGTTTTATTGTATATATTATAATTCTTCGTCTGTTCGACCACCTCGTTGCAGTTTCCTTGCAATTTCTCTATTCTAATGCGCACAAGCCTTAATTTAGGTTTGTATTGTATTTTTGTCTTTTGGAGAGATGAAAATGTCGACAGCCTAGTTATCGCTGCTAGTATTGAAGCAGTTATCTTAGCTGTTATGTCTGTACGAAAGATCAAGTACTTTTTTAATTATTCGTGTATAATGACTTATAATGTTTACAATCTGTTCCCTTTTCGTGCTTTTGTTTATTTGCTAACAATATGTCTAAACCAGTAACTATAATCATATAAAATGACGATAAACACAATGAGCGACGAGGAACTATATATTCGACAGTACATTTGGTTCGAGTTTCAACAAGAATAAAATACTGCTGGAGCATAGTAATCAATTTATTTAGGTTTGGTATTTTATATAGCATATATGTCGACTGATTAGATACATATTTCATAGGAGGATATATTCAGTTTATTATTGATGTTTACTATTACATGCATGATAGTTGAAAGGGTCTGCAATGTAAGTAGTTCAACTTCGAAATTATTTTATTCACAAAAATTTTGGTGCACGTTCTTAAATCTCTAACTGTTCGATTCTAAGGGTATACTGGTCAACCATTGCAGCAGAAGTCCGTTTATCGGAAACATCTGTAACCAGAAAGGTCGGTATCGAAATACGAAACAAGAGTTTGAACCGTGCAACTCATTATTCACGTTTATATTAAAAATATATCCTTTTCGCTTCAAATACCGTAATTTATGGCTTTGTTTGAATCCAGTGAGTATACGGAGGAATATAAATTCTCCAACTGCACACAAGAATGAAGTTTGTATTGCCTGAATTTTATTGGTTTTTCAATAAGTACAATCAGTTAAAACAAAGCCCTCGGTTATCGAATCTTGTCGACTAACTGAGAGCTTTATTTTAATTAGGTGCAACAATATTGCATCAACGTGTTATTGGGGAAGTAATAATGAGGTTTACAAAGTACGCCGGTTTAAATGATAATCTGAGCGCAAGCCGATTTTATTGAACAGAATTAATAGGGTGGTCACAAACGGATGAGAATAAATCCACCACATAAAATTATAAATAATGATAATATTACCTCAACCATTCTGGCAGCTTATTATTAAAAGTCCGGACGGAAACGTATGCAATCTAACTTCATGAAATATTGCATTAAAACCGGAACATACGATATGCAGCGAAATATGGTAATACTATAATTGATTTATTATTCGTATTTGATTTATTTTCTATTTTCTCATGTAACACTTATTTGTATTTGAGAGTTCATTTGCTTTTGACGATCTTATGTCATACACATTCACAAAGGACTATTTAGTTCTACTGTAATCGTTGGCTAGTGTACCTAAAAATCGAACAGTTAGTGATTCACATTGCTGAATATATCCTCCTATAAAATATATATAAATTCTATAAATTGGTTTTATTGCACATTTATATATGAGTAGTTTGTTATTCATATTGAGCTTACTTTTTCGACATATTAGCCAGTAAATATCTGTTTCGTATTTTAATGCTTTTAATTTTCTGTTTTACGTGTTGGTTCCATGTTAATTTCTTGTCTAAATTGAGTCCCAGATATTTCACAGAGGTTACTACTGCTATTATATAGTTCAAGATTAGTTGTTTGCTCAGTTTTTCGTAAGGTAAAGATGATGTGTGCACATTTAGTGATATTGACTTTAATTCTATTTAATCAGTTCTCCACTTCTGCGATATAATTTTGAAGATTTAATTCAGAAATTTGTAATTTATCGCGAATGGCGATTATTCCTTGGCATAACCTTGACATAACAATGAATATCGTAGACCGTACTTCGCGTTTACATTTTTCCACAGATTTAACAATTGCTACTTCGTGGAGAGACTGTAATTTTTAGGTTTCATAAAAAATAGTTTCACGAAGATTGAACGTTCCCGAATAAGATAAAACGAGAGCAAGCTAATACGGTTAATGGTTTTCATGATAAAAACGCTGTAGGAACTTTTCAACGCTGAAGCGCGAAAGATCTCAGATAAACGGAGAAATCTGCTCTATCACTAGTGAGAGACTCGCAGTTGATCTCGCAGTGTGACAACGTCGCACGAAAATACGCAGCGAGCGTTGGAAACGTTCCATGACACACGCGGCTGGCTGCAGCTGAACATGCCTGAGAACACTTTCGAAATACGAGATAAATTATAATCATGTTGACGTTCCGCAAAAATAATTTTCGATGCAAACTTTCCTTCGGGCCAACGTTTTCAAGCGAAATGGCAATAAAAACGCGTCCCGTACAAACCGAAATGTTGACGCTACATAATTTACTCTCAAATAATACCGATAATGTTGCAGGTGTTACTTTACATGGAACAAACTTTTAATTAACGGCATTTACTACACTGCGGATTTTATGAATTTATTGCGGAAACGAGCGAGTAGAAAACAGAATTATTTCATTATTTTCAATTGATTGAAACTGTTAAAAGAAGTTATATATTTTTAATTAACCCTTGTTTTATTCAATTTTTATTTTGCACAGAGATCAGCAGTCTAGTAATTTTACATCACTCATTTAGTAGCAAAAATTAACAGCACTTTTGTTCCAATTTGGCTACAAGAGGTTATATCGGAAAAGATGACATTTTTACGTAATTCGTAATTTTTATAATGTATCAAAGTAGCATAAAGATTTGCACAGATCTAGTTGTATCTAAAGAAAAGTGACATCTACGTTAATCTTTATTTAATAGGTATCTTTCTATTTATAAAGTGCTTAGGGCCTATAAGAAAATTTTGGGCTACGAAGACAGTATTAATCTCAAAATGGGTAGCTAGATAATAATTTAGCATTATGGGGGGAGGGGGGCTGAGGAGGGATGTAAGAAGTGCCGTGTCTACTTAAAAAGTGTTTAAGGTATCATGCTTCCGCCCTGTTAATATCTCCTAGTAAACTTAATTACGTATTTACAGTGACGTAGACCTAATTTCTAAATCATTTAAGATGACTTATAAAATTGTTAAAGCAGTTGTATGATGCTTTACTAAACAAAAATACCAGAATATTTTACTGTTTACAGGAGAATAGCAATTAAAATTAGAAGAATGATTGAACTCCTCCTTAAGTCAACATTAGATAATTAGTAGTAATTTTAATAATACTATCGTATATTTTCCTAACTATTTTGAATCACTAATATATCTTTCACTTAATTGATTTTTACAGAAAAATTCATTTATTCTCCTTACTTCCATCTCTGTTAGTTATTCACAGATATAGCAGCTTTTAATAGCATTTTCAACTTACATCTGTAACATGTACTTTCGATCTATAACAAAATTTCTATGCGTCCAGTTTTCATCACTAGTTGAAAGGTGTACCTTGTTAATGTGATTGATCGAGTACTCTTTTTTATTTAACACGTCAACTGCCACGTTACTATCCACAAAGAAGACATCAAATTAGGACAACTTGTTCATCAACATGACTGTAGAAAAGAAAAGATTACTCACAAGCGACTGCTTGTATAATCTTGTTGTGCCTCGTAGATTTTTATTCATATTAAACAAATATTTCAAAGTTCTTTACATCGTTTAGAACATCGAACATGATATAAATATTCAATAATAACACTTTTCAATTGTAATAAAATCGATAAAAGGGCAGTCCAACAAAGTTTATTTAAAATTATCGTATTATTCTCAGTTTTCGAAGAATTCGAGTTTTTGTAAAGACCTCCAATTTTTAAGAAAAATAAGACGTGACGTATAAACTAAACACGTTAGAAAGGTCTACTTGGGCTCGAAAGATACAGGGAAGATTCTTGAATATGTCAGTATAGATATTTATAATATTGTATGCCTCTAAGTACTGTTAAACGACTGTTAAAGTTTTAAAAAATGCCGAAGAACGTATTTTCCACGGAATATATTTGCATATTTACGAAGCGTCCTCTACATGACACGAAAAATGGCCACTGCATCTGATTCCGTAGACATTTCTGAAGGAAAAACTATCAAGGAAAAGTGTCAAAGCGGTTTCACATTCGTACAAATCGGCACATATCCGTCGGCAACGCGTGCACGTCGCATTGCCGCCAAACGACCATAGCTCGCCTATCTCGTCTCAGCAGTGCCGTAGCTAGGTACGTGTAATAGGGTAGATATCCCAATTGTCGTGCCTCTGGGTTAAAAAACGTATAGAAAAAGCAAAGTGATATATGTAAATTGCTGATCTGTTTTCTTTTATTATGTTTATCTATTAAAATGTAAATGCGGTAAAATGTGGACATGGTATACAGAATCAGTATTTTTACTTTACTATTTTGTTCTTACTGTTTTTTATTTGTATTAACTAAATAGTGGAGAAGTTATTTAGAAACTTCGATCCGTCGAATAGTAGCATAAACATTTAATAATAACGTTTTCAAATTGTAATGAAATCCATGATGATCTTATACCCCTGAAAAGTTCCATAATGGGTACTGTTATGCCGTAAAGGAGGAAAGGAGGGGTTTCCTCGAGAAAAAATCCTCTTAATAACTTGAAGTATATTGAGATAGTTTACGAGCGGAATAGAAGAAATATGTCTTCACCAGAACTGAAGTCTGAACGATATTGCCGCGGATCCGGAGCTGCCCAATTATGTTTGGAGGTTCCTTTTATATTCTCCTGACGGATGGACTTGGACCTTGCTTTTGCGTTGGTCATGGGTCACGTAAGTCTATGAGCAATAGACTAAATATTACAGTTTTAGGCAAAAGGGTGATGCAGCCCGTTTTGTTTACAATTGATCATAACAGGTAACGCAGCATTACAGTACTTTTACATAGCTTCTAATCATCTTTGAAAATCAGGCTTTAAAAATTTTCGTCCGAGAGTTAGTATATAAATACTTCCTCCCATAGGTCTAACGTGAAATATCCGTCTGAAAAAGTAGCGCCAGTGAACAAGTACCCGTTACTCGTTTTATCCGAAGGAAAGTAACCTTCCATAGAAAATTTATGTGCCGCATTGTGTTATCAATATATCTCCTATAAAAAGCGTATCCTTCCCACCGGTAGCAAACCGTTTCGATTTACGGTTTGTCGAGCGCGGAACACCGTCACGTCGCTTTGGTTCTCTACGACGCGCATCTACATGTATAACTCTGGCGTCGCGACGCCCGACGCCGACGCTGCGCGCCGTGCCGGTCCGTGTCGATGCGGGATAAGCAACAATGCGATAACAAATGATGCGCGATAAAATAAAATTGCGCTCGTTCGGCTGATTGCCCTTGCCATCGCCGATTACTCTTGCATTACGCCGCTCCTGGGCTCGGATGGAAACTCGTGACTCGGCGCGAGAACTTTCGTAACGCAACATTTTCACCGAGGATTACATATCGCCCGAGCGCCGGGCGAACTTTCGTCGAATTAACCGACAGAAAAATTGGCGAATTATTTACGCTGCTCGTTCGTTGATTTTCACCGACGAGCCTCGGAGCGGTACTCGACGGTCTCGTTTAACCCGGGACCGAGACCGATCCACTTTAGACTCGATAAATATTCCTCCGAGTAGACGTATTCGTACGTCCGATCGTCGCTTGAATAAATTACCGGATCGTTGAATAAGCAATGAAACGACTGTGTGAATCCGTGTGGCAATTCTGTCCATTATGACGAAAATGCTGAAAAGATAATTAAAATGCACGTTTATTTTACGCATCGGAACGAGTATAATGTAGTGACTATGCTTAATTTCATTGAATTTACCGCGGTACTTATTTTCGAGTCTGGTTCAAAGTTTCCTCGATTGTCAATATATTCGGTCGTAGACAGTATCGACGGAATCAATCACCGAACCGCTTAATAAGTTATGAGAGGAATGCAAATACATAATATGTAGATGTATGTTTAATTAACGCAGATGGAATCGAAGTGGACAGCTGCTTCAATAATCAAATCATTAGATCGCGATTACAGTAATGATTTCGTTTTTCATTGAACTTTTTGTGCCGCGATCGGTCGATGAATCTCGCTTCGGCATCGCAATTAAGCTTAAAGAGAATTGAGCCTAGTCAAACAAGATGGTTAAAATTGCGCTTAGTGACTTTTCAATACGCCGCTCGATATTTGACCAAGAAAAATCGTTCTCTGCAAAATTTCATACAGCTCGCCCGGAAGGCTAGTTGCAGGCTAAATTAGATTCCGCTTAAAATTTTTAATAAAAATGCGGCATATTTTGGATCTGAAGTCGCATATTGCAGAATTTTCGAAGATTTTTTTGTTGTAAACTGGGGACACCAAAAATGAAAGAACAGAAGAGATTGGAAAATTGCAGATATCTCGAAGACGAAAGGAACGTAGTATTCTTATATTAATTTTCTGATAAAAACCGAATTTCTCAACATTTTTGCTGTGAGAAAGAAAGTTATACTAATCGTCGTTGTTAAACACTCTTTCTACCGTACGATAATGTTTATTTAACACCATTTTTACCAAAGGAGTTAAAAGACATTTTTTAATCATTTATAATATATATTATTTTCTGTGTTCTATGTTTTCTATGTAGCTTCTCGAATGATGTTACAGTCATCGCAAAATTAATTCGGTAAATTGTATAATAGAAAATGTCGATAAAAATAGCGTTAACCACGTTCGATAGAGAAAATAATTTCTCCTTAAATCTTTCGGTTGAAACGTTTACGTAATAGATTTATAAGTATGGTCATCAGCAGATGATGAATTGCGAAATTTGTATGCGGCGTATTTTTAAAATTCAAGCTGCACCTCTTCCGCGCTGATTAATGTATCCGTGATGATGAGAGATTAAATTGCGATTCCGCGGACTAGATACGGTATTCCGTGTTAAATCTCTGGTGTCTTCGGCGTCGCGCGTCGGTAAGATCCGAGGCGTTGATAAATGTATGATATACGCAATTATGACGAGACATCCATTCAAAGATTCAACGAATTTTAATCTCTTCAAGGATAAATTCTTCAGTGCAAGCGACACATTTAAGTCTTCCGGTATCACTATTTTAGACAGCACGCATTGGCTTTAATATTAAATCTTAAATAAAAGATATGATATTTAATATTATATAACATTATTATATATCATTATTATCATTATATATATATATATATATATATATATATATATATATATATATATATATATTAATAGAAATATACATACTGTTAAAAACGTGAACTCCGAATGTTTCATTTTTGTTAAATGACTTTAGTTTTTTAGTTCACGAAAGAATAATTAGTATTATTATATAATTAATTAGTAGTATTAGTATTATTAGTATTATCACGTTTGAGGTTTATTTTATTTCAAACAAGATAACAAATAATCAAGTGAAATAATTCATTACTACAAATCACGTATGAAAAGTAATTTTATTTTGTGTTATTTAAGTAAATTATTCGAAAATAATTTTTAATGTCAAATACTTTGTCTTAAATACAATGACAAACAATTTGATACAATTGTTGAGCTCAGTAAATTAATTAATTGAAAATACAGGAATTGTACTTTTTTCACATGTTTATATTTTAATCGTATTTGCCTGCACAGTGGTTCTTCAGCTTCAAAATTTTCATTAACTGTATTGAGGTAAATCCACATGGAAAAATACACTGTCTAGAAATCCATATTTCACACACAGCCGGCGCCGTTGAAATGACAGAACCAAAGAGTATTTGAAAGTGTATTTGAAAAGGTGTTTAAACAAGTAAAAATTACAACGAAGGATTACTTCGGATAAATTCATCATAACGAAACACATAATCTGGGGAAGAATTAATGATGTTTACATTGATTACTTTTCAAATAACTTATTTGAATAATGCTCAAATCTGGTACTACACAGAATTCTTAAGATATTTTTGTTCAGAAGTTATTGTCAATTTTTTGTCAGTTTCTTTTTATTGAAAAGATTGTCTTTTGTCATAAGATACTACATATTTATTTTACAACTCATGTTCCCCTGGGATTACATAGCATTCCCGGGGGTAGATATTACAATATCGCTTATTGCGCTCGGTATAAAATATAGTAATATAATATATAAAATGAATAAATAAGGTAAAATAACAGTATATATAGGTAACATCGGCTAACAATAATATAGTAAGTATAATAAATAATTAAATAACAAAAATAAATTAAATAACATTTAAATAACAGTTTTTTAAAAAAAATAGGAAAATACCAACAGCATAATATAAAAACAGCAACAAATATATATTGAAATAGTAATGGGCATTAATATTGAATAGACGATGGGGTGCGTAACAACTATTATTATTCCGCGGAGGGTAGATATGATATTAATCAAAGGCGTAAAGAAGATTTACGTAACTTTGTGATTAGTACACAGTATTACATGTACTTAGAATTTACAATAAATAAAAAACAGTACTTACAAGATTGATATCGATATTATTTTGTTGCACATTCAATGCAAACAATTGCTGAATGGGACAAAAAGCGCTTTAAAAAAAGTTAAAAACAAAGCAATTAAACGTAAAAGAAACTCATTGACGCTATCCACTTTTATTACAAAATAACTGATTCTTCGAATATTTTAAACTACCATTCGATAGGTCTTGCAGTTTTGTTGTTATCTGGACCTAAATAAAATTCATGGCAGTGCTCTGTCATATTTCTTTAGTCTGCAAATAACGTTTCTCCCAATATCGTAGGGATGCTAAATAACTGAATATAAAAATAATTTAAACAATTACCGTATCGGATACGAAAACATTGAGAATTTTTTCATAGAGCTCTACGCTTTCATTTGGCGGGCGCAGGAAGAAGATCGAGGTACGCTCTGCTTTGAATTATTCGGTCCGTGCGGTGATCGTACTTCATCGAGATCCGAGTTTAGCGGTTCTCTCGACCGAGGATTTTACGCGGTTCGAAAAATTTCAGTTCCGCGAGCAAGTAATGATTATTAAAAAAAGTTCTCGGTCGATTTGCTAGCGCGCACAATGAGTCTCGTATTTTATTCACGCGAATCCGCGTTAATATAATATCGCGATGAATACTGAGAGTACTTCCGGCGCAAGCCATTCATGGCTATAAATTCGGAGTTCTCGCTCGTCAAACATTGCCTTGTCATCAATCAGCGGTTGTTTCACGGAGTAAGGTAGATATCCCGATTACTGTCGGTATCCCCATAACTGTCACTTGAGTTATTTCCCTTAATAATGAAAGAATGCGTGAGAAATTGTAAAGAAAAACATGTTAATGTTAAACTCCGTTTATATTGGTGTGTGAAAGATGCGACCAACGTAAGTAGAGAATAAAAAGACAGTCGTTCTGCAAAAAGAGAAGAAAGTTCCGAAATACCGGTATTTTTACTTGTACCTTCACACCTTTATAGAAAACGAAATACCGGTATAAAAATCATATTTGTTCACCGGTATTAATACGTATTTAAGAGTCATTTTATTAACACAAATAAGTAAAAGTTTTATAGCTAGTTCATAATAACTAGTGGTGGCAGCATTAGCGACAATGTCCTTTTTTTGTATCCACATTACTGTCCTCAATAATCAGTACGACATAACGTGTCGTGCACGCATAACTATCACAATGTACTCGGCAAACATAACCTTATTATTATTATTATTTGCAAAGCAGATTATTTGCAATAATCTACTTCTTATGTGTCATAAATTGTTATTGGGACCGTCAACAAATAATATTTATCACATACGAAAATGTTCTTTAATAAAACAAATCTTAAGCATTATTATGCCACAAATTGGAATGGTTTTCACATTAAACAGCTTTTGAAATAATTACTAAAGTTACGCGATCAGCTTAACCTGGCAGTAATTGGGACATCTACCCTAAATAAATATTTTAGAATATCGCCGATAAATATTTGTTTCCTTCGGACGGCAAAAGAATTATTTACCTACCCGCGAAGTTCCGAGCGAAGTATTAATATCGAGCCCGTGGATCCTTCTTTGGCGGCAGATCGAAATTTCAAAGTTATACTCCACAGGGTTTTGTTGGCGTCGCCAACAGAATTTTTCCGCGATCCTAAGGGTACACTACGATCCCACTTAGCCGAGAAAATTAGCAAAGTACGGACACCGTATTCCCCGACGCGGCGGCGAAAGATCAGAGACGTTTCCCATGCAACCGAGCCCGGTCGAATTACGATGCTGAAATTTTATTTAACTTTCTTCATTTTTACACGGCCTCGGGACCATCCCGACCGGCTAAGTCTTCCGGACTACTTAGAGTTGGTGACGCCAAGGCCGATTTATGGTCGAGCGACTCCACTTTCGCGGGAAACCTCTTCTTCACGAATCTCGGGCGTCTCGTTGCAGTTGATCGAGAAAAACGAAGACTCCCGGCGAAATGAAAATATGCTGGCTCGTGGCTCACCAACCAACGTTCGCCCACCATTCTCTTTCCTTTACCCTGTCTTTCACCAGATTTTCCCCGGCTATTTTCGGCCTGGAATTTCGAAATTCACACGACCCTCAGGAATACCCGGCATGCACCCAGCCAGAGACACGCTCTTGTTGGATGCTCGTGCACTCTCGCGTTGAAAGATCGCATACGCCTAAATAGGTCGAATCAATCGATTTTTCGGATACAGCGATTGCCATGTAACCGGTGGAACGAAAAAATAAGACAGCAATGAGGAATACAAATTCGCATTGGGTTCGCATAAGCAGAAACGATTTAACTCGGTTTGGGAGCGATGAAAGACAAATGAAATGCTTACTTATTGCAACGAAGTCTTCTAATAATCTTGGCAAAATGTATACAAACACCTTTTAAAACGCCATACCTTTTTTAAAACTGGACTAATCGACTTGTATTTTTGTTAAGTGTTAACACGTTGAGCCCCGCGTCGGTCACATGTCGGTGACACTAATTTTTAACCAATTTTGAAAATTCATTTTCATGGTTAAATATTAGAACAAAATGAATTTGACTAGGATGTTTCCGATGTGAAAGAATTCTAATGTCATCCGCTATGATAAATTTCAACTTTCTAGTTTCGGTTTAATTAATTAAATTGCTTTAATTTTGTGCGAATTTTAGTGGTTGATTATCGGCGTTGAACGTGTTAGAGGAACTAGTTTACTGTGCATTGACTAAAATACTCCTTTTTAATTTTGCTACTACTTAGAAGGGCAAAAAAGAATTAAAAAACTATTGCTTTTTTTAATTTGTATTTATGTCGGGAACGAACATCGTGATACTTGCACATCATGTTATTTCAAGGACATTCTGTTTTCTTATCATAAACCTATATCTTTTTATTTCGTTATCTTTCATTATCTTTTATTTCGAAACGTTTTTGTGTAAATTCAATATTTTTTAAGATATTTAGCTGATTTTTCATGATTGTGTCAAGCATAATTTTTCTCTCCCCACTCGAAGTGCTAAAGAACATACTTATTTTGTTTTAATCACGTGTCTACAAGATATTTAAAAATCTTAACTTCAATGGGTCGCTCTGTACATACGTATACTTAAGTGAATGAATTCTCCTGAAAATAATTTCATCGATAAATATCGACGAACTTAAAAGAAAGGTCACGACGCTATCATCTCGGTGGTACAGCTCGTCGAACTTTTTGGCTCGACCGTTCTTGTCTCAGACTTTGTTCAAACATTAGAGCCGCAAACTTCTGTAACCAGTTCGGCGAAACGTTCCAGCGGGTATTTCGTAACGAGGGGAATTTTTCATCGGATCCGTCCAGTCGCAAGGAATGACTGATTTGCAAAGCATCGACCGCGAAATTTTCGAAGCAAAGTTTCCGACCGTTCTCTCGTTGACACGTCGGGAACCCTAGATCAATACCACTCGAAGTTAGCCAAACGAGACGAGGTAAACAGAATTAACTAGAAAAGTTCAGGATTCGGAGGAGCCTCTGTCAGATTCATGCGGGTCTGCGGTAATTAACGCGCGTCCCTAATAAAACTGGCATCGCGCCTTGTGAACGGTTCTTTTAAGCCTTCTGACACGAATTCTTTCTACGGAACACATTATAATTAGTCAGCCCCATTAGACACGGCGGCCTGTTGACACCTTGCAAGGAGTCTAAATCCTCCAAGAAGACTCTAGTCAAAGAAAATATAGATTCTAAAAAGTGAAACTGCAGAGACACAGTTGCATTTTAAAGTGTAATATCGATTTATAATTTTGCAAAAATATAATTGCAGGCAAATCGTTACTTTAAAGCCCCAATATGGTTGAAATCTTGAAATGTTTACGAGAAAAATGAAACCTTTATTTTAAAATCGAACACAGTTGAAATCTAGAAATCGTTAGGGAAAAAGATCATATTGAACAAATGAAACTACAGATAAATCGTTGTATTTTAAAACCTCATATACTTGTAGCCTCAGAATGGTTAGGGGAAAGATAATTTTGTGAAAATATAATTGCGTGTACACAGATACATTTAGAAACTTAACAGATTTTTATAGGTTGACATGTTGGAATGGTTAGGCAGAAAATTATTTTTCAAAAATAAAACAACAGACAAATGTTTTAGAATTTAACATGTTTGACATCTTGGACTAATCACAAGAAAAGTGATCTTTTAATTAACATCAATCAGAAACTTTTTTATAGAATATTATAATTATACAAAATAATGCGGAATTGTATTAACAAAAGGAAAGGTGAAGTTTCACCCGCATTGTACCTAGCTTCATGAAGGGGTTAAAATAGCGCTTTTAACGTTACGTCGCGTGGTGGTTCTCTATTAAATTGTGCCAATCTACCCCGATCATGTTAGCCAGTAATAGACGTAAAGTGTTGATGGTAAATTAATTCAGAACCTTTTATGCCAGGAAATATGACTAAAAACAAAACTTTTACTTTTAGGTTGCTGTAAATAATGCTGTAAACCAATACTGTAAATAAAATTATAAACGTGTGCTCATATAAAATTATATATTTTCAAATGTATATGTCTATTGTTAACACATTATTCGATGCTTTTTCAAAATCCAAGATTCACAATTAAGGACTTATCATACGAAACAGTAATAATAAAAGAAATTTCGATACAGAGTGTCCTAAAAATGACTCGCAATCGGGAAATATATAATTTTATATGAGCACACGTCTATAATTTTATTTACAGTATTGGTTTACCAATACTTTACAACCACTTGAGTCGTGGTGGTTGCAAACGATTTGACTGACTGCACCTTTTGATCATCTGTACAGGTCCCATCAGTAATCAAGAATAATGCTGCCGATACAATCATACAAGCTCAGAGGTTTCGCAAGAAAATTAAACCTCGTGGCTGTGTTCAGTACAATTTGGAGTATTTTGTTTTCTATTTGAAGACAGGAACGCAGGAAGAGTACGAGTTTCCATCGATTTCTATTAATTTCGACGTTATCGGAAACGCGTTTATGTCGGCGAGGAACCAATAAACGAGTTCGCAAAACCCGATGGATCGATCGAAGACGCGATCTCGCGTGTAATTTATCGCGGAGCATGTCTGTTCCTCGACGGGCATCCATCCGCGCGATTTATCATCGAGCGTCGAACAGGCGGGAAAAATTCGTTCCTTGGATATTTTCACGGACCATTATCTAGATCGACTTTCGTCGCTTCGAGACACGAAGACTCGTCCTCTGCTGACGATGAAAAAAACCGTCCCCTATATATACATGTGTTTGTACATATACATTCTTTGTTGCATCGCTATTGGAGGAGATATTTAGGTGGCAATGTTTGAATGGACCACCCCGTATACAGGGTGTCTCATCGAAAATATCTTGCTTGTTTTTTATGATAGAGAAAAATATCAGAGGAAAACATTAGTTGGTTCAGAGGACCAAATGTTATGATAGGAAAAATAATTTGTTCAAGGTTATATTTGCTGATATTTCAAGGTCATCGAAGTTTTTTTTAAACGGAACGATGTATTTTTATTATAGTATACTATATGATTGCCTCGGTCAAGGCGAATCTAACTATTTGTAATATGATGACCTTCGCGTGACCTTGAAAACGAAAAGTTCATCAGAGTAGAGCACTTTATGTAAATAATGAAGGAAAATTTATTTCAGCAAGTGTTCGAAATGATGTCCACTAACCCTAAACAAAACGTTTAGAAGTGTGGCTAACGTTATTTCACTGTTTTCATCATGTGCTCTACTTCTATGAATTTTTCGTACTCAAGGTCACGTGGAGGACTAATGTTACAGATCGTTGGATTCGTCTTGACTTTGACCATCACGTAGCGACAATAAAAATATATCGTTTCCTTTAAAAAAACTCCGACGGCCTTAAAATCTTAAAAAATATAACCTTGACATAACCTTGAACGAATTTTTTTTGCCTGTCATAATATTTGTCGCTCTTAACCAACTAATGTTTGTCTCCAACATTTTTGTCTATCATAAGAAACAAGCGACATATTTTAGATATTCGAGTTAGGTGAGACACCCTGTATACGTATACATATTATACAGGATGTCCCAAAAATGATTTACAATCCGGAAATAGGGGGTACCTCAGGTCATTTAAAGTAACTTTTTCCTTAGTGATAATGCAATCCGCTGCTTTGTTTACAAGTTATTAACAAAGGGCACTGCCTGCCTTGCACCAGCCGCGCTCGTCTCTCATTGGTCAGTATTTTTCGTTAATAACTCGTGACACCCTGTACGTATCACCACTATTGGAGGATATGGTTAGGTAAACCACCCTGTATATATGTATATGCGTGTACATCCTTTTCTTCATTTTCGCTTGGGCTTTACGGCGTTACATCCGCAAGATAGATACGGGATGCCGGTTCTCATTAAGCTCGCCACCCTTTTCCGCCACTGGTTTCTTTTTTCATCACCTGTAAAGAAGTCACAGTCCAAGAATGCGAAACTGTGTTCCAAGACCGCAAGTACGAACCTTTCGACCTCGTGATCTATTTTTGTCACTGCACTCGCCAGAATTGCATTGTCCTCGAAAACAAACTTCTTTGTACGAATACTGAACTGGAAGTCGCCAATATTGATTTAACTATGTTACGTCAAGGTATTTGACATGTACCTTTTCTGCTTGTAATATTTGCGTCGGAATGACGCTAACTTCCTCCGAAGTCGGAGGAATATTATCACTCGACTGCGGATCTTTATACGAAATCGGAATTGGCAATGGTAGTTGTAAGAAACATAAGTTAGATGAAAATTCCTTTTTTTTAGTAATTAATTAAGTTAAAGATAATACAGCAACATTTTAAAATTCTTCCGTTACCTTTTACCTTCCGTTACCGTAAAAAATTATTATACGTTTTAACTACAGTGCAATTGTCATGCAATTTCTGTAGACGTCGAAGATTGTTTGATTACTTTACTGGTAATTAAATCATCCACGAATAATGTATAAAGAAATGTTAAAATATTAAAAATACTAGTAATCTTTATCAGGTTCATTTTATGAAAGCAATATTAGTACAAAAGTATAGATGTCAGAACATTTCCATGAAATAACGATGATAATTAAACTGCAGGTTGGATTTATAACGTATAAAGATAATAACTTGTATAATGAAATATAATTAAAATTTAATAAGCGTTCATTTTATTTCGTCACAGGTGGTATCCTTTAGAGAATGAAATGCAATTTTACTGAAGTAATTGGTTTTTAAAAGCGTTTATAACATTGTGAATTTCCAGATAGCACTGCGATCTAAAGGTAGCGAAAAAAGTAATTTTAATTACAATATTGAAGTTTCACCTTTGCCAGTTAACTGTTATTAAATGTCTTATTAATTATTCAAATATATTCAACTGAGACTTTCGTCCAGTTCTATTTAATAGTAATCGTCACTTTTATATCATATGTGTAATTTTGAAAGTGACATAAGTCATAGATATTTCGTTTTGAGATATTTAGACTTTTGCATTCAAGTTTATTAAAAAGTGTGTTTCTATTATAGGAAAAAATAATTTATAAACTGTATGATCTTCCAACATCAAATTTATATATCACACCACAATTTGTTTGATAATAAACATGCAAACATATCTTTTGGCATTTCATTGAATTAGACAACTTTCAAAATTAATAGTAATTTCTAGTCATCGATTTTTAATAAAAAAAAATAGTGAATTTTATTGAGAAATACGATAACATACTTATTTACTCATGTTTTATATATTGTAATTTTCTTTATTAAATGGATATTGTATTTTTTCTTATGATAATTACCGAGAATTAATTACTTTGCAAAGTGAACACTTACTGCATACCAGTTAGCACATTATCTACCGGCAATCATTTTATATTTTCTGAAGGAGCATAATTTAAAGTTAAAAATTGCTTAACAAACACAATTTGTTTAACACAGTATGCAAACAAGTCATCCCCACTGCTAACGGCTTCGAGTTTCATTTTTAATGAGTCATATTTTCGGTACGTATCTTTAAATATAAATAAATATAATAAATATAAATTGAGTTATTTGTTAAATATTTTCCAGTATGTCCAGTCATTGATACATGATTCATTACTTTCAGTGCACATTACAATGGAAAGATTGTACATTTAAATATGCAACTCAGGATTTAAATATTTTCGATTTCAAGCACGCCGAGCCCTTGTATAACAATTGAACTTCGAGTAAATCAAACTTTCAATAAGTTAAACTTTTATAACAGAATGAAAGCGTTAACGCAAAAGTTAACTTGAAACAGAAAAAGAAATAATTCAGAAGTTAAAGGTTCACTAAATAACTTCTGTTTAAAGATTATAGAAAAATTCAAGTCCTGTTCAACAGTTCCAGCTTTTCAAACAATTCTTCTGTATTTCCTAGGAAACAATGGTCTTAGATATAAAAAATTAATCGAGTAAGAGATTGCCACGATGTTTCGAATAATCATATAACGACAGAACTCGGTTGGCCTGAAAACAGCTCCATTAAAAAAAGCGGCGTCAAATATTTATCGGAGCACGGCACCATGCCCAGAATGCATAAAAATCGTGGTACTTTCCCGATTCCCCTCGACAGTTCGAAATCTTCGGCACGGGTCAGGCTAGGTATCAGGAGGCAAAGGGTTTGATATTCGAAGACGAAATTCGCAGACGAAAAATTCGCTGGGGAAACGGCCGGTCGGAGATGTCTCGCCAGGCGAAATGCTGGAAAATCGAGGACGTTTCCGGGTGAGTGACCCCTTCTCATTTGACATTCAATGGATGGTGCGCGCCATAAAGGGTTGGAATGTCGTGTACTCGAGCGGCGTAAATTACGGCCAGCCGGGAAATTCGTTGTAATTTCCCGGCGTGACGATTAGACGCGTGCTCGACGAAACACGGGCGAATTCTCGCAGAAGGGATCGCGGTGAATCTCTATTACCTCCGACCTGGTAGAACCGGATCACGAGATAACGCGAGCTCCGGCTGCGTGTCCGAAGAAGACCAGGGTTGGAAGGGCTCGGTGCGGAATTTTTGCGCGCCGATGCACGAAGCGACGCCGTCGAAGATACGCGAGTGCTATGGAGGCTTGATTAATTATCTGTAATTGATCTTCGCGTATCGACTTGCTCGGCTAATAGAACCGATCGCGGAATACGTGCACGAGCCGCGCGACACGGCGCCTTCTGATCGATCATTGTTACAGGAACGTGCGAGGACTTTAATGGGAACTAATTAAATGTTCGATGATTTATAAAAATTAGCTTGTCCGTTAGTGTGTAGGAGAAACTGTGAAACGCGAACTAATCACCTCAATTCCGTTCCGATAGTTAGTGATTTATCATTCTTTAGAGAAAAGTGATCGAACGTAGAACAAAGGATTCAAATATGAGATTTATACTTTTTACTTTAAGTTATAAATTTCAATTAAAAACATTTCTATTAAACACGGTTAAAAAGTAAAATGTGTATTCTTTTACAATCTATTGGGAAGTACAGGACAAAAATTCTGCTTCTTTCTAATGAAGAAAAAACTAAAAATATGCAAATTCACAGATTTCAAATATGGATTCCTAATATGTGATCCGATTTGGCTTTTTCAGGAAATTTATTTTTCTTGCCTATTTTTACATATTGTGGATATCAAATTTGTTTCTTCAGCATCAGTCTCGTGAGCCTATCGGTAACATTTTATACACCACATAGGTCCGAAGAGTGAAAGGCCTATGCAAAACGGACATTCTGCGTCATAATTTTCTTTCATCATTTAGGATAATTTCTTCTTCGTCATCTATTGAACTATCACTTTCTATACGGCTTCTTCTAGTGGCCGTTTTGGATTTGTATTATTTGATTTAACATTATAATAAGATTTTTCTAAGATCTCATATTTGGAAACACTAACAAGTTAAACATTAAGGAGTTTTGAAGATTAACTGTTCAATCTTTAATGATGACTAGTAAATCTGAAACAATAACACCATTTTGTTATTTCCATGACATTCTTACAAAATCAATTGTCGAGAATAAAAATTTTGGATTTGTCAATTATGCATTTACACTCAATTTAAGAGTTCTAGTATTCCAATGTATAGACAATTTTTAATATCGAATTTGTAATTAAATGAAACCATAAGCGATACCAAAGCAGGCGTATTTTAGTCAAGAAACGACATTTCGAACTGTACAGGTATAACTTTAATCAACTTTAAGATCAAAAGGTCCTTTGACACTGATGATGCTTGAACCATACTGTAAATATGTGCACATGGAGCCTCTCACATAGATGTACAACTTTTTTACGTTGCGTAAAAAACTGTTCATTAGCTAACTCATACTTTTCATGAAAAAATACTGCGCAATGATACGAAATGGCTTGCAGCACTCATATAGACAACT
>CM052164.1:8897894-8924096 GCA_028455555.1 Augochlorella aurata
AAGTTTTTTAAATGACTCTGTTTTATTGTATTTTAAATTGTCACAGTCTTGATCAAATTTTAAAAAGCTGGAGTCCTTTTTCTACTAATAGATGTAGAAAAGATGCCAAACATCTAAAGCTTGATTTAGAAGACAAAGTATTATATTTTTTGGATAGTTACATAATGTGCGAATATATATAAATAATATTAAATCACAGTAAATATTTTTGTTAAATAGTACAGCAAACGAATTTTTGAAATGGAACTAGTTTTCCGGTTCCATCAGATTGATTTAGAATATTTTTATGATTGAGAATAATCGGAAATCATCACGCTTCGTTTGTGTACAACCCTCTTTAACCTCTTTAACCTCTCTTTAACCTCTTAGGTACGGCTGAGTTTTGCGCGTAACTGTTTCTTCATACGGCAGAGTATGATATTTACATTATAATTTTTCCTAAAGGTATGACACATGTACTTTAACTTTAATTATTTACTTTAATAACAGATAATACAATTGAGTGTGACGTCTGCGCAAGCCACCATAGTAACGCGTCGTTCCTAAAAAGTTAAGAAAGGCTGGTTGTTTTGATGAAAGGGTCGTAGGGAAATTGTTGGACATTAGAAACATTGACGATGCCCTATACTCTTGGACACATATTTATGAGACAGTGAAACTTGTAAAGGCGTTCCTTTTAATTCGGTCAATGGCGGACACAATAAAATCTACAATCACTTGAAAGCTGTATAAACTCACTTACTGCGGCGTTTTCTGTAAAGCTTCAGCATCGACGCGCAAACGAGCCGTTTTGCGAGCGAGTTTACGCGCGGATTACCCGTTGGTTTTCCGTTTCCTTTGATACTTCCGGCATTTTCGGAATTGTTACGGAAGTTTAACGACGTTCTGTCCGTAGCGGCGCCCCAGGCCTGTTAATCCCGTGGCTCGATGCCGAATGCGCGACGTTCTACCCCCAACAAACGGAAACTTTCCATGCTGTGCTGCAATTACACACTTATTCTCGGCTGCTGGTTAATTAGCGCGTCAACCTCGTCAGGACGGATGTTGACCGGATTAATTGATTTGATTTAATTTAATTTACTTATCTATATATATACGGGTAAGGAACCGTTTGCTACAAACCGAGATACAATTTTGGGATAGTGGTTGACAAGACGAGCAACGCTTATTTTTGAAAGAATACGGACACTTTTATTTACGACAAGATAAAATAGAAATATTCGAAGGATCAGTTTTTTACTATAAGAACGCATAATGCCAATGAGTTTCACTTATGTTTACTTTTTTCGTTTTTAATCAGTTGTATCGTCAGAAAATTACCATATAGATTCCCATCTAGAAATTCGAAATACTCAAAAATGGTGGTGGAGCTATAGTCACGCTCCTGAGTGCAAAGTCTAGGACCGATTCTCACCAATCTACCCATGTTATCACCCTCGCAGAAGTATGGTAAACGCATTTCTCTTATTGGCAGAAATGATCCCTTTTTTTAGTGCGAATTTCCTGAAAACGAGGGACTCGAGCCTGGCCGATTGTAAACAAATAACGCCCCCAAGCCTCTTCCACTTTGTTTTGATTCCAAACTTTTGATTATTATTGGCTAAGTTACTCGCTGGTCGACTATGCCATTAGATGAAGCGGGCGACCGATCCCCATTGCTCCTCGCGACTATTAGTTTATTGGTCTTCCTGTTTACCGATAGAAGTGGCTTTCAAGAGGTCATAGTGGGGCGTGCAGTGCAGCGTGCAGGTCAGGCGAAGCGTACAGGATACCCCCCCTGCCCCTCGACAGCGATTGTGCCATCTTTTCAGCAGTAGACAGTCGTACGAAATGGTTAGAACTAGTATCTCGGAATAAAACACGTGATATGCGGCGTTCTTCCTTGGATCCACAGAATTCTGTATAATGTGTCGGTAACTGGGGACCTTACAAACATGAATGATGATGAGAAAAGACTAGAACTTCTGCATACACCTAATAATCGTACGTAAACACTCCACGCCTCCGAAGCAATTTTTCTACTCTGTAATCATCTCCGACTCGATGCCCCACCTCTCTCCGCAAGCCATTCGTCACGTCCCATATGGAAGGCTCCCGTTGAACCTGAATATTCAATTACTCGTCTCTAGCAGAGGTCAACGGGCGAACAACACCCGCGGAAATGCGAGGTGACCTTGCGGCCATGATGGATTCGCAGCGGAGCGAGCAGAGTAAAAAAAGGGTCGTTCCTTAAGCCGATTACAGGCGTGTTCGCGATCGATCTTCGTCCTAAGTACCCAACAACGGGGCAGTCATTTCCGTTTTTGCAGTAATTATGCGCGCCATGACGGCGTTGTGCTTTTAATTTCAGCCGCGTGTCATTACCGTTCCCTTTGTACGGTAGCGAGCGGTTGTTCGGTGGCCGCGGACCGATTGAATTTTTCATAAGACTGTAATAAGAAGCATTACAGGCTGCTCCAGCGCAACATAATGTATACGGTGCTATTAGTTACTCGAAGGAGAGGGCAAGCAGAAAAAAAAATGAGAGAAACGAAGAAATGCAAAATACCGCGGATAATAGCAGCCATATTTTACCGGGCATAATGGTCTCGATGCGACTAATGCTTTCGAGAAGTTTTTTATTCAAGGCTTAATGCCTCGATAAATTACTCACTGGTAAACACAATGCTCTTGCACGGGCACTATCGCGGCCGGCGATCCCGATTTCAGATTTCTCGAAATGTTATTCAATCCGGACCCGTGATTTCCGTTGGTTATTTATTATATAGAAGGCTTTCATCGCGATGTGTCGGTTTTTACGACGGGCCGCGTGATTTATATGCGTGTGCACGCATACGCGCGAGTATCGATCGGTCCATTGTAGGACACGTCGCGGAAAGAATGCGTTTTTTTTTCGTTGTTACAAAGCGCCTCGATCGAAGTCGCTCCATATTGATGTAAGAGATAACAAGACTTCGAATAGTTTCACCTGTGCTCGATTGAATTAGACGGCGTTCCATGCTTCTATCGGGAGCGTTATTGAAACTTCATCGAAATGCTGTAAAAGAAATAGTAAATAACAAGCGAGATTAAATTTCACACGATCGTGATGATTAAAAAGTTTCGGAAAACATTTCTGCGCGTATATTCGTTTGCGTTTTTAATAAAAAAGAAGAACTTGACATGTATTGTAATATGTAAAAAAAAAAGTAATAACAACATTCAGTTTTATAACAGTTTTGTGAAATATAAATACTCGGTGCAATTTTCAATTGCCCTGTATCACTTTCATGTTTTCGATAGAATGAAGCTATTTGTTCTGATTCTATACAGTGATTTCAACAAATGTAATTTCATCTGAAATTACGAAAAATAGTGAAAATATATTCTTACCACAGTTGTTTGATTTGGTGGGGCAGATTACGTGGTTTTAACGTTTCAAGGTTTTTTAAATGAAACAGTTTTTTTATTTATAATATTTTAGTGTTCTTTTTAGGCAAATTCGGCACAAATAATATATAATAAAAACATGCACCATGTTATTTTGTTATCATTGAGTTGTAGGCCAAGCTCAATCCTGTAAGACTCTGCACCTGTCGGATCGATCCAATGCTTCACTTTAACACTCGCAATAATAATAAACAATGTATCGTTGAATTTGTCTTAAAAAACGCTAACAGATAAGAAATAAAGAAACATGTTGTTCCATTTAAAAAAATCAACTTGTCCCTGAAATCTTGGTCACCACGGAAGACCTATTAAAACCGCGTAATCGTGATATTGTTTTTTATGTTTTACTGTCCGTCTAAATTTTGAACTTACTTTTAATATTGGTAACAGACTACTAATCGGCAAAAATATGTTAAACTGTTACAATTTTGTAGAAAATGAATCGTAGAACAATGAATCTGCGCTTCGTTGTACCTCTGCGTTCGTGTACCTTTAAAATCATTTTGCGTTCATAACAATCGAGAAACTAGAAACGCGTTGTTATCGGAAATGCTACAAAGCGAAACATTTGATAAAATATTGAAACATTTTTCTCTTCAGTGAATTTAACATGAATTTGCAGATTGGACCTTTCTCTTTGTAGCGACCCCCCCAAAGCTTGGTTTATGAGCTTTTTTGCTGTTTCATGAAGCAGAAATGAGAAACAATGTCCATCACGCGAAGTCCTCGTTGCGTATCTAATATTATTCTAAAGTTGACAGCATTCAGTGAAATAAATAAATGTCCAAAAAAGTAAAACCAGAAAACACCAAGAAGAAATCGAGGAAAGTAGGGTAGCGTATATAGTGATTGACTCTTTAAGCACGAATGTTACACAATTGATAGAAAAGAACTATTTATCATAAAAATCGATTAATAAAAATTGCTGTTATCGCCATGAAACGATTTTAGAAATAATACGGAAATTCAGAATTTTTATAAAACACAAAAAAATGTAAAAATCATTAATTATTAGTAGATATATAAAATTACAATTATTGACTGGATATTTCACAGTGATCGATTCTTCTATTAAGACAGTCATAAAAACACTTCATGACCATTTTTGACATACAAAATGGTTTATTTATCAATAAAAACTTAAATCCATATTGAATAACAATATGTTTGAATATAACAGTACTTATAGTTAACAATAATATAAAGGTATGTTAATCTAAATAATAATGTTGACTTATACTTTTGATAAATACCGTCATTCAATCTTTTCATTCTTATAAAATCATTCCAGTTATCTTTAGTGTTAACCAAATTAGAATAAAAAGATCACTCACACATGGATAACGTGACAGGCAAAGTGTTGAAAGAATGATTAGAAACCTGTCAGTAGATAAAATGTGAATTGAATATGACTGATGCATAATGAACGTGGAGACGTCAGCTTTAAAATGAGATCAGATTTCCGCTTGTACAATTTTGAGTCACGAAATCATAGTACTTTAACACTTTGACTTCCGTGTCACTCATATCTGAGTGACGGAATCATTTGCTCATTGTCAAACTTCAAAATTGATTTTTATGCTAATCTGATATGTCTTCCTAATTTTATTAGGGTCCAAAAAACGTAAGAATGCTAAGTAAAAAAGTAATTGATATCAACAATATATACAACTTTTCAATTTTAATCTGACTAAATCAAATACCTTAATCGTATTTAACTTTTGAGGTTGTAGCTGGTACCCGACGCGTTAAATATTGACAATTTTCCGAAAATTACGGATTTAGAATTTGATTTCAACGTATGCATTACCGAACAATTGGCGAGCCAATTATTGTCGCATTATTTGTGCGTTCCAGTGAAAAATACTTCACACATCCGTGAAGGCAAACACAGGTTCCAGGACGGTCCGTCATTAGGTCACATTAATCACGCCGCAACCCAGATCAAGCACAGTGTACACGAAGTATTATAATATAATAGTTACACGGGCTCGGGTTGCAGCGTGTTTGCGCTGGCTCGCCATTTGAATCTCATCGCGGATGCAAATTGTCGTGGCCCCGGCTGCAATTGATACGTATATCCAGTCTGTTACTCGATAAACTATTTCCCATGCACCATAACCGGTACGCCAACCGAATACGACGACGTCGCTATTCTTGAACAAGCGATCGTTTTCTATTTTCTGAAAGGGGAGACATAAAACTGCTCTCAATCGATAATAACTACTCATCCTTCTCCGATTAAATCAGACTTACAGCACGGCTATGAATTCTAATTTTCTTTTAGGTGTTCTGTTCGAATAAAGTTGAATTAAATCGTGCGGAAATGATATGCAACTCATTCACTGATATTAATTTTACAGGAATAACAATAAATATTTACAGGAATATTACAGTATAATGTTAACCGAATATTAATAAATATTAAATTGTATATAATTTATTGATTATATTTAAAGATATAAGTTATTTTGTTAATTAATATACACAAAATTCTCAAACATTATAACATTATTTAATAAACAATATTGTAACAATGTTAAATGATTAGTCTGGCCATAAACCAAAAAGAATAATATTCTTAAATATTCTCGCATATAGTAATCCGGCGTTTTATTTATTTTATAGGGACATTTTTAGTAAACATTCTAAAGGAATTATTTCCCATGAAACTATGATGCGCGCGTTCCAAAATATCTGTTCCATGAAAGCATCTATTGAAAATAGAATCCAAAAGATGAGAACTATTTTTGCGATAGTTTCGCAAGAATAGCGAAATAACAAATATTTTGTTAAATGAAATGTATAAGTTCCAACAAAATGTTTTGTATATTCAAGTACGGTATGTACCGATTGATTTATTTCGAATCCTTCATAAATTTCATTTTCGTCGAGGTCACTTTATCTTAACGTTGCGCAGTTTTGCCTAGCGAAACGTCGAAAGTTTCGGACAGTCTTGAATAATGTGCGTGACGGTAATATTACTATGCATTGCGGTATGATAATTCAAGTTAAGTAATTAGATGCGACCGGAGGAGTTTGAACCTAAAGTTTCTTTGTTTAAAAACTGACCACGATATCTGAGTGGCACGCAACCCGCCGAAAATCCGGACTCGTAAAAACCGAATATCAAGACCGGTTTAGAGCGCGAGCGGGACTGGCGGTCCGCGCGTCGACTCATTTGTCACGCGTTTCGTGTATTTGTCTTCGTACTGGTTATTAATTACCCTCGCCGAGTGGAGCACGTACAAATATTGGCTTGCACGGAATACGGCTCGAAAGTCATCATACACAGTGCCGGGATACGGCAGGGCGGTTTTCCAATGTAACGATCCCGCGGACCAAACTTTATTTCGATTTTACGATCGGTGTACACTGCGCTTTATTCACAAATCCCGTTGTTTCACGTCCAGTCACTAATCGGACTTCCCTTTGTTTCAGGTAAGTCTCCAATTTCGTTCTCCATAAAGCAGAACTACAGCAGCTTCATCTGAGTAAGTAGGAAAATACATATTGAGAACTAATTACATATTGTTACTATCCTGTAGGGCACAGAAAACTTTTTAATTAATTATTGTTCGCGTGGAATTGAAGCAAATAATGATAATATACAGGATGTCTTTTATGATAGAGTTGAACTTCTCCTTGGGGGTTTCTATCTTTTTCAGTATTTTTTTTTTCATTCAGTCTTTTAATATTTCAATCGATTTTGTCAAGAAAAATCCAAAACTCGAAGTCCTGAATCTAGAAATTCTGTTTAGAATTCTAAACGATTGGGTTTATGATGCGGGCGTGACTTCGCAGCTATTTTGGAGCTTCAAGTTTCTTTCACGGCAGTCATGGTCATTTTTGCATCTAGCATCGCAAACAGTAGCAGACGCATCGTAAACCTTTGGAACGTGGAATGCACTTGTTATTTTCAATAAGTCCCGTATTGGTTAGTGGGCGTTTTCATCGTGCTTTTAGACTTTTCTCGACAAAATCTATCGGACTGTAACTGGAAAGTAAAAAAAAAGAAATAACCTTGATAATAACCATGATATTACTTTGACATAGTCTTGACATAATTTAAAGAAAATGATTTTCTAGATTCAGGATTTCGATTGTTGCACTTTTCTCAGCAAAATCCATTGAAATGTACACTGAAAAGTCGAAAAAATAGAAAACCCCAAGGAAAAGTTTAGCTTTCATCATCCAGGTATGATAGCCGAGGTCAAGACCAATCAACAACAATAACCTTAGAAACTCTGGAAAAATTACCTTGAAAGGAGATACTTTAAGCATCGTGTTGGTCTGTTGATAGCAATGAAATTATATAATATTTTTTGTAACGTCACTTTGGAAGGGTATACTGAGGTGGCCGATTTTAGGCGAAACACTCTGCATAATAAAGTGAGACTTGATATCTCTAATTTCAGGAACGAATAATATATAATATATAAAATTAATAATATATGATATATGATATATGATATGATATAATATATAATATATAAAATTAATATACTAATATGTGGTTGAAAACCGATCATATTTTGAATTTTCGTATAGTTCGAAAAACGTTTAATAAGCCGCAAGTATTATCGCAGCAAAGAAACTTTCCTCGAAGACATATGATTCAAAATATTAGTCATCGTTTCTTGAAACAATCCTCGAGGTCATTGCATTGTTTTTTTCGTATCATATCATATTTTCCTCTAACACATTCTTCTATCTTGTTAACTTTGTGGAAAAATAAATGTTAAGAGCGTGTGAGAATCTAAAAATATCGGGAAAACGATGATCGGGTCGAGTCAAGTCGAGTCGAGTTTCCGAAAATTTCGAGATTCCCGAAGGAATCAGGTTTCCCAAAGAAGTGGGGATTCTCGGGAAGTTCGAGAACTCGGCTAACATTTCTCAAACTTCTCTGCATACTTATTACTGTTTTTGCACTATTCCTATTCTATATATTTCGTATGTTCCGCATTTTATAATAATACAATCGGAATTTCCGACCATTTACATGCGTTTTAATGAATACATTAAATGAATACATTCGTTGCGGATTTTTTATTCTATGTTTTCGGCAAATTGTGTTACTGTTCTTTTTACTTATTTTTGTTTATTATTATAAGATTACACAATTTAGAATGCATGGAATTTTCCCGATCACGAAAAATTTCGTGTTTTCGAACCGAACCGATATTTAAGGTTCTCGCGTAGCTATAATAAATGTTCTTTATGATCACTAAATTGCGGATCCTTATGCAGAATAAAAATGTTCCACATAGGTGCCAGATACACATTTAAGTCTTTCTTCGATAATTTTAATATCTTGGAAAAGTATAACGATACTTTCCGATTATTATAATTCTCCCACTGTTTTAAATTACTCCTACTCGTCTTTTTTTCAGAACTACATAAAACCCGCAGTCTAATGATCATTTTATAAAAATTAATCCTTGAATCCCTCAACTGATAATACTAATAAAATTAACTAATTAACTTCTCGAATTCGTTTACTTTCTCTGAATATTAAGCAATTTTTTGGATACTTGAATCAGATATACAAAATTTCACGAAGGATAACATTTGAGTATATTTCATGTTGTACTCATTTTTAGAATTAGTATAACAGATTTGAAATTCGTAACCGTTATCGTTACACTACGATTATTTATCTTGGTTATGCACGTGCATTTATCGCAATTAAATGATGAAAGAGGAAAAACGGTGTGTAATAGGCGAGAAGCAATCTCACGTTTTATTATCCTCCATTTGTGATACTTTCTCGATAATAATAATAGATTCAACCTCAAGGAAGGTAGATAGAATCAGAATTCAGTCCACCTGTGTGTTTACATCGATTTTACAATTAAAACTAACTTACACCTACCTTAAATTCAATTACCGTAATCCTCTGTGATATAATGTACTTCGGTGAAGCAAACCTAAACGCGAGTTTAAAAATAGAAACAGTAATGCTTTTCCAGATATTTCAGCTGAACTTTTAAAATGCTTCTAAACTGCAAGATATTATTTACAACCTTTCAAAAGGATAAGATAAAATGGAGTATTTAATCAATATTGTTGAACGTTCGAAATGAACATTTTTTCAACACTTTTTCTAAGTAGAATCATAAATCTAATTATAATTATAAAAAATACTCTTATTGAATTTGGATGCGTTAAAAATTAATAGATGTTTTTAAATATCTTTTTTTAAATTCTTATCAATACGCATAGGCTGAAACACTAATTTAAGACTAGTAAATTATAACGGAATTTTAGAAATTTTAATAATAATAAATTTTTGATAGAAACATTACAATTGGTTTCAAATAAAACCTTTAATTACAATAGATTTTTTAATATCATTTTAATTTGTAATAGATTTTTTCATATAAATTCATGTATAACGGATTTTTAATATAATCTTAAATTGATAATGTAATCTTAAATTAATAGATTTTTCCATTGAAAAGATTCTTTTCAATTTCTACGTATGGGTGGGTCTTTTATAACACACGAATAGAAAATTGAATCGCATTCCAAATATAGAATACAGGGTGTCTTCAACTGTGTAAATGAAAAGCGGGGTAAACTTTTGTACATTTCTACAGACCTTATTAAACCGAGTAACTTCTGTTTGAAACTTTTTTCGAAACTTTTATTGTATTTACCAAAAGTTATAGCAGTTTTAAATTTCCATATTAACGCTCTGTAACACATGCCAGGTACGTAAGCATGTCAGGTGTCACCGCCGCAGAACCATCCCTAGCGTGGACAATTCGAAATGTTATAACTAGACTGCGGTTCTCCACGAACATTCCATTTACATAGACTACTTTATCAAAATCGAGACAAGCTAAATATCACTTTGTTGTTTCTTGGGACATTTTTACGATCAAACTGAAACAAATATATTGTTAATTTTAATTAGTGTTCACGCTGCCTTGTGGATATTTTACATGAACATTTCAAACAGAAGTTACTCACTTAGTTAGCTTAGTAAGGAGCTAGCAAACATAATAAATGAATACTGTTGGCTTTTAATAGGTATGATAAAGCTCAGTATGTCTATATTTCATAATATTCATATTATTCATATTAGTCAATTATATCGATTATATTAACATCGATAAAGTCTTCTAAAGTTACGTAGAATGTCCAATCGAATTAGGTCATACTTTTGAGAAGGAATCTCACAGTCACACTCAGACAACAAAATAGCGATAAGAGCCATAGGGAGTAGGACCTCTCGAACATGAGTTATACGACCATTCAGTTTAGTTTGAGTCTGGCATCACTAGAGAGAGCACAAAATCATCTCTGATAAACATAATACGCATTAATGTATCATTAACACCTTATCGACGAGCTCATAAGACGTAGATAAGGTGTTAAATATATTGCTCCAATTACGTAAATTTTGCTAACAATTTGAAATCCTTACAGTTTTGGCAATGATTTACATTTAAACGCAAAGGTGTCGAAAGACATCTTTTGGTCAAAATATTAGGCCGGAAAGTTATATCCGTTTGTGAAGTGAAAGACTATAATAAACTTTTCATATATTTAACACATTAACGGCGGGCGATCTCGACGAAAGTATGCTAGGTAGCGCGGCGGTCGCCCCGCCTCGTTTTTCGGCCTAGAGCGGGCCGATCTTTCATCGCAATCAACGTCAGACAAATCGTCTGCATATATATCTTTATTTTCGCGTGAAACCATATTAAAGGATTTCAAAATTTACTGTAATTAGAATTTGAACAACCGAACAGCTTCAAACTATTGAGCTAAATCGTATTACTACGACTCCCGCCTTTAAGGTACAGTCGAGCTAAATCGTATTACTACGACTCCCGCCTTTAAGCCGCAGTCGAGATAAATCGTAGTACTACGACTCCCGCCTTTAATGTGTTAATATTTATTGTACAATATAATTTCCGTCATTACTTACGACCTCTAGCCAGCGTGATGTAAATACCATCTTTGGAAAATATATGTCTCAAATGAACACGTGTATACTTATTGTATTGGCAGAACTTTCCGGTAGACCTAATAGTTATACACAAAATCGCGATACGAATACTATCGTATAAACCTACCGATCATTAAAAGCGTCTAGTTACTTTATAAAAATGACAAGATTATATCGGCACTATAGATATAGTGTTAAATCTAATATGATCACTTTGATAAGCTTCCAAAAAAGTTCGCCATTGTATACTCCGCTCCGGAAAGATCTCAAAGTCACAATAATATCCGTCCCATAATAGAACGGTGTAAAATCGGTAACCGGATCGTGGGGAGAGCTGAGATCAAGGTAACATCCTGCGAGCATTAATCCGGCTGAAATGTTACCCCGTCACGGTTCGATGTGCCCTTAAGTGAACATCTGACGGCTATCGAGTGGCGGATAAAGGAAAAGGCAGAGCTGCTTCGTGTGGGGGAACGCGACACACCTGGCGGTTGGTCGAGCCGCTCGGGTCGCGCGCCGTGCCGAGCCTCGGTTCGATTATTTTTCTTGGTGGTGGTTCTCGCGCGAATTTATGTCCTAAACCAGTTGCCAAGACATCCATCCGGCGCCTTATGCCGAGCAAACGGTCGAATAGGAACCTGGAACAAGGGTCCATATGTTTCATTTTTTCCGAAATTCGGATATCAGTGTGTTAGAATTGTATAATAGAGTTTTATAGTAAATGTATAAATACTTTTCCAATAATTGAACATGATTTCGATTTATTTACGTGACAGTAACGTATAAAAGTATATATATTAAAATGATAATACATAATTTTAAAGGGCAGTAAACGACGTTTCACTTTGAAGTCAAATTTAGGTAGCGTACGAATACTTTTGGGTACGACTGTAGATCCTTATTCGGGGTTTGCATTCAATTGGCGCGCTCATATATCATCGAAAAAATCGTGACATGTACGAAAATTACTTCGGAGGACAATGGAGAACGAAGCCAGGTCAAATCCTCACTGCAGACGAGAACGCATTTTTGGCGACATAGTTCTCTGAGGGAGTGGATCACGACGGTTCGCGTTGACGAACTATTCGCTCCTTCTGGGCGAAGTCATCGGATGCATTCTTCGATGCATTCTCGGATCGTGGAAGGATCTCGAGATCGTCCTTCTTCCGAAGATTATTGCTTCGTGCGGGATTAGGGTGAACTCCGTGGACTAGCGCGTGCAAGATATTGGTACCACGTGACCGGTAGTCCGGGGGAGCTACTTATTATCGAACTTCTGCTAATATGGGCATTGACCCTAGGGCGAGACTTTGGGAAGCTGCTAAAGCTTTGGAAATTGTGAAACTGTTGCCACGGAAAGTATAGATTTTTGATAATACTTCATCGTAGGACGACGCGATGTCCTTTTTGGACGCAACTTCCAAAAATATGTATTCGGCAAAAGCAAAAGTGTCTGACTTTTAAACTGCCGGCGTGATGCAATTTGGAGCCACTAATATTGTATCGTATTCCGGAGAATATTACTCTTTTATCTGACTCGATTTGTGAGTAAAAATATTTAGAACACGTAATATGTTGTTAAATGGTGTAGCCAATGTGGTTACTTCTTGACTTCTAATTTGACGCATCTTCCAATTCAGTTTTCTCGAAAACAAAGTCTTAACCAGTCAGCTGTGTTTGACGAGTATACTCGTCGCGCGTAAAAAGTAGTGACCATTGGCAATTTAAATTATAATTTTAGTGTAAAGGAAAACATATTCTCAAATTTCAAGGTGTTTAGAATATTTTGAGGCCAGGCCAGAATAAGACTAACAAATACAAAATATAAATAATTTGAGGTAAACCCATCCGTATTATTCACTGACAGAAACAGCAATCAGTGCGCATAACGAATTTATATATGTGTAATGCTAACGTTTTTTAGATGTAAAAGCAAGAGTCGAAAGGCAACTAGTCCAACGTTAAATTAATTTTTACTATACATATAAAAAGAATAATGGAACGGTAGCGCGAGTAAATTTCCTGATTGAATATATTGAGAAAACTATTGCATCGTATCCAATCGAACCCGTAAAATCAACACAATCTCGGCTTAATGTTACACGTTTCATCGGCGAACATTTTTCAGATTATATACCAGGCACTTCATCAAAGTAAACAATCCTACACGAAGATGTTTACATTGTTATAAAAATAAGATTAGAAAAGAGTCACGATATTGGTGTTCGATGTGCAAAGTGCCATTATTTATTGTTCCTTGTTCTGCTGAATACACCACTCTACAATATTAATTTAAGTTTTCAACTTTCATTCAAGTATTTGACTTTCCCTGCGTTTTTCGTTTATTATGTATATAGTATATTTTAATGTTAGGTAAAGAAGTAAATATTAGTAAATAAGTGATAAAATTGTTAATTTTATAAAATAAAACCGTCTTTTTGATCCAATATTTTAACAGCGACGTTTACTCTGTGTTTGAAGAGTATACTCGTCATCGTTTGATTGTCGTGATACTTACAAGCTGCGCACTCTAAAAAGGGGGCGCCACAACTAATTGTTTAAAAAATGTTACACTTTTTTTACTTATTTTTGCATGTAGATTTTAGGTGTGGTGATCGTGACGTATAATTTGCATATGTCGTTTTTAATATCATTTCTTATGTAAAGGGTTGACTTAAGACTTAAGACTCATGGTACATTTGAGACTATTGTACCTCCTTACGCGTACTATACTATACACTAAAAAATATTTGACCATAATTTTCGAGACCAAGGTCAATTTTGCGCGGAGTTTTTTTAACAGATCTCCGCCGATCCAGAGATGTAGAATTCCACTACGGGGACCGTAACATGTAATTTTGAAACACTCTGTATAGCGATTTGTATTAACCCTTTGCACTCGAGTGGTGACACTGCGACACCATTAAAATTGTTCTATCATGTTCCAAAATAATGTTCACATTAACAAAAATTTAGATTTAAAGAGTTGTTAGAAGCAAAACTGTTAGTATGAGTTACAAGAATCAATTTCATATGCATAAAATACGCTTTGTCACATAAAATGGGAATACTATAAGCTAGAAGAATAAATTTAGATTTACAATTAAAATGGCTTCGAGCGCAAAGGGTTAATATTCGGACAGCTTTGAAAATATAATGACTTCTTCAAAAATTAAATAAATCACATTTTGGGGCCACCGTTTGTAACGGAGAGGTTATTAGACATCTACTGGCATGTTTAAATAAATAAATAGCGACGGTAGAGGTAAAAAGAGAAGAGCGTTCCAGCAAGGAGCACTTTCGTAGCGTAAACCGGCGAAGGGAGTGATTGTTCACGGTCCTAGATCTCGGACCAGTTTTATCTGTCGGCAATAATGCGAAGTCCGGCGACGGGGTCGGGTGTCGTGTCATGGTTCAGTTCCCGTCGAAATCAACGGCTAGGGTCTCGTCAGTAATGACTACGGAAGTTCCCGCGGAAACGGTACAACACTTGGGAAACTGACTTCTGGGAAATTGAGTTGAAAGTTGAATTTCAAGGATCGACCGCTTAACGGCGTTCGGTTTGCCCGACCTTTCTGGATTCGACGAACAATCCGATTCGAGCGTTGTCTTAATAATTGTCCGCTTAGCAGGTTATTTCGCTTCAATGCAACGGAAACAATGAGAAGTATCTGGCACTTTGCGAAACTCGTTCTTAGGCAATGATGCTCTAGACGACCGTTTTCTTTCGACTTAAACCATCGGAAGCCTTCATCGCGTATGCATTGGGTCTTTATGCTTGATCCTCCCGATAGAATTGACTCGCGCTGCAGTTTCATTCGAAACTTCTATAGAGTGATTATCCGGAGAGTTTATTGAATTTATGGAGCACGCGGCTTTTGTAGAAGACAGAAATCCCAAGGGGTCACAAGTATACAATTCGATGTATAGCAGATATTGCAACTTAAAACTTAAAACAAGATCGACTTCGCTTTAATTTAATTTTCTTCGAGAAAAATCCTTCGAAAATATGTGTGCAAAATCGTTTATTCGCAAAAATAACGAAGCTACAGCCGTTTGAAGTCGATTACTACGTACAGTCTGACCGTAAACGTGCACTTTTTTTCATAATTGTTATTAAAAGCTTTAAATGAATTTTTCAACTGGCTGATACAATATCTCAAGATCTAGTTGGCTGATTGATTTTGCAGAAAATCTTCAACAGGCATGCCTTTATTGTTCGAACTAGAAGAATTGAAGAAATTTGGTTTTTAATATTTTTTATCACCCACTTGTCTATGTATAACCCACCGAAACCCACATCTATTGGTAAATAAGAAGACCAATGAAGTAATTCGTAGCATCACATTGTAAATCACATCTATTATACTGCAGTGTGCTTATGCATCGACATCCACAGACACATTTCACGATACAGAAGTCGGCAGTTGTTTCTCGCGTGATGGATAATAGGAAGGGATCATTTCTACCAATAAGGAAAATGCGAGTACTTCTGCGAGGGCGTCAACCTGGGTGGGTTGATGGGAATCGGTCCTACACTTTTCTTTGTGCCATCTTTCCAGTCAGGGACAATACCTCTGTCGTGTACGCCTTTTTTATTTTAAATTTGGCGTTTGCCTTTTGACGTTTATTATTTCCCTCATGTCGACAATGCATCAGTATAGCAAGAGAAGTCGAACAGTTAACGTTACTGTAGATTTTTCAATTAAAAGTAATAAGTAATGTATTACAATTAATAATGTATTAATAATGTATTAAATTTGATTTTTTAATTAGAATATTAGGTTCGTAGTTGGTTATTTGTATGTTTTTATATCTATGAAAGTGTAAATGATATATTTTGTTTATATATTTTATATTATACTAGGCAATTCCTCACGAAACGCCGAAAGTTAGAGAACTGACTGCAAAAGAACGAGTACAAATTTATAGTCGTTCTGAAAATGATAAAAACTTTGAAAAAAATGTTATGTACTTCAGCATTTCAAGAGAAGGTGAAGAAAAATATTTCAAATACTAAATTATTATTGGAAGACTAGAAAATTCAACTCGAACTGATAGAAGGAAGAAGACAGCCATTCTTCAAGGAGATAAATAGTTTGAGAAGTTAAAAATACATTTCTTAGTGTCGGAGAATTGAAAGAAAATTTATATTTGCCCATTAGAAGTACGCGAATAAGATCTCGTATAAATGAAGGCAATTTGCATGATCGTATATCGAGAAAAAGGCTGTTTCGAATATTATAAAAAGCCAATTTCGTTCTGGGAAACAGTTATTTCGAGTAATGAATCGAAATTTGGAATAAAGTCAAGTAAAAGAAGACAATATGTATCAGGAAAGTAGGAGATGCGTTTGAACCAGCTCATGTGACTCTAACCGCGAAACATGGAGGTCATTCCATTATGATATGGGACTGATTTAATAACGATAGAATTGGAAAGTTAGCAATAATTGCAATGAAATTGACTGACTCTAAGTATGTTGAATTATTAATGGAGAATTTCTTTTCTTTAATGCAGAAAGAAATAGGTTGTTCGACAAGACAACGACCCAAAGCACACCTCAAAGGTTGCAAAATAATTTTTTGGAATTAACAATATAAATTTGCTTCCATGGCCATCTCAAAGTGACATGGCCACCGATTTGACATAGATCGTCAAATAACTATAACTGAAAGATACATAAAATCCAAATTTATAGCATTGAAGAAAACATGGAATGAATTAAGCTCCACCAAATAAATAAATAAACCAAGTCGCCTTTTACAAGTAATAAGAACTAAAGGATATCAAACGTCATACTAAAAAAACTTTCATTCATATAAGATGTGTATTAAATTACAATGTCAACATAGTTTCCGTCTTCAGTTACATTAAACACTTTGCTTCCTTACATAATTTTGTATCTGTATAGGAATTAGTTTGCATTTCATGTAATTTCTTCTGTTTGTTAAACTTCAGTAAACACATTTACACGACAAAGAAGCTGTTACACATATGTCACTAACTTTATTTTTGATCATTTATAGTAGAATCTTACGTGTCAACGTAAACGCCGCCGTAAGTGTATAAATATAAGTCATAAGTTCAGAATTCGATGTATTACGAAATTAAATTGGGACGAAGAGGCGTCGGAAATTAACGTTCAAAGTTGTGGAGTAAGACATCGAGGAGCGCCGTTTCAGGAATCTAAATACGATAAGTCATGTTCCCATGCATATCGCTCAAGCTGAAAGCCGACGAACAAACAATCCCCGGTGTTTGAAGTGCTATTAAAGGGATCCAGATGGTATGCTTCAACGAAAGAGACAATTGATATTCGAGAGATCCGAGATTGGATGCTCTCCAGATGCAGGCTAGAACAACAAGTAAGGCTCAATGGCTGCGTCTACTTATGCGGAAGAGAAGTAGAATGCTCCTGATTATTAATGGCCAACGTAGTCCCCCACCTTGTCGAATCAGACAAATTGATCCGTGAGGATTTCTCCGGAAATTTTGTGAATAATCTCCGTAGAAATAGTGTTCGATTTATTCGACGATTAAAACGTTTGCTTCGTGAGAATGTAAATTAGATTTATTATAGATACAAACATTTTATCGTCTTTCAGATTAACAACTTCACACATGACAAAGTAATTGTATATTTTCTCAATTTTGACATTAGTTGGTTGATATTGGAAAAAGGATATTGATCGAAGAGCGAAAGATGAATTCAAGATAGATTATCGCATTCAAAAGTATATTTTTTGAGCAGCAGCAATAATGGTACATAAACTTATTTTAGAATTGTTCCCACGACTGAATTCAATTGATTTTTGTACATTGTTTGCACCTTACTTTTATCTCTTTTCTATGTCGGTATAACTTCAAATGATTTGAGTATGTCTTACGTTTTAACGAAAAAGAAACTATCATTTCTTCCGCGTATTCGACGATTCAACTATTTTTCGAACCTGTTGTTCTGATACGTTCGAGCTAAATCGCAGTTTTACGGGTCTATGTACGCCCGATTTTCAAACGCAAACGAAGTCGCGGAGTTTTTAAATCGAGGACATTGAAAGTCGACGAGAGACAACACCTCGCATCATCGCCGCGCAACGACCCGACCGCCAAACGCTCGCTCGCAATGGACAATTTCAATGCGTTCGCATTGTCCTCTTTTTTTCTAATCAACCGTGCGGCAATCAACGCCTGACGACGCTTCCATCCGAGCATCGAACAGGTACACATAAATACAGTTGCACATCGCGACGACGCGACTGCTCTTAACACTATGCCGTCCGCACATCTAATCGAGATTCTTTCGTTTGGCGCCGATAGGACTGACTCGCTTAAATTTTTTTGAACACTTAGTATTTTTCTTTTAAATGATACGAAGAAAAGCAATCACCGAGGTGTAACGCGATTCCACAAGATTTACACATTAAATTTGTTCTCCTAATTTTTTTTTTTATAACAAGCGCATTATTTTATTATATTAGCATTCAAAATAAAAAATACTATTCCTATTTTATTTCTTGTTATTATTGATAAACAAAATTGGATTAATACAAAATATATTTTAAGTGATATTTAATTTTTCATAATTGAAATTAAATTATGAAAATATAAATTATGAAAATGATGTAAGTCCATTTATAGCTCGTAAATGTCTATTATTTTGGTTAAATTCGTCTAAAAGAAATTTAATAAATTAATAGAAACATTTATTTAAAAAATTATTAAAAATGCAATTAGAAATTAATTAAATCAAAAGAATGCTTAATATTTACTTGTTTTTTCTCTCACTTAGTAATATTCCATAGACTGTAAAGGACACTGTCGTATTGTCGTGTCACGACAACGATTTTGTCACTGTGCGATGTCTAATTAGATGCGAGTCTACCGTATTTAATTTATTTTCACTCGAATTCGAACATCGTTGAATTCAGTTCGCAATTTTTAGCACGACTCTGACACGAAATTAGAACGGTTGTAAGAAACCATGACATAGTAGGGTCGCAGTAATATGAAAGGTTGTTCTTGTGCAGATAAACCAGTGCGTGGTCCATTAAGTTTAAGAAACTGCTAGCCGCAGTGAAGCGAATGGTGGAAAAACCTTGCGCAAAACCTGTAAATTCGGGCATTAAAATTTCACTCTAATTCTATTGCGACCGCGGGAACAGAAATTACGAACAGCGGTTTCGAAAAAGTCGGGCAACTTACACGTGGAAATGAATTCTTTTTACTAAGAAAACCAGGTCCACCTAACGAAGAGGAATTTTCCCCGCGAGAGAAGCCAAGTATCCTCGTGTGTTCTGCCGGCGCGGCTCGGCGCAACTTCTATCCGCAGGCTGTGCGTGTACTCTCGAAAGTAGGAACACCGTCGTCGGCTCTGCGATGCTACCATTTCCGGTTTCAATTATTCAAAGAACCTCGCCGGGGAATTAGGGCGTTCCATTGGCTCGTTAAAACAACATCTTGCTCAGAAGTTCTTTTCATCCGGAAGAAAAATAGCGAAGTGGCTTTAATCGCCACGCCGACGAAGCTCACTTCTCGACAGCGGTCGTTGCGTTAGAATGGAAATTCGCGAAATGTAAGTTGCCCTGATAGAAGAAGACGCGAGAAAAATGGAATATCCGATACACTTTAGCTTCTTGATAAACATTGTTTACATTATTGTTACCTTCGCAGAATTTTCCGTTGCGCAACTCCAGCGGGGAACCTGATTTAGGATGCTAAAATAGGATAACGTATACAGTGATTGACCGTTTAATCACGAGTGTTACACGATTGATGGAAAAAAACTATTTATCGTTTAAATCGAATAATAAAAATTGCTGTTATAGCCATCAAACGACTTTAGAAATAATACAAAAATTCAGAATTTGTATAAGACACAAAAAGAAATGTAAAAATCATTAATTATTAGTAGATACCAAAAAATTACAGTTATTGGTTCGATATTGCACAGTGATTGACATTTTATGTGACAGTGATTGGCAGTTTATGTGACAGTGATTGTCCTTTCTATTAGGAAAGTCATAAAAAACATTCCGTAATCATTTCTTTCAGCATCTTTGACCAGCTAACCTAAAAATTCTTATAACCTATGTATTTAACAAAATTCTACCCATTTAAGAATAATATCTATATATTTTATAATAACTGCCTTTATATTATCTACTAATTCATATGACCTCAACACATTATACAATTATACTAATATACATGAATAATAGTTTTAAATACTTACCGATAGTGACAACAACATTATGCAGGTCGATCAATGGATAAATATCGTCATAACCTCAAATTATTGTTCTACACTAGTCGATCACTATGAAGCAATAAGATTTTGATGACAATTCTTGGCCCCTCTTCTATTTTCGAAAATATCAACATTTTTTAGTCAACTAACTTCATTTTGTAAACTTTGGAGCATACATTATACATATGTAATGACCATATTTCACAGTTCTTATTAAATTAATATATATAAAAATGACTGATTACTATAGTTTTTTATATCAATTTATATCAATTTAGTAAATAGTTTTCAATTTATTTACGTATTAATTTATTTATTTACGGAAAATGGTCAGTCACTGTATATAGGACAACTGTACTAATAAATACTAATAAATTTTTAAGTTTAACACGTTTCTCGAATAAATATTTATTAATATATTAATAATTAAATATCGTAGAAAAAAGCTGGTACAGTAACAGTATATTTAAATTGAAGAAGTAACTACTCTGATTGATAACGAATTAGACAAAATTATTATTATTAATAACATATTTTCGCTTGTCCCACTTTCGAACTAGAATTAAGACATCCCAAATTTCTGTTCGTTCATCCCAAGAGAGACTATTGATATAAGCTTTTAACAATACGGAGAATTGCTAGTAGCATTCGAACAGTTGAGCATATAACAAGTACCGCTGCAGCCAACTATTGTATCCAACCATGAAAGCAATTGTATGATATTGTGCAACGTTACTGTAAATTCAATATTGTTAGTTCGGATTATAGATCTTTATAATTTGTTGCGCTATAATACAAAGAGTATTATTGAATATCATCGCTTTGAACAATCGATCTTCAAATATGTCAAATGCGATAAATTAATTACATACTACGGTGTTTTTGTAATAATATATCGATCGAATCAGTCTCACGGTTATTTTTCTATTTATACAAAATGCAATGACATATCAACGTGAATTAAGTTATCTACTCTAGGCAAATATAATGTCAAGTTTATGTTAACAAATGATTTATGTATGTATATTATGTTATGTCAATGACAAATAATCAGTAACTTGATTTTACTTGTTTTTGGTTACACTATTTGTTATTCGTGGTTACTAAATGATATCAAATAACGAGTAATCAATATCTGTGTTGTTCAGTAGTAAGAGTTTATTTGTTTAAGAAAATATTGTTGCAAATTCGATGTTATTTAAATATTTACGTTTCTTAATTGAAGACTTTCTTATAATTTTTTAATAGTTCTAGACCTTACACATACTATGAACTGAAAAATTACACCAAATGATGTAATTTGTTATTAGGTAATCCAGAAAAGAGCTATTTTTGTTTTTGTCATTAAACTATACTTGCGTACACCAAATTAACTAAGAGTGAGTTTATTTATACTTATAGTAAAACGTATTTAAGGGTGATTTTAACCAACAATTTATTTAAATACAATTTAGTTCAATTAGAGTATCATTTACGTAACTGATGGAAACGAATCACATTCAAGGTGATGTATTGTTGTCATACGAAAAGCAAAAACTTGAAAAGAAGAGAACACTTGAAAAGAACAAAACAGAGTAGCTGTTGGATTATTGAGTATCCTTTTACGTATTATTCCTCTCTATTTACTATAATAACATGAATGTTATCTAGTCATTTCGTTCGGGATTGATATTTAAATGCAGATTTCAAAATTTTTACTGAATGTTATATAGTTTTTCAAATAAATATCAATCTTTCGTACGTATCCTAGAACAATGGTTAAAATCATTACTTCTCCATGTAGCTTTCACATTTTCTGAAGTTATAAATGTTGTCAGAAAAGTGATGGAAAATTAGGATTATTAAAGCAAGAAGTGTAATTCAAGTAACGCCGCAATTGCAAGTAGAAGGAACATTTATGAAGAAGAAAAATACATATAATTAAATTGTTAAAAATTAAAACTTAATTGCAGCTTAATGGTCTTTAATTTTCAAAATGTTAATGATTTATAGAAAGGAACTCAGAGACGTTCCTATAAAAAGTAATAAATTTTTCAAACTGCCGTTCATGTATATTCACATAAGTATATTGTATATGTTATACTATTTATTATAATATATTATATGTACTGGTTACAAATTATTAGCCTATATTTTGGTATTGTCGATTTTAATATTTATTCTAATTTGTTATTGTTATATTTTATATTTAATTAAATTTTAGCACGCGCAAAGTGGCTACCCCCAAGTAACGAATGTAAACCCGGGAGAACATGATTTGAAAATAAACGAATCAGTAACTATTATTTAAAAATTAAAGCAACAATCCATCTTCGATTGCATCGATTAATCTACGAATGAAAGATCTCAACGAATACGTCTTAACCATGGATATTATCTAATATTTTTCTGGGTTCATTTCCGTGAACCGTAAGCTAGATCCAACGAATGCATTGTCATGATCAATCTTGGAATGGTAACTTCGACACTCGTAAATTGACAATACCTGCATCCGTCGTGTTCTTCAACGACCGCAGGTTATCTTGTTCCCTGTACTCTTTCTACGTTGAAGAAAATCTTGTGGAACATTTTCCTGAAATATGAAGTTAAACATATATTGGACGGGATGCATTTGCAAGATGGAGACTCTGAAGAATGAACGGACCACTGAACTGTCTCGCGACATGTGAACATTAATCAACGGTGAAAAATAGCGTGCACCACAGCAGAATCTTCATAAACAACGCGCCAAGGAAACGCGGCATATAATTTCGCAATCATATCATTTTCAAACAAATAACAGACGGTGTTCGCATTCGTTTACATTCGTTGCTAACTGCCCTTTTCGTAGCGTACAGTGCAAGGGAATCCTTGTTACAGAGTTCCCAAAGTACTCTAACTCGAAGCAACATTTTAAGATACTGGCACAAATGCGCAATGCACCCAAGTGTGAATCAAGCTTAACAGCTAATTCTCGAAGTTCCTCGAGCCCTTTCAGTATTACAAATATCGTTACGGTATCTTTGAATCTTACTCAAGGCAGGAATTAATTATGCCTTGGTATAAATTAAGTATTCTCCAGTGTTATAAATACTACGGGGACAAAATGGAGCCAACACATTTAAAATGGTACAACTTTTTTGAAACTCGTCTAAATGACTTGACTTTTTCTGTAAATGTTAGGGGGGCTAGTTCATTGTACAATGATTGAAATACATTTTTTTTAATTTTACTATTACTTGGAATAAAAAGGATGTAAAAGCTCTCGTTTTTTCAATTTTTTATCTGAGCCTATAAAGAAAATTTAACAAATGCATTTGGTACATCTCGATAACAGAATTAAAAAAATACTTTTGATGAAATTATCCTATCTAAAAAAATAAATCCTTTCACAAAAGTCTAAATGCTCTTATTTATTTAAATTACGGTAGGCAAAATATAATTTTGCTCGGTTGTAAAAATTGAATTATACATAAAAATCTGTAATCTAGTAACAAGACTAAAGTCTTACACGGAGTAATTCACGTAACAGGTAAAATCTTTTTTCTAGTTAAAAGAAAATGGCAATCTCGACGAAAGAAAATGGTAAAGAATCATGGGAAATAGGTTAAAGTGGACCACACGATTATGATTATATACATATGTATATTTATCGTCGCCACCATTTTCACGGTTGCAATGATTAGAACTTTCTTGAGTCTAAAAATTACTCGGAAAAGAAAAAATATATTTATTGTTGCTCCTTAGAAATGACAGCAATCGAAAAAGTTCGAATCACTGGAATCCCGGAAAAAAATTTGACGACGCCGAGTTAGAAGGCTCGACCTTCTAAGAGTTAACAAAAACCTCGACAGGAAAACAAGAGAACGAGCTCGAAGTTATTCTTCGGGGCTGTTTCCGATGTTTTTAAACGGTTCAATTAATTCCGAACTCTAAGCGGTCCTGGCACACGGACTGGTGGCCGAGGTCGATATAAAGGCGGTTCGCAACGAGTCTGCAAATAGTGATTCACCTGCGTCCCCGGTATTCCCGAGCGCTATTCTCCAGCCACGTTCTCGCTCCTCTCATTTTGCACGCACTCTGCGTACCCGTGCGTCTTATTAATGGATTCCAGAGTGCGCACGAGTGTTTGCTCAACCGGCACGATTGCCCGCCGCACGATCCACCCCCGCGAATGCCCGCTGGCTAGACTGTTGTTCCCGGGAGTAGTTCGCGGACGCCGAACTTCAGCCTAGAAAAAGTATCGAGTGAACCCCTCCTCAAAGTTCTTGTCGCTCGCGATGGGGTAGCGGAGCCAGTTGCTGTGCCTTTAGTTTGTTTTCAAGCATGGTTCACTTTATATTTGTCGAATAAGACGTACTAAACTTATATATTTCAATGTAATTGATTATTGATTTGTAGAAATTCAATATGCAATAAACGGAGATTCTTAAAATGCCGCAAAAATTATTTCAATTTTCTAATAATGAATTCGTGAAATTTTCTGTGGAGTATATTTAACTATATTTACCTGCAACCTATTCGATTTTTCTGTTTTATTACAATTTTTGAGATCTTTTAATAGTTTATGATCAAAAGCAGTATTATTTTCTTATCGTAATTATGTTGCCAGTTTCAAAACCGAAATAATTACCAACAACCGCTATCTTTTTTATAATTTGACGACAAAGACATTATATTCTTCCTGCGTTTTCTTTCGTATGATATTCCACCACTGCCACAATAGTCGCCGTTGTTGACCAACCAATACAAAAACAGAATTATGATAATAGTGTTCAGGCGATCACGGCATTGTTGTTGAGTCTACTGAGAAAGAAATGATTCAAACAATGAAACAACGAAACAATGAACAAATGAAATTCGATCCTCGAGTTCAGTGACGAAACGTCAAAGCTTGCCAGTCTGATGATCGAGCTACTACTGTCATATTTTCTACTATAATGAATAGAAAAGAAATGAAGAATCTAGTAATAATGAAACGTCTCTTAATGTCTCGATCAACCTGGGAGGTCAATGAAATAACAAACGATGGTAAAGGGTATATAGAACATAAAGAAATGGGATTTCAGTGACAACATGTGAAGGCTCACCAAAAGTCAAACTGTCAGTTATTACATTTCCAAAATCAGAACACCGAAATGATACCGGTATTTATTTCGGTTTTTGGTACTATATCGGTTTCAGTATTATAACAGTATCGGCATTTCGCTAATAATCGATTTCGTTAATTAAATCCCTGATAAAAAGCCATAAAATTCTCTCTTTTATCATACATTTTCTAAAATTTCAAGATGTAGGTACGAAAAAATAAGAAACCATATATTAATCTCTGAAAGAGTGGCTCCATTTTGAACGATGGAAAGAACTTTTCTTACTGGAGTCCTCTACAAACTTGCAAAGTTTCAAAAAAGTCAGATCGTTGAAATTATCGAACTTTTCTTGTAAGTTCCACTTGGGAGAGTTCGATCGAAGCTGACCGATATCAATTATACAATTTATTCCTGAAAATCGTGCTTACAACTACAATATTTCTCATTCCGAAGATGAAAAACATTTTGCATTTGCAAAAACCTAATTAACA
>CM052164.1:8924196-8946224 GCA_028455555.1 Augochlorella aurata
TTGAAAACATGTCTAAAAATTCATGATGTTTACGAACACGCCACAATTGACGAATCAACGTGTAGGAAATGGTTTAAAAAGTTTAAAGGTGGATTTAGACTCGGAAGATGCACCTCATCCTGGATGCCCTGTCACGACAGTTTCTGCATACATTAAGGCATTCATTAACAATAATCATCGCGGACAGATACATGATATTGCAGAAACGTTAAAAATATTCATCATGACGGCTTCAAAGTATATTCGTGATTTTGGACTGAAAAAAACGGGACGAATTTATGTTACAATCCAATAAATGAGACAGTTCTCACACCTGTTTCGTATAGCTTCTGTTATAAACCGTAAACCACCTTGCGGCGCTGCTGAAACGAGAATTAACTGCACCTAAAACGGTTCAAGTAATTCGGGTCGCTACTGATATTTGATATTAGGTTTTTTGTAGCAATATCTTAACGGATTTCATCCAGTGCTGTTCACGAATTCAATCGGTTTACTTTGCTTTCGAATTTTTTAGAAATCTTAACTATTTTGTTTGTTTATTTATAATTATATACGTGTGTTAGACAATTTATTACTATGTATGTGTATTAGACAATCTGTTATTATATACGTGTATTACACAATTTACTATTATATACGTGTTTTAGACAGTCTATTATTATAGTTATATTTATATAGTGTGAAAATTCGATAATTTTTTATATTTTGTCAATTATGTAGGTAACGTTTTATACTAAATCGAAATTTTCTTGTATTTCAACATTTATATACTCTATTTTAATATACCGTAATTTTTCCTTTCAATGTATATTTACTTAAATATATTTATTTAAATATGTAGCGTAGAAATTATGTTAGTGTCCGAATACTTTTGGGAGTCACTGTATTAAATTCTGGTAGGCATTTGGCTGTAGTCTAATTGAACCGTTTATTTTGAAAGTCTAAGCCTATTTTCCAAAAACATCGAGCTAGCGTTTGGAATATTCACATTTCTACATTACATATAATTTCATGTCAGCAAAACCTCCAGAATGAAATAACTTTTAGAAACCCGAACACATTATACTACCATATTATCAATAGTTTTTGTTGAAACGCAAAATTCTTAAATATCTGAATTTTAAAATGAACGGACTTAGGCCACTTTCAAAATAAACGATTCAGATGTAATTCATCACTGAAATTTCTTAAATACAGAGAGACGTCTACATATGCAAATACAAATATATGCAAAATTGTACATTTATTTTAGTTTGTATCAAAATAAATATCGAAATGAGAATTTGCATAAAAATCTACAGTCTACTTATCACTTTTAGACTACGGATGACCATTAAATGATAAATGTCGCGCGATTGCGCCGACTGAAATTGTTCACTGGAAAATCTACGTGAATTATTCTAAAAGACAAAACACGTATAATAAATGACGCAGGAGTACTAATCATAAAATATTGATTATGGTGATCCGCGAGTGACTCAATTCAGTGAAAGATCGATAACGCAGGAACCACCATTTTGTGATCGTCGCGCGGTTCAAAAGTGGTTCGAGTAAGCTAGGTCTTGCATTATTAAAATTTTTCTAAATTTCCCTGAAACAATGAGATACGAAAATATATTTTTCTAGCACTACGGTCATGAGAGATCAAAATTGAAATGAAAATGCAATACGTTTTCTTTGCGTATGCTATGAATGCATAAAATTCATTATGTGGAGAAAGTGCAGCATACCTGCAATAGCATTTTGTTTCAGGTGAATAGAAAATTGCGGAAAAGGGTGGAAAGAAAAAAATACAGTATAATAACACAAGGTAATGCACTGCATAGCTTCATGAGAATACAAATGAAAAAATTGTTTATGAAACTTTAGTTTCCTGATTTGACACATTTTCAACCATAATTGCAACGATTTTGTCAAAATGAAAATGTCAAAACTACAGTTTGTCCTATTTTTACTATTTGCGATATTAGAATTTAAATAACATTAACCCTTTGCGGTACTATTTTCTTCATAGTTACGACAATTAGAAGTTTTTTGATAGTAACAATTTCTAAGAAGAAAAATTTCTTAGTTATTACTAGAAATCTCCATCACGTGTCAGACACGTCAAAGTATGGCAAGGGACTAATAACTTCTTGCATGATCCGATATTCCAAATATGCTACATTCCCTTTACATGTATGTAACATTATCAATGTTAGCTGCTCTCGCCATTTGCAGTCACCTTTAGAATATGTGCTCTCGTTTCCATTCGAATGTTGCGCATTGTTTACTTCTCTGATTTCCTAACAACCTTTCAATACTGAAAAAACGATTTAAAAAAAATGTAAACAATCTTTTAGGACTTGAAGTCCCTATAGTAATGGATTATTGCCTTGATCGTCTATCATCTTATTAAAAAAGAAATTAAAAAACCGTATTTGGAAAAGTATAGTTCCTAATTAGAGCTAGTTAAATACGATGATTAAAATGTTCGTATTTTGGATCACGAAACGTAGTAACTTACGTATTTGTATCCACCATGAAATTGTTATTTATAACATGCTTATTATTGCAAAGTAATTATCAGTGTTTCTTTAGAGCGTATAGAATTAAATATTTAAAACAAGAAGGAAGAATATAATTGCTAAAAAGGCACTCGTATCACAATTTTAAAGCAGTAAGGAAAGTTAACTTTTATGTACGAGAAGTTATTTCCTTCCTTAGGCAGACGTATATTTCGCTTTTATCTAAGTATGATAGACGAGTGTGTTCCAAACGTCATTCTGCATTACATATCTGAACCGTGTAATAATATCTATCGTGTTACAACCGCCATCGGTCTCCCCTATACACTTTTCACTTCTTTTCCCACGATTTCTTGTTAACGCCGATACGCTGCTTACAAACATTGCCTCCAGTGGCGTTTTCATAATTTAAAATCAGGAAGCTAGTTGCTTCGAAACATTTTTATCATTTTTATTGCTTATCTTATTTTCAATTTAGTTCCGACTTATGCAAAAATCACGCACAAATGTTTAAATAATGCAAACATATTTCTTTAGGATTGATGTATAAACCTAATATTTATAACAATTCGACGTCCACCAGATGTTAAAAATTCGGCGATATAAAACTGGTTTTAAAAGAGAAGAGAAATCCTTGTTGGCCGGAACGTCTTGTTTCAGTAACACGCAGTCAGATAATCGAGGAAACTGGCAAACTCGCCGGAACCAAAGTCTTCTAATTAAAGAATTACAAGATGGCGTGCAACCCCTCGATTCTCGAGTAAACCGGGGATGGAGGGCCGGGTCTGCGCGTAATTTTCGCAAAAATTAGCCAGACGTCGGGGGTTCGCCATCTTTGCTCCGGTAGTAGGGGCCATTTTGACGGAGGGTTGGCGGGGAACCGTTTCACGCTCCGATTGGCCTAACGAAATTTCATCGCCCCACTCTCTGTCCCGACCACTGGCTTAATTGTATAAATATTGAGTTATGCCCCGCGTATAAGCCACTGATTCTCCCGTCGCGTGACTGCATAATTTACAAATCGACCTTAAAGCTTGACCCGCGGTGGCCTCTGGTCGACCAATCGCTTACCATGTTTGCGGGCTCGACCTGTCGACTAGGGGCGAAACAGATTATCTAATTACACTTTCCATCAACACTCATAATCGCGTAACGTTATGTGTGTCAAAAATCTAACACCAATATTTGACTTTCTAATAAAATACGAACATTAGCACAGTTATTTCTACTACACGAGGATGAGCATAATTAGACTGCGAATTTTTATGCAAAATAAACATTGTCTGCATCCACTGTACACGATAACAGTCGAGGTAATAGAATTCTTAAATTTTTACTATACTATACTAATACTATAAATTCATGAAATATGCAATTTAAACATAGTGATAGTTTAATGGTGATCTGCGCTTTCAAAATGACTCGTTTCAGATTTGCTACTCTATAATTATTGAAACTATAAACATTCTTTACATATATTCGTTTATGCTAGTGTTGAACAAATTGTTAACTAAAATATTGATAATTGAATAAACTTCTTTTGTCGCATACAATTCAAAGAATAAAAATTTCATTCGTATGGATCAAATACATTATACAGTGCTAGAAAGAATACAAGTGGGCTGATTTTTATGTAACTATGTACAAATAATACGTGAAAAAGGAAGTCTTGAAAAGAAATTTTGCAATCTCGCAGAAAATTGCTGATTGTAGGATGGACAGTAGTCTAGAAAACTTGGTTACTTATAATATATTTATAATAAAATTTGTTCTTAGTATTTAATAACTGATCTCAGATGTGGGATTAGATAAAAGAGACTCGTTTCCATAATTCGTACAAGTTTTTCTATCAAAATTTGATCGATTTCTTTACACGTTTTAGCAACTGTTGCTTTCAATTCTTCGATTATGCAAATAAACAAAAATATAAAACTTATATTAAACTTTGAATCGTTTGATTTCGATAAAAGTTTATTTAAATATTGCACCACGTACTTTAATTTATTTTTTATAACATTCTTAACCACTCATTTTGGTAGCGATGCGAGTAATTTACAGCTTCTATAATGTGCTACAACCTCGCTACATGAATGCACTGTGATTACAAACAAATCTTCCTTCTTTTAATCAATATAAAATTCTAATGGTTGAGAATAGTTATTCGTAACTAATACATGGACCGTTTATTTTGAAAGTGATTTAAGTCCATTTTTTTTTAAATGACATATCACATAATATCTGATTAATTTAGTGTAAACTTTTTATTTGTAACCAGATAATATTTAATATCTTAATTATGAAAATGGTGTAAGTCCATTTATAGCCTGTAAATATATATTATTCTGGTTAAATTCGCCTGAAAGATATAATTAAATTACACATTGATAAATTCGTAGAAACATTGCCGTTCTCGACATAATTTATATTTTTGAATTGTCGAGGATGCTAATCTTGATTATCCGTAATGGTTGTTCATAATCAAAAACTGTTGTCGTCAATTATAGTGATTATCTGTACCGAATTATACTTCAATTTTTTCTCATTTTGGTTATAAAAGTTATGGTCCGTAGAATAAACTTTTGTAGAATAAATGTAGTTATTCGTAAATCGCATGAATTTTAGCCAACTCAGGTGTCAGAGGTACCTGGTGAACGTTTCGCACATGTTCGGGTCACTCGTCGGAATCATTCGTCAGAAGAAAATCGTGCTTCGGCAGCCAGTCAAGATTGTTTCTCCTTAACGTCAATCCGCGTAACTTCGTTCCGCTTATTCCATCATCCCTGATCAGTCCCGGTGCGGGTTTTGCTGGATGTTAGGGGTGCGTAGCCGCGACGGATGGCGCTGGAAGGGGCGTAGGGTCGACTCGGTTTCCGGCGGCCCTACCCTCGGCACGCCACGCGTCTTTTTCCCCGTCGTTTCGCGAAGAATCGAATCTCGTTCGAAACTAATTTCGTGCCTTTGTGGATCCACGTCATTACCGCCGGCAGACGTCAGTTGGGGGCAGAAAAGGGGAGGTCAGGGTGGGTGCAGAAGGATACCTAGATTTCCGATACTATTGAAATTCGTCGAAGCGAAAAGTAAATTATATGATCTGTCTCTCTCTCTCTCTCTTTTGCTCTCTGGCTCTCTCCCTCTCTCTCTCTCTCTCTTTCTTCCTCGTTCTCTCTGGCTCTCCCCCTTCTCCTCTTTCCTCGTCTCTCTTTTCCATGAGCCGCGGACCACTGGCTCCTTTGATGTTTTCGCCGACAGATCGACGAGCTTCGAGCGGAACGTTCTCATGCGGAACGCGATCTTCCGCCTTCTTCGATGATCCTCGCGCGTCGTACACACCCGCGGTGAATTCGGGGCCCTCGAGCTGCCAGGGTCGCTTCTTCGATGTTAGAGATCAAAAGTCCCGGCGAGGAGCTCACGGCCAATTTGATCGTGGCCAGAACGGCGAGTCGTTCGGACGGATCGACGACGTCCGCGAGATTTGTTCGCCTACTCGAAAGCAATTTCCGGTCTGCAGTGCACGTGACCCCTCCCCCCAGCCGTCATCATTGCATCCCGTTTACCTTCGCATAATATTTGGTGAACGTGGTTTTCATTCATTTTACGGACTACTGACGGGTCTTTCAAATTACACTGGCCTTTTACCTTTTTTACCTTGTGTTATCTTGAACCTGCTATTGAACTCTTGGATGCAAAAAAGACCTGAGTGACAGAAATGAATATCAAGAGTCTTTAAACATTGCGAAGACAAAAATTTCTTATACCTAGTGAAGTTGTCGTAAAAATCTTTAAGATATTTATAACTTCAAGTTTTCTCCTTTTCATTAGTATAACATGAATTACGTAATAAATGAATTTGATACGACAATTTTGGTTACAGTATCTTCGGACCCTTCTTGCACAAAATACAAAAATGTGGTAAAAAATGATATTTATTAACATTATGCTTTATTCTTTATGATTTTTGTATAATACATCAGAAGATGTACATGTTTAACATTAGAAAAATTATAATTTTGTAACATGAAAATGAAACAGTGCCGGTTATCAGCTTCAATTTATTCTGCTTCATCCACAATATCTTCAATATCATTTGGTTTATCCAAAATAGAATCAGAGTCTACGGATTGTGTATCCCCTGATAAATTGTTCTTAACCCTTTGTGGTCGTATGTATACTCTCAGCTAACAAAGCTATTTATATTTATACAAATAAAACATATTATTGTGTTACATATTAAAAAAGAATTAATAAACTTTGTCTTCCCTTCTTAATCTTGCATATTATATAGTATTGTTCGTTCAATGAGAATTTATTCCGACCAGCATGACACCTATGCATAAACTTAATACGACCGCAAAAGGTTAAATTACTCCGCAAACAAATTTCCTTCTTCTTTAATTGAAAAATCATACCAACTTATAACGTCTTGAAGTTTTCCTGATTTTATAATTTGCTTTGGTGCGATTGGAATCAGTCACACGACACGCAGTGGCGAATTTCACCGAAATTGTGGCCAAAATGTACAGATATCTTTGATTGGGACAACATTTGGTAAAGCAATGTTTTTTGAAATAAGAACTGTTAAAAAAGATGGCCGATCAAAAAAAAAAAACAAAGGCAATACGTCAAAAAAATATTAAATTGCACCTAAGTTCGGTATCTTAAAGTTTCTGACCATGGTAAATTATAGTAGATTAAAAAAATTACTCTAATATCAAAAAGGAAACTGATGTTTTAAAAAATTAATCATTTATTATAAATTATTCTATATATTAGTTAGTATTTACCACTTACGTAATTTATTTATTATATGTGTTTATTAACTTTCTTATTATCGTTATTGTTGTAAACGGTACGATTATTGCAGGCGATACCTACAAGTACCTGTGGCACAAAAATAACCATAATTTGGTAAATAGTTAAAAGTAGCAGTTAATCAAGCGTGAGCGTATTTAATATACTTCAAAAATTATTTTTAAAAATTTACTGATCGCTTGATCTCGATTAAGGTACAACTATTTCATTAACAAATGGAAGTGAATACATAGATCCTACTTTGCTATCTGTCATAGCTTCAAAAAGTGGAATAAATTGATGACATTGAGATATATATTATTTCTTAATCTAGTAATCAAGATTATGCATTGTGCATTAGCATTATAGTCTCATAAATTGTTCGAAAATGATTACTGAAAAGGGCTAAAGAAATCTACGTTTTCAAATAACCAACTATGCACTAATTACACATTAGTCACAACGAAAAACGACGCTCTTAATAAATCTTGCTCTTATTATGATCTTATTAATAAATAAGATACAATACATAATGTTGTTAGAAATCGGCCCTAAAGGTATGATGGATGGTATGATCGATGTGTCCTCTATACCCGCAACGCTTCGCGTTTTTCGTTTGTTCCCGACCGCGTGGCATTCCTTCTTCTTGTTCCAGCCTTGCTGCGATGAGCACGTGCATACCGCATGCTAGACATACATTGCATTATTAACCATTGTTTCATTAGTCTATTATTATAAATATAACTTCAAACATATATCTAACAAATGTAAAAGCATATGTTAAAATATTATTTCTTTAAAGGTTGTATAATAACTGCCTAAAAATATCGGTATTTTATCGATATACCAATTTAGTCTCTTATTAGTAATACCAATTTGTTGCCGATGAATCTGCTATTTCAAGAGCATCAGATATAATATACGTTATTGCGTACATACATATGTATAATGAAGTTGGAGAGATCTCCAAAACGGAAGACCATCATGGGATATTATGAAGCAACAGTAAGCTTATGACATGAGCACCAAGCATTCTGGTTTATATCTACTCGAACGCGTCATTACGTTCCATGCCTTTTAACATTACCAAACATTTGCATTCAGCTGTAGTGCTTTAGAAATGAGTTTTACACTTCTGAACTGTAAAAAAATGCAAGAAAACGATACGATTTTTAGTGGGTACATTCGTAGTATAAGTAAAGTCAATATCTAAATAATAAGAAAATCTTTCTCGTGTTCAATTTAAAGCAACCTAAAGAATGTGAAATGATTTCAACAGCAATTTTTTTACTTCAATCTTATTTTTACCTTTCATAAACAATGTTCTTCCAAATTCTTAAAAACACGAGCATGATAGATAACTTTTTTCTATTGAACACGAATACATTCTAATTGCATCGGTACAAAATTCAGGGAAAAACATTTATTTTTACGTATTTTAATCTCATTGGGAAAGTATATACCGCAGCAGAGCGTACACCCGCAGTAACAGGCACATTTACCCTATTTCCAATAATAGCTCAGAGTAAAAGAAGGAAATGGACCAAACGACCGAAATTTGCAAAGTAAAAGAATAAAAATCATGGTTTTACCGTTCGCGAGTAAGCAGCGATATTCGTGCGACCGAAACCATAAAGCGTCTGGGGTAGTTCACATTTCTCCCTGGGAAGTATCACGGCAGAAGGAGTTAGCAGTTAAGAGTTAATGGGCAACCTTGCGAGAGGCAATGCTCCACATTCTTATTTTTCTCATTAGAGCTTACGATACCGAGAAGGGAATTTACCCAACGTGACTTTCTTCGGACGTGTCTGACCCCTTGTCAAAAAAGGAATTTCGCTGTACCGGCGCGGAAATAAAACTCGCGGTTTAATAGTGCCTCGCCAGATGCTCCTATCGTTTGCGCACTTCTGCTGAAACGGCTGCTCGGTTTTAAACAAACATCTGTAAATCGCGGACTTATTAACGGAAATCCCATTTTGGAAATAACATTGTAAAACATTCGACGTCAATCCTAACGATCTCTGCATGTCCATTTTTTATTATTCTGCAGAGTTGGGCATATTTTACTTGAATAACGAATGAGGATTAAAATTTTATTCCTAGAATTTATCGGAAATATTTTCCGAAAAATTTATTGGAAACGTTACTTAGATTTTGTTTTGAAGAATTTGTTCGAATGTTTAGTCGAATAATATTTTATTCGAAAAATTTATAGGAAATATTGTTTGAATGAAATTTTATTTGAAAAATTTATTCGAAGTGCTATTCAAATAAAATTTTATTCGAATAATTCCCAACTCTTTTGTTCTGTTCCCCGCTGGCTATTTCGTTAGCTGCGTTTGAGAAGCTACCAAAACCTGTGTCGTTAAAAAACTTATATATTTATACATTTCATTCTGAGTTAAGCTACTTGTCTGAAAGTATTACATAGAGAGCTTTGTTTAAGAATATGCAGACGGAAATATGTGTTTTTGATCATTATTTTTCACACCGTTTGAACAGATATTAGTTAAGTCGTTGCATAATTTCTGTTATATATTTGCGTAAAAAATAGTAGAAAATAGTGTAATTAAATCTTGTCATTGCAGTAATAGGTACCTTTACTCTACTCCACGATCGAGTTCGTTGACTTTTCATAGTTTCCTATAGAGCTCTTGATTTCTCAGCCGGTTCTTCCACGCTTCCAGTAACAAATTGACTACCGATTCTCTTGTAAATACAGCCAGCTGGGCACACGCGCTGCTCGTGACCCTGGCTTAGAATATACAATTATGTCTTTGGTGAGCAGCCAAAAGAATAAACGTTGGTAATATGGAACATCTGATTTCAAAAGCTTGTCAGGAGAAGAAGGGTTTATTTTTATACGAAGCCTCTGTTAGGAAACGAAGAAGACAAATACAAATGTATTGAAATTATAGTAAGAAAACTGAAAGAAGTGAAATTTAAATGATATTTGATATATTTCAAAAACTGTAAAAGAAACTGAATTAATTCTACATTTTTGAAAGTAATGAAAGTAATATTTATTAAAGAAATTATGTGAATAAACAAAATATATTTAAATTTTTGGCGTTTATTGTAGCTGTCTATGATTTCTATACGTTATGTAAGTGAATAATATCACCCAACTGTTATAGTTATAAATAAAAGTTATAAATAATTAATATTGTATTAATACGTTAATCGATAAACTTTGCATTCTGAATGTTCGTATATGTTATATATTGCGTACATACGCCTACTTCTACAAAAAATTACAAATTTTACTAATTGTACGAAAATACTAATTTTTAATCATTCCTAGAGTGATAAAAGTAACCGAGCTTTAGTGGAATATTTAACTATTCAAGTTGCCAAGTAGAATGAAAATAAAGACAGGTTATTTATTGTGTCACTTTCAACAATGAATGCTCAATTATTGCTGCGATTATCTATTGCTTCTGAGAAACTAATGTGCACCATTATCTGTAGAATACGTTGCATCCTCATCGAGATTTTTCGACGTTTCATATTACCTGAATTTTATCGAGCAAGTCTAAAATTATTAGTTTTGCAAAGAATCAATTTTAAAGTGCTACTACCAAGTGTGGAATTTTAAATGTTAGATACGTTTTTCTTATTTTTAAAATAATCTCCATTATTTTCACTAAACTTTGATTTAGTATACTCCTCTTCTATTCACTAGCAATATTGCAAATGCATTTATATCACGTGTTCATTTGAAAAGTTTAAATATCTTGAAAATAAAGGAAGAATACAACTATTTTATTTATTATTTTTTGCTAATCACATTGAAGGTTATTTGGAGGGCAACATTGTTTGCTCTACCTACCCTGAAAGTGGTTAAGTGTTCGTATAAAAGATTCTTTAATCAAATGTTATCTTAGAAGGATATTTATAAAATTAATAATTTGTTTACTTATAAAACTTCTACACTTTTTTAATAAAAAAAAAATGTCATTACCTCGGAAACGGCGGTAGTTCATTGTTTTGAAACTTTGTGTTTTGGACACGTATGAGTGAGCACGCTCCAAATAACCTTCAAAGCGATCAACGAAAAGAAACAAATAAAATAGTTGTATTTTTTTCCTTGAAATCGAGTAACTTTTGTATTCAATGTTTTCCCAAAAAATGTACTGTTGTCATGACATTTTTGTTTAAAGTTTTCAAATGAACACCCTGCATAAAAAGTAAAAACAGAATTTCTTAACCCTTAATTATCATTGCCGGTCTGCGAGACCTCTATTGATGTGCAAAATAAGAACAATTGATTTTGATATTTTATTTAACACTTTTATATCAATAATAATGCAATAAACATTCGCGGTCTGCCAGATCTCTAATAGTGGCTACGTAAGTTTGAATAGACATAGTAGTTAACACGTTGATTGCCAGGCGCATTTTCCATGGTTTGCTCAAGGCGCCAACGTGAATTTTTCATTATGCGATGCATATTATGTCGAAATATTATTTACAGCAAATAAAGTGAGTTATAAAATCATGCTTGAAGCATTTTTTGTGCTGGAGGTTACCGGTGACCCCCACGGCGCTGTAGACAATTTTTCCGATTGTCCTTTATCCATATTTACTCTAATTATGTACTTTTATTATTTGCTGCGTCGCTGGTCACCGGTGGCCCGCACGGCGTCGTAGTCAAGTTGAGCGCCGGTCACCTTAGACCTCCACGGCAATCAACGTCTTAAGAATTAATAAATGCATTGATGGTTGACAAAAATTTATTAGCTCGCACATCAAACGGAGATGTTTGAGTGGAGTTTCGCAGGAAAGAAGTCTCGTTTGAAAATGTTCTTCTTCCTGCCATGTTTTTATATGGAAAATCATTCTTACTTTTCATCAGTTACATGACACCCTATGTGCCTTAGGGAATCGACTGCTTTTTTATCAGGAGGGCTGTATTGTAAAAGGTTTTGGGCCCCAGGACCACCTTGTGTTACGAAACTTACGCAACAGAGTACGCATCGATCGTTATCCGGGACCAATCTGTATTTACTAAAACCGGAAATTCGATACCGATGACTCATCCTTTTTCTAAAGCAGATCAAGATAGCCGTTGCAGCTGATATTACAGTCTCACAGAATCCATCTTTCCTACCACGAAACTGATACTTTTAACGGAGAGCTGAGCACGCGGTAAAATAGAACGAACATTTCGAGCGATTTCTATCGGCGATCGATTGCTGATGCAGAGCCTAAGGGCCGAGCCCTGGAACGGCACGGCACGTTTACTTTGCTCGATGGATCCATTGATACCGGGAACCAAAAATAACAGTCAGTTAAAAATTGTTATGGAAATAATTGATACAACAACGTATATGTCATTCAAGTTGTACCTAGTAATCACAAAATTAATTTAAAAAAACTGTTCGAAAAATCATATGATTAAAGGATATTTTTATACAACCCTTTGTTATACAATAGAAAAATACAGTAATATCAAGCAGAGTGCAAACAACGAGGGAAAAGAAAGAAAAATGTTACAACAAATTTTAATTAGAAATAACAATCACAATTAATTGGCAGTTTTTTTTCGTTGTCAATAATTATCGTAAATAACGAAGATGGTTTTCATATATGTAGGGTAGTGGAGTCGGTTACTGTGGGGTAATTCAATTGCCGCGTCTTTGGTTTTTCTTTTTGGTATCCTGTGTCGTTGCATTCATCGTCCGTGAAAACGACGCCGATCGCAGGATTTACTATCTATCCTTTTTGCCCAGAATCCTGAGTGGATCTTCATCGATCTGTTTACTGAAGTTTAATATTTCATTAATCGCCTCGCCGAGTGCATTATGGTAAACGCTCTTTAGAAAGTTGCGTTATAAGTCGTTGAACAATTTTCCGACAAAATCTCTTCGGCGCACTTCTTTTTTAAATACTTTTAAGCGATTTATTTTAACATTTAAATTAAAATAACACTTAAATAACGCTTAAATTATATTATTTCCCGTAGACATAACACCAGTGATTTTCTCGTTTGGAAATGAAAAAGAAATACTTATAAGAAGTTAAAAATATTTGTTAACCTTATAACTAATATATTATAAAGATACTTTTTAAAATAAGTCTACTAATTCCACAGAGTATAACATTTTCAAAAGCAAGTTTCTTTATAAATTGAAACAAGAAAAATCTCGTGATCGGTTGCCTAAGTGTTTTGACAGTTCGTCAGGGGTACCGGGTCATTTCTGACAACAAAACCTTTTACCTTCTTTTTCATAATGTCTGAAATACACTAATTTAGTTTGGGTCAAATGTGACTCGGTACCGCTTACCGTCTCTTTAAATAATAATGGTTTGGCGTATTTAACATACGGTATTGCAGTAACTTAATTATTTCTGTGACACTCTTTGGAATTAGATGGCGTCAGCCCTTTCGACACGGCGTAAAAATGCACGTGTACCTCGCGAATCTCCAACGCAGTTTCATTTAGAAACGAAAATGCGGACGAAAATATGGAAATGTACATATTCGATTTATTTCCTCACGCGTATACGTTGTTTTTTCGCTTGCACCGTCGGTTCAGAAACTCGGACGTATCCTTTGTGTCAAATCGTAAATGATACGAATATCCTACCGTATTTTTTCAAATATAATATCAGCCATTTTATACATTTCCTCCCATTTTCTGCAATTTATAGAACGATGTACAGAACGTTACACGTACATTGTATTGTATATTGCCTTCAATTTACGCATATACGTCGTCAATTGAATATTACTGATAACAATTAGTCGAGTGGCTCGCCGAAGTTGTAATTCCCTAGCGGTTTCCATGGAAAAATATTTATTTATGTTATACGTATATATTTGTAAATATTGGCAATATTGTTCTTAAATCGATAACACAAACTGTTTTTGACACCGTTAACAGAAATTGAAAATAACAATGTTACAGGATTAGAATGCTGCAGCTCAATGGCTTGATTCCGTGTTCCCAAATATTTAAAAATTCAGTTTTAAATTGCGACCACGTAGACTGCTCTTGCTTCCGACACTTTAATCAAAAATGCAAAACAAATGGGAAAAGTATTTTTCAAAAAACAGTATGTAACAGTACAAATCTGAAAAATACTCTAAAATTAGGAAATGTACTACACGATGGAAATTATTCTACGTAAAATGCGAAGCTAGATGTGAACTTCCGTGCAAATATTTATGAAAATGTAATTAATTTATATAATTTGTTATTTGGTATATTACTTTATTTCATTTTAAATTGATGGTATGTATATAATTTATTCGAACGAAGTATTTCTTCTTGTAATTATTTAGTTCATGTCGCGTCTACCATTTTGTTTTTATTGGAGTTTGCCAGGAAAATGAACATGTGTCTCTACCGTGGATGAAACTTCTGTTCCAGAACCACAGACTCCCGACATTGTCGGACGAGTTTCCTTACACTACAATGTTTATATTCCGATGTCTCTATTTAATTATACATACATATGTGTCCCTCTTTGTACTTCTCTTACCTCATATGCAGTCTTTGTTTCACAGTTATGACGCAACTAGCATATACGTAATTTGAATGTTAAATCCTTTTAGAACCGACTAACTCAGAATATTAATCATATTTGCTGTCTGCAACAAATCTGTTATTTCTTATTTGATATATTGTAGTACTTTTTTCCTTTGTAAATTTTTTTTACAAATACAAACCTCAGCTTTATTTACGAGTTATTACATAGAGAATTAAATAGTTTGTTGTTTACAATAATTTCAATTATGCTAAGAATCTTTTCCTTGATTTCATTGTAACTTAAAACAGATATCTTCCCATTTTTATTTAATATCAGCATTAATTTATTAATCTATTCTAAATATATCAAATACAAACCGCAATACGTTAGTTTTATTTTGTAATAACGTAAATTGCCTGCACACGCACGTTTCTTTGAAAATAATTCGTAACACAAGGTAAGAAAATGAAGATTCGTAGTCTCGTTAAAACATAATTATAATATTCTGTACATCGTTCTATAAACATTAACTGACGAGGGAAAACATATAAAATACTGATGATATTTACTTATTTCACCTTCGAGAAATGCGAAAGGAAAGGAAATTTCTGATAAATAAATTTCAAAATTACTTATCGCTCAGAAACAATTTTAGAATTTATTAATATTTGTGCCGACTTATGTTTATTTATCCCGTTCGAAACTTTGTATGTTACTCTGTCTGTTATTTTTATTTCGAGTCTCGGTGGAAGTCGCAATTCAAATTACTGAAACATCTAGAAAAGCAATCAGAGATAGGAAAAATCTGCAATCGGAGGAGCAAACATTTGTAGAAGAAGCCTCGGAGACGTTCGCGAGTAAACGGGTTAGAAACTTCACCGATGTAACGCTATCAGCTCCGTTTAATTAACATCCGCGGCGTCGATGTCTCGACTGAGCTCGGAGTTCGGAATCCCGCGAGGTTATCGGTCTCGATCAAATCACGGCGCACTGGAATCGTCCCGGAAACGATCTCGAAACTCGCATTCCCTGGGCCCCTGCGCTGTTACATCATCGGGTTCCTCCGTGAGCTGCATTAACGATTTATCAACAAGGAGAGGGTTGAAAGATGCAGAAAATTAGCGATCTCGGGTAGCCAAGAACGCATTTATCGAGTCTTCGTTGACGTTGTTAATCCTTAACTACACAAAGTATTCAAAATTAACAGTCTCGCAGACCGCTAATGTTTATTGCATTGTTATTGACATGAAAGTGGCAAATAAGAAATCAAGATCAATTGTTTTTTGCACGTGAATAATGAATAGGTCTAATTTAGACAGTTCGATTAAACAGAAGCAAGTGTATTGAAAGCGTTCCTTTTTTTTACAATTTTTTTTATAATTATATGATTACCGCAGTAAATTATTATTTTTATTAATTGTTTCTATTCTCTTTAAATGTTATTTGAAACACTTTCTATTGCGGTTTCAAGGTCGCCGATCACGAATTGAATGGCAAATTAATTTTTAAATCAATTTTTGACTAATAACTAATAAATTTTATATAAAATAGTGAATTTGGAAATTACTAGTCGATAGTATTTTAATATTTAAAGGAAATTTTTATCGACTAGGTTATGTTAAACTTATTAAAACGTATCAGTTATATGTTGATATCTTTTACATAAGTGTGAATTTTTTCATGAGTAAAATATATAAACAACACGATATATCTAACAAAATGTACATAACAGTTTCTGAGCGAAGACCTCAATTATTGTGTGTCAATTTCTGTACATTGAACTAATTAGTGTGTCTCAGTGTAGATTGATCTAATTACAGTGTGCCAATTTCTGTACCCTGATCGGATTACTGTGTAACAATTACTGTACACTGATCCAATTACTGTACTTCAATTACTGTGATCAGTTCTATAAAATAATCCTATTAACATAATTTATTATTTCAAATCATGTCTAGCATACACACATTTCCCGGACCAGGAAAGTGAGGTTAGGCGTAACGCGTTGTTTGCTTTGAAAGTTTGCTCAGTAACCAACGCACGCATCGAAAAAGACATAAAAACTTAATCCAGTTGAAGTGAATAGTTATAGAATTACTGAATTACTTTAACACTATTTGTACTGCTATTTTGTGTATACCTATTTCAACCAAAAGGTGTCTTTTAGCGCCTTTGCGCTTAAATACAAATAATTGTCAATACTTTCGGGATTTCAAATTGCCAGTTAAATGTAGATAATTTAAGTAATCTATTTATTGATACAGTGATGTGTATTTTTTAGAGATTATTTAATCAGATTGTAAATTCTAACTTAATTCATCAATCTACAAAGTATGTATATAAATAATTGTAATCAAACACGTTTTACCACAATAGGAACAATAATAAAAAAATGTTATCTTCTTCATTTTTGTATTTTTATTAGAAAGATAACCAAACCCAGTAATATTATTAACTTAACAATAATCATAAAAACAGCGTTGTAATAAAATTATTTCCTTGTTCAATACCACAGTTTTTACAAATCATTGCTCTTGATCGACTTTTATGAATATAATAGTTTATTTTTTTGTTTTGGGAAGCACCATTTTTTATTTTTTTCATCTTTATTTAGAACATGTTTCTTAAGTCTTTTAACGAGTTCAGGGCAAGAAGTCATCAAATCATTATCAGAATTTTAAAAAGATGGTTTCCGCATTTTATAGGTTTTTAGGGGTTAAATTCGTTTGCAAAAACTATAGATTAAATTTTATTTAAATAATTCAATTGTTTAATGCAATAATGACTTTTCTAAATATAAGTAAAATTATTGAGAAGGCACAGCAATCAGGCAGGTGGGACACAGTAATTGACACTTACCCTATTTGGATTATTGAAAAAGTTCTCTGACAAGTGATTTGGAGATTCAATGAGCGACATTAGGAATGAAAGGTTTATTTTCTATTTTACTAAAATTGTTTATTATTTAAGGACCTCGTAATTTTGAGTGAAAAATATGTAATCCGACATATTTTTGAAATTGCATTACGAATGATTCATTAAAATCGGTTACTAATACCTCGGAAGTTGATATCTGTGTTATCACTTTTTTAATTAAAAACATGAATATCTTTTTATTTAGCAAACAAAAGCAAGACTAGTTTTCAGGGTAATATTATACACATACGAAGATTACTTCCATGCAATACAAACATTAATACACGATCAGTAAAGTTACTGTAAAAGAAAGTTGGTCAAACTAATTTTGTTCACAGTATCATTTAATTTAAGCTGTAAATGATCTCAGACAGAGTTATTAAAATTAAACTATGATTACTATTCGTTATTTTAAATCACGAAAGTGCAATAAAAAGCACAATACACAATAAGAATGGCTGTATCAATGAATTGTATTACACTTGAAACAATTTAAATCAATAAAAGTCAAATTAATATTGTGATGTAACAGTTCGGTAATAACTTTGTCTTGTCAATGTTTATTGTTTCATATACCTTGCTGTATCATCTAATGATATTACAGTTTATTTACACTATATTCATTGCATCGAAAAATCAAGTCTTGTACAGCTTACCGGCGTTTCGAACCGGTAGTTTCCCCCACTATACGGCCACCACGTGTCACCCGAAGTCAGTGGCCTCTCCTTGATAGCCCTTGGCTGGTAGCAATATCAATGCGATGGTCGCAGTGCCTCTAGATCTAACATTGACCCGGGCTCGGTTACAAGCGAGATTTCTATGAAACATTATACCAACGTTCGTCAGCGGCGCAGATAGCTTCATCAGGATCCGAACACGCGTTGCTCGGTAAAAGACTGATTGGCGGTCAATAAATCGGAACCGGAGTACAGACGCACAGACGATAACAAGCACAGAATTGCGGACCAGCATCGGTCCGCATCTTCAGATTCTGATGAATCTGGATACTGCGGTAACCTAGTAACATTGTGCCACTCCACAAAGCCACGGTTGCAGTTCGGGCTGGCTATTGTCCAGAACTGATCGAAGTTCTAGTAAGTCACCATCATCGAAGAATTTGGATCTTCGGATATCTAATGTATGATATAGCTACATGTCCAGCGTAATAGTTACAACATTTTGAGACGCTTCTGGCAGTGTGACTGTGAAAATATGACGACCTAAAATCTATCACCGGAGACATAAAACTTACGAAATGCAACTCTATTTAATGAAAAGTTGTTCTAGTATTTTCAACTTTTTTCTCTTTAACGTGAAAATTAATTTATGGCACGTTTAGCCCATGACAAGTTTTCGAACAACTGGATGTTTGTTTCACATGATTGAACTTTTATATCAATTATTTATTCGTTACTGAGCAACTAGTACTTTTGACATTTTTCGACAATTTTAATAATCGTTATAGAGAACAGGGTGAGATTTTTGTACTTATTGTTAGACAGTACTATGCGTTACATATAATGTTTACTCAAGTGGTCCATAAAAGAATATATACAATTCTACGTAGTGCATATAATTTATTCGAACATAACTTACGATTTTATAAATAACGAATTCAGAAACTTTTGAAGAAATATAGGATAGAGAAGTCGGTTACTGTCGGGTAACTTCGTTTGATTTGTTCCCGGGCTTAATTAACTTTATATTTATCAAGTAAGATATACTGAATTTTTTCAAAATTCAAAAATAAGCAATTCAAGCAGTTCAAAAAGGAAGCAATTCAATAGGTCACCCCACAGTAACCGGCTCCAGTAATCTAGATTAGAAATATTAATATCCCCAACCATACCGACTCGACGTTGTTTCTTGTTGAACAAAACGCCAAGCTGCTCGAGTAGAGCTACTTGAAAAGTAGAGTTGGATTGCCCGAATATATCGGGCCACCGAAAAAAATTGAGCTAGCCGAGTATCCATATGTTACTGGTACCCGCTCGAGCCTGCCCGATTTTTATCGGCTCGGTCCGAACAATCGAGTACCCGACACATTCATTTGCCCGCACGAACCTAACAAAATATCATTTTTTAACAAATCAATAAAAATATACCATAGTATTTTTATCATTCGATTGATCTTCAGTATGCATAAAACTATTATTTTAAATATGCCTTCTCATACTTGAGTTTTGGTTTATTACTGGTAAGAAATGTTTAAAAATCATGCAGTTTATTATATTTTACTCCCTTATAATGAAATGAGCTCTAAAACTACATTTCATATCATATTTTCTACATTTTTTATTTTATATAATATTTTTTTTTATTATTAGAAATAAAGCACTGTATTAACACTGGACCATAAGCCAAAAATGTATCACATTGTCATATTACTTACTATGTACTGCACAAGTAATTACAGTTTTATCAGAATTAACTAGTATAAAAATATAATAAATATAGAGTATAGATTTTGTAACTAAATGTACAGAATAAATAAATAGTATTAATTTTACAGAAACAAATATTTTCTACTTTTCTGTGATTTTAACTGGGTGTTCTGTTGTGATATTTTAAAAGTTGCAGAAAATCGTACTTTCCTTTTTTGCTACATATTTTTCTTCACAAATGTGTTTCATTTTTGGATAGTTAAAGATTTACTTAAGATTGTTATTAATGATTCAGGTTAGTTTCATCTTCTAATTTTTTGTTATCCTGCAAAGTTGAGCGTTCGGTTTGATTCTACCCTCTCCTACCACTTAAGGGTTAAACTACTATTTCACGACTATTTCATACCAATATGTCGCATACTTAATGTGAAATTCGCAGTCAAAGAATATTTTATTCGTATTATAATATATATAATTTTATAAAAATATATTTATACAAATACATTCATCATCAGGATCAGTTTAATTTCAAATATTGAAAGATTATTTAGTTACGCATCAATAATAAATCTATCCAAAAGTAACAAATTTTCTGAAGCACTTTATAAATTGTTGATTCAATTCGATTATCTGTCGAACGAATTCCTGTACGATGAAAATCCTTATTCGAGTACATTTTTGCGGATAAATTATATTCGACATCGTTGAATAAAATGTTATGCAGTAGTCTATATCTCTTATGCGACATCCGAATCAAATTTTGCATAACTCTGCATTGTAATAACGGATCGACAATGCTAATTACGAGGAAAGAATGAAACGGAACTCGTGTAGCTTAGGCAATTAACCAGTGACTCGAGAAGCCGCAGCAAACGTGTATCGTAAACTGCATTTACGATGCAGTATATTGTGTCGGGAGTATATCCTAACAGGGAAATAACTTGGTTATTGCAAGCCAAAATTTCCAACTTATTCATGAACGAAGTATCGAACGATGCTTGTTGGCAACGCCTCGACGAATTTCGAGCTCGAGATTTCAATCGTAAAGATGAATCTCCATTCACCGTGGTACGATGTTTCGGCGCATCCCTGCAATATGTAACACGGCGGGACAACCAATCTACAAAGAGCTCTAGTTAATAAAGATATAAGCAAATCCTTAGTCTCTTTCATCCTCAAAAACCTTTTGAATCCACGTCGCACCGCGTTGCGTCGCACAGTGGGGTAAAATGACAAAGTTGTGTCATAATCGAACTTTTGATAGAAATAACCTAAAGAGATGATTTTTTTACGTTAAAACCGAAGTATTGCAGAATAAGAAAAAAATAGAGAGAATATAAACTTTTGCTATTTTCGATAGATTTTGACACATTAACTTCAGATCTGATCGCAAAATTTATTTGGCAGGATTCTGTAAATGTATGTGTGTTGCTGTATTCCTGTTTGTAGCCGGTTCCTCATATTAATGCATACTTTGATTCAATATCAAAAATGCAAGAGTTACTTTAAAGTAACAGATGTCTGACACAGACGTCTACACATGTATTTCACATGTAGTTTAGTATACGTGTACTGCCAATATTTTATATTTTGCGTAATTATTTCATGTAGAATAAAATATCAGCATTTTTAAAGTATTTATTTCTTTAAATATGCAAATAATTTGAGAAAAAATATGGTTTATTCAGATGACTTTAAAAATATTATAATACACGTGCACGCGTATATTAAAATACACGTGTTCACGTGTATTCAAATACATAGATTTTGGTGCACTTGTGCACGTGTACACGCGAAATAGAGATCACTACTTTAAAGTGCTGTTATATTGTTAATTAATAACAGTTACACTGTTACTGTTATTTAAAGAAGCTTCCAATAATAAAATCTGTTACCTCATAGGATTTTCGAAAACGTATTTGCGAACTATTTGAAAAATCCACTTTACCCTAAT
>CM052164.1:8946324-8974984 GCA_028455555.1 Augochlorella aurata
CAATAACTACTCTTTACAAATGAAGTTTTGTGCTGATAACTTTATGCCAACTTTATAAGTACGATAGCGAATACAGTGATTGACCGTTTAATCACGAGTGTTACACAATTGATAGAAAAGAACTGTTTATCGTTAAAATCGAATAATAAAAATGGTGTTATCGCCATGAAGAGACTTAATAAATAATACAAAAATTCAGAATTTGTATAAAACACAAAAAAAATGTAAGAATGATGAATTATTACTAGATACCTAAAATTATTATTTACTGTCGTAAAGTGTTATTGATTGGATATTGCATAGTGATTGACAGATTATGTGACAGTGATTTGCCCTAATATTAGGACTAAGAATAAGATATGATCTGTTCTAGACAAAAATATCTGGGCTATCGAAATATAATATATATACATTTTATTAAGTGAAAAAGGTATTATCTTTACTAATTTTTTAGGAATATCGTAAATCGCTGTGTATATGTCAACAACTGTACACGATACCTAAGCATGAATAAAACACTAACCCTTCTAACCCTTCTAACCTTTAGTGTTTTTACGGTTGCAATGATGAAAACATGTTTGTCCCAAATAACGCATTGAAACTATAAAATGCGCAAGAATCTGTCCGTATCAGATACTGGAAAATTGTGGCTCCTCCAAATTTCTATACAATGCTTCGGCATTGCATTTAAAAAATGTAGACCCATAGGAAAACGTAAGAGAATTCTACTTTTTCAAACGGTTTCGCTCGGGAGCCTCCTGAAGGCTTTTATCGTGTCGTTGCACGGACAGATACGAATGTTACATATAAGACACGTAGTACAAAAGCGAGCTCCTCGAGCGAGTCGCGACAAAGGAGCATCGTCATCCCGTTTCCCGTCTTCTTTCCTTGAATTAATATTCGCACTGGTTTCCATTCTTCGAGAACAGCTTTTTCCTAAATTGCGTGAAATGGAGGCGTCTCGGCGCAGCGCCCGCCCCGTACGAGGAGGCACATTGTTGAACAGTACGCGTGATTTAGATGGATACGCGCGTAAAAGCTGGGCCATTGTGTTTGCATGCACGTCTGTGCGTGTTGCTGCTTAACGACGAGCTCGGAAACGGCGTAGAACGTAATCTACTTAAGCGAAATTATTCGAGGCCGTGCATCTCAGAAACTGCTATGACGCTGCGACGACACTGGCGTAGTCGACGATCGCTAACAATTTTCCTCGGCGAAACCGTAAAACAACAACGCGTGTGAGCGATATTAGACGTGGAGTTGATTAACCAGTCTACCCAATACTTAGAAAACCAATTAAATAACTCTCTTTACGTCGCTCCTTTGTAAACCACCGAGATTTATTAACTTCGCGGAAAGCCGTTCGCGTTCCGGGTGAATATTCATAGTTTATGAATATTAACTTTTGACAGCTTGCGTTTATTTAGAACCAGCTTTCCGAAGGCTTCGTCTAATTTCTAAGTTTACGGCGGCGAACGGAGCTTGTTATGAAGAGGGAAATATGGCAAGGTAGTGAAATCTAACGAGTTTAAGAAGAAAAATTAATTTTGAGAATGTTTTCTTCTATAAGCTAAAAATATCTTTAACTGCTTCCGCTATGATTTCTTTCGCAATTTCCTCTTGATAATTTCTCTAATAGAACGAGGCAATTTGTATCTCTTGCACGTGTTCATTACTTTTATTCTTAGTCTCTGATGACAGAAGAATCAATGTTTCGAGTTAGTTTGTTTCGAGTTATTTAAGATATTTAATATGGTAAAAATCAACCGAAAATACAATCTAACTTTATCTTCAGATTAACAAATGCTTCACATTAACAAATTAATATCACAAATTATTTACAAGTGTTTAATAATAATTACAAGTGTTTTATACGTGAGACTGTTCATCCCCATAAAGTGTACGCATGAGCCGCGAGGATCGAATAATCGTAACTCCTTTTCCCAAATTGTCCATTTTTGTTTATAATAACGTATATAATGTATAATTTTGTTTGTAATTTAATTGTCAATTTTTGTTATTATTTCTCCAATTGTCTCTTAATTGAAGGGATAATTGAGAGATAATTGAGGGACAATTGGAGAGAATTTACTGTACAGTCAATCCTCCTATTTCACGGTTTCGATATATCACGGTGTGAAAATTGCGACAGTGCTTTTACAACACGATATTCTTATACCACGATTTTTTTCTGGCACAGCTCATATAGGTAGAAGAAATGTTTCCATCGCGCGGCATATAGCGTTCGCCTTGTACGTATAGTAATTATGAAAGAGCTTGGGAAAAAGAGAGGGAACCGCTCACGAGACTTGAACCCACGACCTTTCGCATCGTAACCGATCGACTTCGTCAAACACCCACGGAATCTTATCGTCCCCCTCCCCCTCCACTCACCAGGTTTCTTTTAACACGGTTTCACTATACACGGAACGAACTAACCGTGTTATAGGATGGTCGACTATCATAAAAATTGATACAGTAGCTTCAATTAATCAAAACGGCAAGTTTTTGAAGAATAATTCGGTCAGCCAACATTTTTTTCAAGGTATTAGAAAAAGATAATGAAGTTGGTTTTTAAGAATTTTTCGAGAACATTTTGAACCTTTTTTAGATGACTGATGAAGTTAGTTTACTATGCGTATTGAGTATCAGTTAAGACATAAGAGCAATAAAACTATAGCTTGGTAATTTGCAAACAAATTGTCAACTGGTCCATTAATAACGTAAGTGATTACAGCTAAATTAAATTAATGTTAAATTTATTAAAGCCATCTCGTTAGACGGTTCATACTGCATAATGAATAAAAATGAGTAAATGAAATTGCAAAAATGTCGGTAACCAAGAAATCTTCTAAAAATGTTTTAATTCAAGTGACTGATCCTCTATATTCTTTATTAAATCTTTTTTTTATTCATCAGTTAATGCATTACGTATATTAAATAAATTTTAATCTTACTTACAGAATCTCATTGCAAATACCTGAAGTGCGAATTTTGAAGCATCAATTCAACCGTTCCATTACTAAACGGATGCAATAGAATTTTCAAGATAAAGATCAAAGGGTAACATTCACTCTGAACCATATAATTTAAAAAGCAAACGTTTCCTCTTGTTCATGCTTCCATCTTCATAAAACTATTGCTCCCCGCAAAGAATAACGTCAAACGCGTATAATTCCTGAGATAGACAATTTCCGTGCAAACGTTTTTGTCATAACGTCTGCCACAAACATTTTATATTTCACAAAATACGGTTCTCTTTGCGTCTGAATCGCAAGTCTGCGATGAAGGAAGCTCCGCCGGGCATCGATGTAAGTAATGTTAATTCTCCGATAATAATACCTGCGGCAGAACCACGGTTAATGAGACGGAGTAAATTAATACCCTTCTATTTAATTTCCCGTGGGATGCGAAACCGTCTTACCGATACGGGCAGTGGGAAGTCGACTCTCGAGTCAGAAAAGAAACAGAACAGTCGGAAAAGTAACATGGAAGTAAGAGATCGCACTGCGACGTGGAAAGGAGTGACCAATTATCGCGCGAAAAGTCTTATTGAGGGACACGGAATGATTCGTCGGAAGAATGAGGCCACCATTCGGAAAATTGATTGGAACCTTTTTATGTTTTCTCGTGGACGCGGCTTGATGCGGCTCGACGACGTAGTCGGCTATTCGAGACGCATTATTACATTCGAATAACAGCATTACAAACACCCGGGGCCACTCGCGCCGAGCCCGCGAACATTTCTCGGCGCGACCCTTTGTGCCGGCAAAGAAAAGCCGGAGATAAAGATATATTTCCCCCGTTGGATAACGAGCTAGCCAGCCGGAGGCATTGTGGTCGACCGAAAAAGACCGTGTACAAAGTGTAGACATTCCACGATGGAAATGCCGGTTAGAACGAACCGAGGTCGCCGTAACGAAGCAGATTTGTCACTGGGTCCCTATAAATTCTGTATATCCTAACAATTACGAATGCTGGGTGCAGTTGTGCACGGTTAAATTTACACGAAATACGTACGCTGAAATTTATACCATGCTTTTACCGCCACAACGCCATAGTCTGGTAATTCGTGGCCAAAAGTCAATTTGTCAACTTTTATATTAAAAACAATTTCTTTTCTATCTAAGAGAGAATCTATGAAGCTTCAAAATCCAAAATATTAGTTTTTTCGATTAATCCTTGAGTCGATATTACGGTATAAAGAGAAAATCTTAATCAAATTAAGATTAAAATTATTCCTTATAAAATTATTCTGTATAGAATATCAAATGCAAAGTGCCTGATACATTTTTCAATATGTCAACAACTACATTTCAGTTATTTGCGCATTTTATAAGAATTTTTAACTCGAGAAAATAAAATATTAAGTTTTTATGAATTTCTATTTCGAGAAAGCTTGTAAAAAATTGATTAAAAATGACAGACGTCGAACTTTATTTATATGAAAGTTTGCACTATTGTTAATATGTATATTATATACATATAAAGCGTATAAACATTCTTTAAAGCGGACGAACAGGTTTTAATTTATGAATACAGTTAAATCATTTCCAATTTTTTAAAAATTAAAGTGGCATTTCGCCTAATCAAATATTATACTTCTGTAATGATTCTTATAAACATTTTGTTACTGATATAGATTTTCATATTTTTTCAGCTTTTACTCACTACAATGTTAATATTACCTTTAAAATATAACACACGTATTTGTAGAACTTTGTCATGGCAAGATTTTTAATACATTTGTGAATAAGTCTATCCTTAAAACGAATACAATCTCGTCAAGATACTAATTCTGAGTTTTGAAGTCCTGATATCACACAACATGAATGAAGCTGATCCCTGAACTACTCCTAAGACGTGCCTAGCTCAAGGGAATCGAATGCTTAGTGGATTCACTATCTGTCGAGTCTCGAGATTTGACAGATTGCTATTGAACTGGGATCCTAAGTGTGCATATATGTATGTACTTACTAAAATCGTAAAAGAAAGCAACAATTTAACTTTTAGCGCTTTTACTGCAATACTATCCAGACCAGGGCTCGGAACAATGTGGAATGCAACATTATGTTGCACGGGTCTTCTTTTACTGCAACCGGCACAGCGTCTCGCTCTTCGCGTTGCTTCAATTTTTATAATTACAATTTTATAATTATAATTTTTATAATTCAATGTCACACAAGAGACTTTCAATTATAATTCGCATGCAGAGAGGAGATCGGAGACAAAGAGGTAAAGAAACGCGGACTTATTCTTTCGCAACGCTAATCTACAAGAATTAGAGTTTAATCTCTCAATAGATCTCAATAATCTCGATGTTAATTAATTCGATTCGAAAGTGAAAACTCCCGTGCGCGAAAAGGTATCAGTGACGATGCAACGATCCTTGGACCGGCTACTCCCAGTGTAGCACATATTTCGTAACTCTAACGCAACCTGTTAGCAATTTTCGCGACGTTAAGACAACGCGTAGAACTCTCGCAACGATATTATTTCAAGATAGCCTAATGACAGGGGCTGGGGATGGCCCCTAGGAATGCAACCCGGATGCTAACTCTACGCACCACCCACCCGCTTGGACGTCGTAACGTTAGGACCGATGCGCCCCTTTGTCTAGGACGGTGGTACCAACTCGCAAAATTAAAATTCTACGAGTCGGCCGCCCTGGATATAAATCAAGGTCTAGTAATGCTATTTTTTTTTTTACACAGAAATGATGTTTCACGGTCTTATACTACGAGGCCCGGCACTTCCCTCTATCTCGTTTAAAAAAACGCGTTTGCAATCGCTACGCCAACTCAACCGTTGTTACTTGAACATGCGAGTCTAAAGAAAATCGCGAATGCCACACTGCGAAGGGTTACAGCTGCGGCATGGGCTCTAAAAGACGGATGAAGCTACTGGCAACGCGATTATTCCGCAACGCTAACTTTGAAATCAATTCTCAATGCTCCAATACAAAAATCGCGATGTGCCCATCCGAGCTGCTCGTTGGGGCGGCGAGGCCTGCCATTATTGTAACTGCGGCATGGGCGTCTGAAAAGTCGGAAGGCAAGCTACTGGAATGCAATTGGTTTATCGCAACGCTAATACAATGGACAGAAATGCAAAAGAGATTACTTTAATTTCTTGAAGCAAGTAGTCTGTTGATTTTAAAAAATTTTTAAAAATTGGCAAACTCGAAACGCGATTGTCCCCAACGCTAACTTCAGTTTCTGCTCAAATAATTAACTAAGGAACGCGCAATTAATTCGCAATGCTATAGTAAATCGCGGATGTGTCTACCCGAGTTGCAGCAGCAGCCTGGAAAGTCGGAAGGCAAGCTATTGCAACGCGATTGTGTGAACGCAACGCTAATTCAACGAACTATACGTGGTCTACTCGAAAAGAGAACGACAGTCAGCCTCGGTCCTACCTAACAATGCACACACACACACACACCGTTGAGGTAATTTACCTGTCCTACCTAATGCTATATTTAACCTCTTGCACTATAATAACGAGTCAGACTCGTGACGAACATTTCATACATAATTTAATAAATATGACTACCAATCATTTCTTCCAAAGCGAAACGAGATTTGAATCTTCTGTCGTCAAAATCTGGAAATGAAAGTAAATGAAGGAAACAAAAATCCTGTCGTTTCATCCAGGAAATTATTAAGGACGAAAAAGTTCTAATCAACGCCGTTCTGAAAGAAATCGTAGCGCAAGGGGTTAAGAAGTAGCAAAGCAGTCGCACCAACACACTCGCTGCACGGTTTTCACACATACGCTGAGGAGCTATACCCTGTAGAGAACGTCCCGGGACGCCTCTGACACCCCAACATGATCACATTTATTCACACTCTACATACATGTTAGTTCCTGAAATCGAATGACAATGGTAGCGATCATTGCAATTTTATGTTAATTAAAAGTTATTTTCTCGTGATTTGAATCGACTAGTAGTGATAATCGTTTTACAGTAATTACCTTTTAGGTAGAGTTACATTTCTCAAGACTCTCGAGAGCTTTTATTAAACGAAAGATAAGAATAAAAAATGAACATTTTATACACACTCCATACAAATCCACGTTGCATGACGCGGATCGCATGGAATATGTTCGACTTGAGTTTGTTACGATTTCAAAGAAGCGATGCATTTCCTAACCGAAAAATGAAAATAATATACAATTTATTTTATAAGTATTAGAAGATAAGTCCGTCGAAGAAAAATGAGCCTAGTTTTAATGTCAAATACTGGCAAATTCCGTATTTCTCTATAACTGTGTTCTAATTTTACAATACCAAGTTATAAACGACATTATTCCATTTATTTAAACTGCCAGATCAAGAGTAAATAATACATTATGAATAAAACATAATTGTTGTATGTATTTAAAGTGCCAGATTACGAATGAAACATAATTGGTCAAATTAATATGTAAAAGGAAAATTAATGAATAATAATCAACATGCGTTCAACTATATTTAAAGAACGTATGGAAATTATATTTACTCAAATGTTAGTTATTCAATTTATTTGAATAAATCTTAAAGGACGCAGTTTATGTTGTATTACGTTGTCTTATGTGCGGTTTATTATACATATATGCACCGTAGATTGAATCGCAATACTAGGCGCATTAGTGCTACAAAAATGAATGAACGAGGAAGTTGAGTAATGTTAAGCGTTTCGCGCAGCATCGTTCATCCCATTGAAATAGCATGGAATAATCAGTAGGAATATTAGGAATACTCGAAATGATTCCCTCACCGTATTCATTCAACAAACCCGCTCGCTTCGATTTACTTAACCGCTCGACCCAGGGCAACGAATTATATTATTAACATAAATTCTGGGAATTTCTGGCCGTGTATGCAAATTTCGTATGACCACCAGCTATCCGAAATTTCCGCTTACTGAAACCGAATCCTATTATGTCGACTGAGCACGATTCTCTAGTACACAAAGCCACAGTCTAACGCCTCCATATCATAATGGACGAATTTCTCTCGTAGCATCATATTCATGCAGCTTATGCCAGTAAACTTTTAACTGCATAATCATTCATTAGATAATAGTCGATACACGTACTCGAACGAACACAGTATGTGATAGACAAAAACGAAGTATGTATATTGTCTTCTTTCTAAGTCCTCCGAATTTTCACAAGGTTCTGATATACTATGCATACATACAAAATGTTCCATTTACGTCGATCCAGTCAAATATTTTTTAGTTACATTCCCCTAGAACAAATTTATACAGCCAGATTACACTGATAAATGTCAAATGACTTTTTCATTTCAAATTTCAAATGATTTTTGAATTGACTAATATGCTAACTTTTAATTGTCTGGAAACAATAGAAAATGGACTTGTACCACTTTCAAATAAACGGTCCACATATTTGTTGTACCGAAAGATGCAGCTCGTTATTTTATACATAAAGGTATTAAGCCTTTTATTACGAAGGATCATTGGTTTAAAATACATTTTATGCTTAATATAAAACCTTAGTCTGTGAGGATTGTCAGAACACGATATCTCAGATGACGCGTATTAGGTATTTCTTAATTTTTAAGCAGACAAGACAGACAAATGATCAGTAAAGAATATTAATTCTTCGTTACGAGCCGTTTGCGTGAAAATATTCGTCAGAAATGACCAGATTTGTACAAAAACAATTTTTAGGTTTTGCACCACTTCGCCGTACATGTCGATCTTGGTACGCGAATTTTTGTTCGAAAACTCAACAAATCAATCAAGTACCGTTTTCATCAGATTACCACCTCCAGGAAGGCTTTTTGAGCCGACTGAAGCCACAGAAGAGAATTCGCAGAAGGAATTGAAGGCTTTTGATGAATAAAGAAGTAGTTCGCATTTTATTTACAAATTCCGGATACTTTTTGCATAATATATTGCTGTACATTACTTCCTGTATATCAGTTTAACTACAAGCAGAACTTAGTGGCAATCCCTTTGTAACTAGCACAGAATTCAACACTCCGTGGCCCTTCACCGGCCTCCAAGGGCCATCAACAGCTTTTATGGATTCCCCTAGTTACCCTCAGGGATCAGACACCCCTAGACCCTTCTATTTATCTTGTTCTATCGAAAACGAATGATCTATTCCCTTGAAACTGCATACGATCGATTAGCAGCCCCATTGTCACGATTCTCCTTTCAATTTCCTCATCAATTCTTAGCTATAAATTGATTTTTTTTCATTGGCAAGCAGGCAAGAATTAATTAGAAACTTGGCATCTGCAGATTTTCGCCATCGAACTAGATTGCATTATTATATATTATATACTATTATATTATTATTATTATATATTATATATTATACTATTATATTATTATTATATATTATATAATATACTATTATATTATTATTATATATTATATAATATACTATTATATTATTATTATATATTATATAATATAATATTATATTATTATTATATATTATATAATATACTATTGCATTATTATATATAAATACATTTATATTGTATTCGTGTGACGGCTATACATAATCTCTTTTTTTCTTCTGTGACAAAGAGTTTTCTTAGCCCCATACGTGAATAAATTATTATTATTATTATTACCTCACTTCCTACTGCATAAAATTAATTGGCAATTTCGTTCACCTCACGACGATATCACTTTTTCGAAAAAGTGTGAGACATTTCGTTTCAGAAATTTCTCAAACGATCAACATACCCTTAAGCAACAATAAAAAGAAATAGTAAAATTTGTTTTGCAAGCAAAGAATGCTATAAATGGACGGGTCAGAAGTCAATCAGTGTAAGACCGTTGACTTTAAAATAGAGATAAATAAAGATTTTCAAAAATTAGTTGCAAAAAATGACAATGCCACTAAGAACACGAAGCACAATTTTTATTATAAGATAACATTCAAATGAACTTAACCAAAAGAGAAACGAAAGAAAAATGTCAATGTTTTTTAAAAAGAACAATTCCCTTTAGACAATTTTGTTTCGTCATTCCATGGTCAGTGTAAGTACTGCAATTTATTGTTTCTTTATGAAGGTTCAAGTTACTGCGTAACTCATTTTTAAAGGAAAGTGGATTTACACTGATTGGCTTCTGTACCGTTCAACTATCTCTAGAAATTTATTTTTCTTCATACGATTGTTACAAAAATTTAGGCGTGTATGGATCAACCATTTACCAACTCTATCGGTCGTTTAGTAAGATCATAATGCTTAAACACCCTATTGACTAATTCTGCAAAGTACATATATCAAGTCCGATCCCCGACTATAGAGACACGAATTTGCATAGGACCCAAGATGTACCTTCGCGCAAGGAAACGCGATATGCGGCGGCCAATGCATCTATGTCCTCGCGAGTACGTGTATTTGTAGACCAAGACCATGTTTACTGTCAACCCCTTCCTAAAGGATACATTTACTACACTTTTGATAGCATCGGCAACGTGGTATCAGCCCCGTGGCGCACAGTGGTTTATCAAAAAGTTGACCGCAGAACATAATTTCATACGATTTTTTTGAAAATCGGTACTCTTATATTTTCGAAGTTGCTGTATTTGAAAATCTTATCAAAAATGCAAATTTAAAAATGGTACTACTGATATAAATATTATTTTTAAACTATTCTTCGTGAATATCAATAATATTTCGATATTTGGTTATAATTATATAATTAGAATGTAAAATTTAATATGATGATCTTAATTTCAAAGTCTTTAATTTTGTTCAATGAGAGCGTCAACAATAGATACGACTGATACTTTAACAATCGGAGAGCGGAGCTTGGGTCTATTTGGGCCCAAAAAAGAGCATTAAAATATGGCTATCTAGTTTCTACCAATTAATTTAAATTATCGTAGGTTTCATTAAGGTTTACAGAAAAACTAATGTGTCTAGAAGTTGCTTAAAAAATATGTGGACAGAATTAGACAAATGAAATTATAAATAATCCCAGACCTACTCATAAGGGAACGTAAGAAATATGCTCCAAATATCTACTTTCTCGGAATTGTTGTATAACTAGTCGCTGTGGATCGAAAAGGGCGTCTGCATTGCCTAATGAAAGACCCCTTCTACTTGCACATGACTCGTCAGAAGATTAAGGGTCATGAAAAGGAGATTAGAAAAAGTCTCCGTGCGTAATATTTATGGATTACAGCAGGAATAACTTAACTCTTGTTAAGATGTTTCTACACTCTATTCAGTAAGCATTGAACGACTTAAAGGCGTCCATTTTACGTTTATTTTAAGTTCGAACGTCTTGCGCCCTAGAATGGACGTTTTCAAGACGTCTGATTTCAGGCGTTAAAAAAGATGTCCAATTTGGGACGTCTTTAAAACATCCCAAAAACGTTCCAAAACAGACGTCTCGAATCGTTTGAACATTTGAAACAAGACGTTTTTTAGACGTTTGGAATGTCTTCAAGGGGTTTTATATGTTTTCAATGTTTTTTAACTAAATCAGACAAGTGCTTTTACTGAACCAGAAAATAAAAATGACGACGTGAATTTCGTTTCTACGCTTTTTATACAAAATGTTACAGAGTGCAAAGGTTGCCAGAGTGCACCGATCAGTAATTAATTTTCTATAAAAGTAGCTTTGCTACAAGTTCACCCGTTATAATACACTACATTCTCCCCGCTTGCCCACAACTTATAGACAGAAATGTACAACTTGGGGAGCGGGGATACGATTATTCGAGCCTAGCGGCTTTTTTTAATAGTTGTTCATAATCGACAACTATAAAACCGAGCAGCTAGGTTCAAAAATTGTTAATAAAGGTTTTTCTCTTTTATTATCAATACCTGTATACTATTGCTAATTTTTGAAGAGTTAATTTATTAAAATCTAGTCCTAACTATAATCTCTATCCCTACATTTCCTACAAATGGTCCGCACACGACCTGCAAACGGCCTACTAATGGCCTAAAAATCGTCTTAAGATGTCCATAAAACGCCCATAAGATGTCTTTCAGACGTCTAAAGGGCGTCTAAAAAATGTCTAAAAGAGGTCTTGATTTGTAATACAAGGACGTTTCTAGGACGTTCTTAGAAAATTCGAGACGTCTAGTCACAGTAATGCATAAAGTCACACTTAGCATCTTCGTTAAATTTAGTCTCATTCTTAATGGTTATCGACCACTGTGCGGCGTGCCGTGGAGCAGAGCAGAGTTGTGGGTGGCCCGACTCGGCCCGATCCGGGCCGGCCCGTCTCAGTCCGGCGTGATTAAAGTTATCGACGACAATGAAACGCAGGGGCTTCGGGAACTAACAACTAATTACGCCGAGTTGCCCGGAGGTATTACGTATTCGGGAGTTCCGGGTGTCCATTGGGGATTCGAATTTCATAAAGGGATGCTATTCCATATTCAAAAGCCGGTGTATCGTATTGTCGCGGCTCCTAATGGAACCGACGCGACGACAGCGGCGGCTGGCTGTCCTCCGAGCAAGAATGCTGGCCCGCCGCGTTTTAACGCGATTCTCGTCCGGGTACCAGAGTGTTTCGCGGCTGCGGTAATAAGGCGTCGCTAATTGCCGTAACCAGGGCCGAGGTCGAACGGCTCAGCACTGTTTGTACCCATGAATAACTGAGAATATGCTTTAATCGGCACTTGATTACTTAGGAATAATTATTGCAGCCGCGACCTGAACCTACACGGCCGCATCAACAGTTTGATTTACGCCAGTCCTGGAAAGGATGATTTTCTATTCGAGTATAATGCAATTAAGCGATGCATAAAAATCTAATAAATGCGTTTTTTTAATCATAATAATCTCTTAAAGTAGAAGAAAATTTGCTTGGATACTTAAATGTTGACGATGAGAGAACCGAATTTCACTCCGACTTAATTTATTTGCTTATGATCGATCGTATAAGCCAATCTATTCTATAGATTATGACAAAAATGAGTAGCTAAAATATGAAATTATGAGAACATAAGAACAATTTAATCGTATTGTTCAATTATTTTTATCTCGCCAGAATTATTGGAAGGAACAATTTATTTATATTTAATTTCTGTTTCTCGCAATCGCCTCGGAAAATTGATGATTTGTATAAATTTTAGTGATAAAATATGGTTAATACAACTGACCTTGGAAGTATAAAATCATGTTGTAATATAACCTACCTAAATACATGCTTCCTACCAGAGAATAGAAAGAAGTATAAATTGATGCCACACTGTTTATTATTACACAATTACAGAAATCATAGTGACCTCGAGTTCCTGAAAACATCTGCTCATTTGAAGTAGAGACTTCGGATTTCTATGCAAAATAAAAATTATCTGCACGAATTGCAAGAAATGAAGCTTCCACTAATCATTTTAATGAATTAAGAATAGTAGATTAAAATTTTTAAATTTCTTTAATTTTTATGCTATTTTAAATTATAAATATCCGATATTACCGTAAATGCATAAAATTTACAGTTTACAGATAATACATGTACTCTATAATACATCATTCGAAACCATACTCTAATAAACTTCTCCTGATTTTCCAGCTTTAAAACTATAACCTGTCCCAGTTGCACACGACACTCTGGATCGGTATGATCATTGGGAGACAGTACTATTATACGGGAATTAATTACGATAGAAGGGATGGTTGGTTTACCTGATAATCGATGTCAGACATAAATCAACGTTTAATCACGTTATATACCTTATTCCTTCCTCGTAACAGGTTCGGCTATAACTTAGGTTCTTGAAGCATTGCTCTGTCGATTGCAGGTCCAGATTCGCGGGAAACATAAACGACGAGGTTCAAGTTGAAGGGAAAATCGGAAAGAAGCTAGAGATAGGTCGCTCGCATCGAGGGGAAAGTATTTAGAAGGATGGTTTGAATCTAGGGGCACGATTTTAAGCGAAATTGTTTTAAGAGCATTTATTTGACTGTAGAGAAATGAATCGGGGAAAAATGAACTCCCAAAACGAGTCAATCGACCGGAATACGGTAACCTTAACTTCACCGCGGATTATCATGTCATTCGAAGTTTCGAATTCTCAGCTAAGTACCAGACAGACGGAGAGCTCGTGTCGAGGAGACACGTCTCGCGACTGCGCTTGGCCGACTAACTCGGTGGTCAGGTGAATATTCATGAGGCGATCTCTGTGGCTTAAAGCACAGCTCGCGTGGCATATTGTCGACCGTCTAGCGATTCGAGAGCGTGTCTGCGTCCGTTAGAAGGCTGGTAAGATGCTGCACAGAATGTTTTCGAGGAAATATTGTCGGATGACCATGGTAGAATTCATCATTTTTTGAATCATACTTGTACAAGTGCAACGAAGTCGAAGTGCAATGAAAGAATTTTAAGGCTGCTATGTTGCCATAATACAACGAGATAGAATTTAGCAATACCCATTCTGGTTTGAACACCTTTTATTTTACCGATGAATTGGTGAGCGATGATGGGAATAGATTGCACCCTCGCACACGCATTCACACACTCTCACATTCCGAAGACCAACACTTTTACCTAAACCTAAGAAAACAAACACACTGTCGCACAAGTCCCTTTCGCATAGTCCTAGACATCTCACACTGCACATCATTCATCGGCGCCAGTCGTACTTCACGTATTCACAAAAATACTCCTGAACTTGACACCTGACCTCAGGTGTCATTATTCGATTCATAAAAATCGTCCACGGTATCCAGCACTTCATATGATCTCTCTCATCCCCCCCCTCTCTCTCTCTCTCTCTCTCTCTCTCTCCCTCTCTCGGCCGCTTCTTCGTTCTTTAAAACGATATTCATTCTAATGTGCAAACTGCTAGTTTTTATTGGACGATACAACTCTATCAACGTTTCAACGGCGATTCTATGATTTTTATCAGCAATATCTGTTACATCTACACTATTTGTTTCATTCATCAGGACTAAGTACTTCGCGTAACAATCTTGTACAGCAGGTTTTTTGATTGAGATTTTTCCGTTTCTAATTACTGTCTCAACTTGGTTTAGAAAATCTATTCCAATAACTAAATCGTGTACTGTTAATTCGTCAGGAATTGCATTCGCTCTAATTTCAATTATTGTCAATGCTAACAGTTATTCTAAATTCTCCGAACGTTTTGTGATTACGCGAACCTACCCCACGGGACGTGATTACTTTTTGAATTAATTTTGGCATTCCAATTTTGACATACTTGCTCGCACGCATCAAGCTTAGATCGTTACCGGCGTTTATTGAAGATTTAACGCAATGTCCGTTAATAAGAGTATCTGTATAATATTTACTGTTCACTTCTGAGCCTGAGACTCCGCAATTATTCTTAATTGCCGCTTGCTTCGCCGGTCAAGGCATTGATATGTGTCCAAATTCACGGCGCTCAAAACACTTTAATAGCTTGCAGTAGATTTTGGAATGTTTGATAAGAATATGATGGAATGAAGTTGGTATACAATATAGCATTTACAATAATAAGTAATGTAACAGCACTGATAGTAATAATACGAATAAATCTAATTAGAGCTAAACTGGTGGAGTAGGATGTAACGGATGTATTTACTATTCGAGATAATGTCGCTTAAAATCTTGATCACTAATTCTTCGTATTAATAAGGTTGGAAATAGAATTATTTTGTTGAGCTTATCGAATCTAAGGTCATAATTTCGTTACTGATGAATACGTAAATCCTATATTCTACAGCTCAATTAACCCCTTCCACTATAACAACGAATCAGATTCGCGATCAAGATTTCACACTGAAGTTACTAAATATGAATGTCATTAGCGTCTTCTAAATCGAAACAGATTCTCTTTTATTACAGTCGAGAAATGAAAGTAAATGAATTAATTGTAAATTTAATTGACAGTAAATTATTAAGGACGAGGAGGTACTAATCAACGTAATGGCGATAGAAATTGTAGTGCAAGGAGTTAATGCATGAACTTAAATAGATTGAAATCGTTACAACTTTACAACGTTACAACGTTACAAAATAGTTATGTCTACTGAGACAGAGTACATCATTTATCACTTTTTTTGTTGTCATTCAATTCACGATTATACCGCATAGTTGCTCGTACAGGAATTGCTAATGATCTAAAATGTAAACGCTATTATGTGACTCAAGGTATTAAACATATTGTTTGCGAGATGTCCATTTATAATTCATAGCACGTTAATTACAAAACACTGTAATAAATAAAATAATTAACGGTTTCCGATAATTAGCTGATAAATATTTATACTCGCCCAAATATGCGCCGTCGGTCTACATTACAAACTGAGTGTAAACACTGTTTAGTCTCTTCAGTTATTATATTGCAATTATAACGGCAGTGCGTAAACAATTTCTGCTATATGTATAGACCAAAAAAGGTATGCAACATGTACTTAAAAATAATTGATAAAACAGTAATACAGCAATAATCTACATTGTCTTTTATTTCATTATTCCGTTTCATCTGTATATATGCGTAACAGTCCATCAACCCTTATTTCCCCATTGAATTGCGCGGCACGACAACAGGTTTCTCTTCACTTATTTGACCTGGTTGACCTACTGGTACGAGATCATTATTTTCCATGTCATTTTTCCAACATCCGTGGACAGTTACACGGACTTTATACAGATGCGCCTAACATTTTGTAATTTCGCCTATGCATTACACAGGTGCTGATGTATGCTAAAACACGATGACGGTTACCATTAACATGAGACTCAATTAACTCTGAGATGATAAAAACTGAATCACTTTTGACCCAGAATTATGAACGTGACGTATACATTGCAATAGTTCAAATTATTAATTATTCGTATCAAATCTAATAAGAGGATTTCGAGTGGATCATGTTAAATTCATCCGATAGAAGCGGATTTGGAGACATGAAGAATTAATTGATCCACGAAGATTTAGCTATACGGCTGCTACGAAAACGTCAAAAGACGGCCCAGGCATTTTTGACTTCAGTGATCAGATTTGGTAGCAAACAAAATAGTTATTTTATCATCCTGTTTTACCCAATTTAGAAATGTTGGAAATTAAAATATCTCTGATCTATTTAGAATAGAATAGAATAGAATTATACAACAGTCGAACTTAATGCAAACTTACAGTACTTAGGCACTATTTGATATTAGACATCGTATAATATGTTTAAATTTCGAAAGTTTATAATTCGAATGGACAGCAGGAAACAATGTTTTCTACGCACTAACAGTAAAAAAAACACTACCATGCTAGTCAATTTCTCCAGCTTTACTTTTTCCACTTTGAGATTGTTAACATTAAATAGATTCTCTTATATATTTCTTAATTCAACATACATTATAAAAAAACGACGAAAAATCTAAAGCAATTTAATCTTGTCATTGTTATAGAACACACGTGTCCGCCCTTTTATATAGTAACTGTTCTAAGTCAACCAAATTCGTGAAATCCAACTGATTTACACGGCGCTCTATCTTGTTGTCACGCGGTGTATGCTGCAATACCTCTCTAATAGTCCGCATTCTTTTGACCAGCAACGTATCACGAAAGTGACGACAGGGTTAAGCAGCCCACTCCGTCTCCAGGATGCCGTGTAACGCGAACAGTGTAAGATAAAGCGGTCGCCAGAAAATCAATTAGCCCTTCAAGGCCATCGAGCGGCCCGCCTCCCACCTGTCCCATGAAAAACAATATGAATGAAACAGCGTGGCGCGACGATGCGCGACGCTGGGCGACGCTGGGCGACGCTGGGCGACGCCAGGCGGCGCGAGATTAGACGCCTAGTCAGTAGTGGCATGGGGCCGACGCCGCGCCGGGCGTCGCGCGTGCCAGGCATCGCGTAGTACTACGTGTGCGAGTGGTCACGACCCATGCCATTCGACAAGGGTCGCGACCCGCGACATCGTGTCGGCCGGCTGACACGTTTAGATTGATGACAAAAGGGGGAGTCACCATAAAATGATATCCGCGGGGGTTGCTCGAATGTTAATTACCTGCATAATTAATGCCATTACCGAGCAGGGCCGACTCGAGTCTCGTGTCTGGTCGAATCATGGATAACCTTTCAAGGATCCGAAATCCAAAAAATGTGCTGCTTTAGATAATTATACGAGGTCTTGCAATTAACTAAAATTTAGCAAATGAACTAAATTATGATAATTATAAGTTAAAATTTTTTTTTAATCTTTTCATTCTCTTTAATAAGATTAGTCTGCGATTTCATACCAAAAGATCAAAAACTCGCCCGCGATTACAGGGTTAAATTATAAGACTGTTATAAAAAATAAACTTTATTTTAGAAATAATAAAACTTGAGCATGTGCGCGTTCAAAGTACTACCCTTCCCTACCTGCGCACCGTTGTATACGTTTTACCACTGCTGGCAACAATTTTGGAAATCTTCCAAGTTGACGGTTGTAGTACCGTGAAGTGGAGTTACAGGTTTTTCCTTTACCTGTTCCAAAGTCTCAAAACGTCTTTCTTTCGACGATTCTTTCACTTTTGGGAACAGCCGAAACTCGCAGCGAAATCCGGTGAATATAGCAGGTGCTTAAGTACAGGAATCCTTTTACCTAACAGACGTTGGTTCACAGAAAGAGCACTGTTTGTCGGCACATTGTCTTCGTGAAGAATTCAGGCGTTTGCATGTTCGACTCGTTATGAAGACTTTGTTAAACTGTTCCTCAGTCAATGTTAATCATTTTTGCAAAGAGTCTCACACTTAGACATCGATCCTTTCTCATGATTTCGCTGACCTTTTTTGACGTTTTCCCTGGTTGTTGAAGTCTTAGTACGGCTTTTACGTTTATTATTTTCGATTGTTTTCCGATTCTTCGCCACACTAAAATAATCAAATTGACTTCGTATCAGTAACGGCGATTTGCCATAAGTCACCATTTTAACACGTTTAGCGCCACGTCACCCAAATATGGGTGACGCTAGTTTTTAAACAATTTTGAAAATTTATTTTCATTTTAAATTAATTTTAACTAATTCAATTTTAACTTTTTAATTTCGCTTTAATTAATTAAATTGCTTTGATTTTGTGAAAATTTTGATGGTCGATTGTTGGCGACGAATGTGTTAAGGTTCAAACTTGTAATAACACTAAAATAATTTTGGACACGAAAAACAGGTTTCCCCCTGAGTATAAAGTATATGCAGCATAGATTTAGTAAATATGCATTTGCACACATGTTTTATAAAACACATAAAATTTTTACACACATGTGCACACACATTCTAACGCAAAAGAATTCCGTCTTCCATTCACTGTACACAGTGGCTTGCAATTTTGATACTACATATTATACTATACATAGCACTACTATGTATAAGGTTTCATGCATAATCTATGTGACAAGAAACTACAATATTTTCTTCCAAATTCTTAATTGAAAATTGATGTCTTGCGCCGAAAAAAAATTATTTAAACGCAGAAAATGAGCTTTTATCATTACTCGATCCTACTAGAGCATATTTAGCTTTACTCTAATGGGATCTTGGATGGAAAATTTTTGAAATTCTTGATACTGTTTCTATGCCGTAAACGCTACGTTACGGAAATGCGATAGAGAAGAGCACAACAAAATCAAAGAAATCAAGAAATTCTAACAATTTCCAATAATTTGCAGAGAAATTATGCATACGCATGTGACATGCAGAATATACAACTTGTCTGCAAAATATGCAAGGAATGTGCAGTGTGCAAAATATGCAAGGAAGAAATATACTTTTTACATCCTCTAACAATGAGACGTCTTTCAGTTATAATTTTATTTGTTTTATTCATTTCCCTAAAGTACGCATTCGCGTAACCTTCCGCAGTCTAATTGATAACAGTTCACAACTTTGTCCCCTTTCCCTGTCCCCAGTGCTCGACGCGCCTGTTTTTCATCGAGGGGTGAGCGAGCCATCGATTAGTCTCCGCGTTACAACTTTTCATCACGCATTTCTGTTAACCGTTCCGACCACTGTCCCTTTCGTTGCTGCCTCTTCGAAACCACGTTTCCATTTCCCTTCCCCGTCGTCACCTGCTCCTTTTGCCAAGAGGGAATCAAACCAGTGGTTAGTCGCTATACTTTGATAAACTCGGCGCTTTCTAATTTCCATTCGCCGAGCGAAGGGAGCAGAGCCAGCTGAATGCATTGCACTCTCCGGTTATTAGTATGCAATAATCCTGATCGCGATTACATGCTACGTGTACTGCAAACGCACTCCGATTGGCCAACGGCCGCGAATTTAGGGCTCGACTACCTGGAAAACCAGCGTTTTAGAGCTTCAGTGTCGATGCGACGCGATAGCGAAAGAAGTAATGATACTATTCGGGAAGGTTGTCGGTAGATCGATAAGCGCGAGGTAGACGACGTGGTCGTAGAAATTCGGGGAAGGTTGCATTTTGATCGTACAATGAAGGTGGTTCCTACTTTTAGAAGACGATTAGGTTTTAGAAATCGATTAATTGTTCAATTGATGTCACGGTATAAGGAGAGGTAGAGTGACATCATCCCTACTCCAGTGATCCTATAGGTCTACTTCTGGTATAGATTGCTAAGTGCTTTAAGAAACTTTCGTATTATCGGTGAGAGTTTCTATTGCGTGAACATGTGTGCGGACTCACTGCACTAACGCCATCATGGTAGTATTATACTTATAGAAATATAATTTTAAAAAGGAATGTATCGGTGAACACCGATATTTCATTAGCACCTCCGACAGGAATTCGTGGAAGTATGTATACTTTCAGCGTCACAGAAATTTTGTGGAGGGTAACCATCGTACGTCCACCTCTCTTTCTTACAACGCTATTGAAACAGGACGACTTAAAACCGATAAGAAAAGTCGGAGGAGGAAAGAACAAAAACGCTGCGTGGCAAAGGTTAGTGTCCCAGTTTCCGCGCCTTTCGCAATTTTCACAATTTTCGTGCCCCCGAATTAGAAACGTATAGATAAAGTAAAGCGTTATATATGGATTGCTGATTTATTTTACCTATTTAACCTACTAACATGGAATATTTAGTATTTATCGAGATTTTTCTGTTTTCGATGTTCTTGCATCGCAGAAAATATTTCGCATTTATTCAGGGAAAGCGCTAGTAAGGTAACGTTATTTTGTGCCATGATACTTTTAGAAAATTGGAATTCTATTTTTAGCGATCTGCAGAAATATTCCCATAAAATTACTTTGGAACTATGAACAACCTTTCACAAAGCAGTAAATTATTGGAAAAAAATAATTTTGAGGAGAATAGTTCTGATACCGACTAACTAGGATGAAAGTGATCTAGTGTCTACTAGATCACTTTACTACACTGTCTAGTGGAAATGAATATCCACTATCATAGAACGAAAGTACATCCAATACTGACAGTGAAGGTGAAAGAGTTCTAGTTTCGTCTAATTGTTACTATTATTATTATTCAATTTATAATCAATTTTCTCTCATAAAATAGGAAAATATATAAAAACGTGTAAAATGTTCTCTTTTTAAATGACTTGTTGATTTTTAAAAACGAGTCATTTCGTCCTCTCCGGTAGAAGTAGGTATACGTCGATCGGTGGTAGTTCTAGTGTTAATGTACCTTGCAAATTCTTTCCTTGATCGTCTACTCACTGGGACATTTATCTTAAACGTATTTCAGCTTCCTCGCTGGTCGACTTTACAGCGGCGGTGGTAACAGTTAATGTTTTTCCGAAAAGATCTGAAGTATCGTTGACACGGCAGAAAAATGGGAGACGGCGGGGAACCGCAACTCGATTTGTTAGCCTATTTGTCAGCCCGTGGGATCGGCGGCAAGTGATGGTAAAAAAGTGTTTGTCCTGAAGCGTTTTGTCCCGGCGATTTTCGAAAAGCGCAGTGTTGGGAAATCGGACGGTTCTGGCCGACCCGGTGTGGGAATAACGATCCCAACTGTAGACCGTGCGAGATAAATAAACGGCGACACAGTTTCGCTTTGATCATTCATTCCGGATCCGTGCGGTCCCGTTCGATTGGCACGCGTGGCCGTGCACACCGAACAAATCGCCATAAAGTACTAAATTGCGCTAAATGGCGGCCGGGAATGCGTTAACGCCTGATCTAACGTGTGGCCGGCTACACGCGGCCATGGATGCACGCGGTCGCTAACGATTATCGATTGGCTGACAATGACGCATCGATAATTATGTCTCGTTTGTCGACATTTTTGACGGTCGCCGGCATACCTGTGGACATTTTTATTGTCGCCGAGTTACCGTGGCCAACAATGCAAATAATTGTACAGCGTTGCCGTCGTCGCTGGCGCTACAACGTCGAACGCTCTCGCAGTCAATTGGCTCACGAATCGGCAGAACGCGCGCAAATTGATGGACGGATAAAGTAATTATTCAAAAGTTTGATGAATTGTCAACCTATGATTTTTAGCAATATTCGTCCCCCGATGGATTTATCTGCATTTAATTTGACGACAACATTCGCTCCCTGAATCTCGTTATCATGTGCTTCGTCGAAGTCTTCGTACTTCGTACCTGCACTAATTAATTTCGCCTTCTTTGTTTCTCTTTTTGCATCTGCGCTCGTTCCGCGATTACTACGTTTCGATTGTATTATTCTCCACCTTTTTAATTAATATCGGTAATAATTTGTATTTTTGTGTGCAAGGAGGAGGTATTAATAACAATAGCTCGAGTACCGCAAATTTTTGCAATTTCATTGAATCGAACGAAAAGTTCTTTCGTATATACCTCACGATATCTTCTTGCTGATTTGAAATCTTATGCTCTGAGACTGGTTTTCTATTGGAAGAATACTGAATCAAGCGCTTTTTAACACCATTCCAAACATTTTTTTGTAAAATTAAACAATTTTTCGAACAACTCAATAGATAAAATATACCAAATTTTGATTAGGCTCTGCAAGATAAGAATTGAAAGATAACGCACTTATTATATTTTTTAATACATCAAATGCAAGAAGTTATTCCTGCGTGCAGTATTAAAACGTTTACAACGTCAACGTCAGCAACCTACGAATCTGTAAGATAGATCTTTACTCTTTGCTTCGGTAAATAAATTATTACGATGTCCCGGAAGTTCTTGATGTTTCCTGGGAAGAATATTTAATATCCTGCTTTGCTACGTCAAGAAACAGAAATAAAATCTCGTTTGAGTTTGAAAGCGTGCTGTCTTTCAGAAATCCTGTCGCGTGTATATTTTAGATGCGTCACGCGTCATTTCATATTTTTAGTGAATCGAATGTACTCTACTACTACAGAAAGAATTACAAATGGACCATTTTAAAATTTAAAATTTATATGCAGATTGGACGTTTCATTTAGCAACGTATCAAAGATGAATAAGAACATTACTGCCAGATGGATCTGGATCGATAAAAAAATTAATTGTCGGTTCATTGTGAGAGGAATTTTTCAATTTCTCTAATATCAAGGTTTCAGGCTTCTGTTCCAATTTATCTTTACATTTATGTATACAGATTTCACATTGATCTTTTTTCTTTAATTAAATTTTGCTACTTACATTTTGCAAATTAAATTCATTCTGCAAATGTCTCGAAATTGAAATAATATAAGTATGAGCTAAAATATTTTTGACGAACTTCTTTGGAGATTATTGCGGGTACTGAATAAAGTCAATCTGGAGGAAGCATAGTTGGTCCACATGTGCCGCCGTCCGACACGTCAGTCAAATCAGGCGATACTTTGAAATTCGATTATCAATTTTTGCAAGTTTTGTTGAACTTCGGAGGCTTAAAACATACAAAGAAATCAAAAGTTTTGGTTGATTCTAGTGGGATCTGTAGTCAAATGTGTACGAAATGCGTACTTAAAATTTGTTGTCAATTGGTCAAGTAGGTTTTGAGACATCATGGACACCCTTCTGAAAAATATATTTTCGAGAAAAGTGCCTTTCAGTCAAAATGACTGCTTTCTAATTTCCTTCAGGAAATGTCTCTAGGAAAAATGTTTAGATAAACTTCCTTATCCGAGCACGTATTATTATAGAAATTGCACGAAGTTGAAATTAATCCGATCTTGCCATTGCTATAAAACAATGTACATCGGTCTCAGAGATGTATTTTCGAAACTACATCCTTTAAGAATATGCAGTAAAATTGATTTTGTCAAAAGTCCGCACTAGAACCCGCTTAAGTGGTGATCTCTTTGATGAATCCAAAAAGACGAATCCAACTCAAATTATTTATAATTTTCATTTGTTTATCTCATTTCGTCTTGACCTCTAAACATTTTAAACATATTAAAATTTACGAATACAATTTAGTTTTCGCCAGAATTACAATTTAAACATCAAATTGTAACAAAATTTTACGTATGACGGATGTAATCGTCATGACACAAAATTCTGTCACATTTCCATAACGGATATAGTCGTCAAACACGCTTAACTGGTTAAATTACTTCGATTCAGTGGAAACTTGCATGGTTGATTTTCGACTTAAGGGTCTCAAAAAATTGTCTCCGTGACCGATCCAAAGGAGGGCTGGAACTTCTGCGTACCCGCAATAACAAAAGAAGGCAAAAGAAAATTCGTGACATTTCCCGTTAAACAAAGTGTTCGCCACTTCCTCGAATATAACAGCGTACGATGAAATCACTGGCGACGCGTGTCCCCGTGTAATTTCGCGCGCAACCATAAAATGGGTTTTTGCGTTCAGTGGATAGCGCAGTTTTATCGGATACCAAGTTTTTCCCGAGGCTTTTGAAACCGGCAACCCATTGCGGGCGTTCTTGTTGCCGCGTGCACGCGCGTCGCGGCTTCTTATTACATTCCTTCGGCGTTACCCTCGCGGTCGACCCCGTCGCGCATACAATTTTCTGCCGCGGCGAATTTCCGCGGCATCGTCGTCGTTGTCGAAACTCCGCCGGGATGGAGATTGTTGTGCGAAGTAATGGCGTTCCGATAACCTCGCGGCACGATGACGTTTCAAATTTGTCGCGTAGCCGGCGATGCTCGCGAGCTGCAGCATCCCGCGAGCGCGTTTTCCACCGGTAAATACATTAAACCGTATGCCGCGGGCATAAATTTCGCGTGTGAATCGCGCGAGTGTTTAGGTCGTCCCGCGTCGGCTGTGCAGAGTCAGGGCCAACTCCGAACGGAGCAAATGGTTGGTAAATATCGGTCGTAATTTCGCGCTCGCATATTCAGGGAACGGGCGTGTTGCGGCCTTTCGCGGCATTCGACTGCCGAGCAGCAGTGTTCGTTTTTACAACTGGCTTCGCAAGGAGAGGGTCGTTAAATTCTATAGGTATAAGAGATCTGCGTTTAAGTTCGGCGGCATTTTGGCTTCTACGACATAAATGTATTGTTCTCTCACTCTCGAGTAGTTCGGCATAGGATAGTGGAGCCGGTTACTGTGCGCTGACCAATTGCTGTGTCCCTAGTTTTTTTTAGGCATAATTATCTGTATGTTTCTCTAATAAGAAGCTGCGACAGTTTATGCACTTACGAAGTGTAGAGAATATGCCGACTATACAGGGTTTTCAGGTGTGAGTTAGGAAACAATGTTAGAGGAGAAAGATGAATGGTCTTAAAGGGGTTATAATGTGAAATAAATAGCTGTCTTGTAAGTGGACGCGTAAAGGTTACGTAAAAATGATCGTATCCTATATCCTATATACAGGATGTTTCCAAGTTAACTCTTTGCACTATTATTTCTTTCAGAACTACGTTGATTAGCACTTCGTCCTTAATAATTTCCTCGATGAAACGAGAGAATTTTTGTTTCCCGATTGTCTCTTCCGTTCCCAAATTTTGATGACAGAGGATTCAAATTTTGTTTCGATTTAATAGAAATTATTGGCAACCGTATTTATTAAATTATATACGAAATGATCGTCACGAGTCTGACTCGTTACTGTAGTGCAAGGGGTTAAACCGCCAAACTTTATATATGAATTTAGGATCGTAAAACACCTTAATTTATTCCTCTTGAAACATGCTGGTAATTGCTTTCTTCAAGAGCTATTTATTATGAAATAATTCAGAACTATCACGTACATATATTACTGTTTATACTGTTTGTATTCTCTACTGTTTAAAGTAACGTTCGTTGTGTTTATGAATATCGTATTTAACGGAACATAGTTTACAGTGCAAACAGCAATACATTAGTAACCTTCGATCTTGAAAACAGAGATATTTCAATATTATCCATTTCTAAGTCTTAATAACTTTACAAGTAAATATCTCTTAACTCTTAGTGGACCATAAGGTTGCTACGAATAAATATTAATATGTAACTATTTATTTTAGTTTGTTTAAACGTAAAATTGATTTTGCCGTTCTTTTTTTTCTAAATGTTCCCGTTTACGTAACTGCCTTCTACTTTGAAATTCTGTATAAAAAATACAGATAAGGTTATAATTAAATACGACAAGCACCAATTTTAAAATGGGGGAAAATGTTTCCCTTAGTCGTGAAAGGATAAAAGGGCATACCTCCAGGGAAACAATTTGTTTGTGCGGCTTCGGGCCGCGAAACATTGTTCACTCTTATTTTAGAAAGTCTGAAGAATGTTTAGTAATTTTTCGGATCCGAAATAGTAAGTTTCACCGTGACAGCCATTTCAATTTTCTGCTATTGGATCATTTCATTATTCTGCATAAAAAAAGTGTTAGGGTAATATTATCGAAAAAAAATATTTTTCAAAAATTTTTCATAATGTTCCACTACAAACTCGATCAAATTTAGAATATTTGCAACAGAATAGTGCATCGGCAAACACAATGCAAGAGTAGTTACACAATTCCTTACACTTACATATGGCAATAAGTATTTCAGTATACGTTCTCCAATACAGTGGCCACCTCGTTCGCCAGGTCTGAATCCCCTATATTTTTTTATGGGGACAAATAAAAAATAAGATACACGCATATCCTATTAATTCAGTAGAAGATCCAAAAGAACAAATTACAGTTCATTGCAGAACAATAACTAAGCGACAACTTAATTTAGTAATCGAAATCATTAGAAAGCGTTGTGCGAAATGTTTAGAACGTGATGGGAAGATGTTTGAACATTTACTTCGATGAAGATATTTTCTCAGAAAATCTTTTGCACTATTTATTTTTCGATAATATTATCCTAATACTTTTTTTCGCACAATAAAGAAAAAATGCTATATATGCGAAAAAGAATGTATCGACTTAGAAAAACGTCGATAATCTTTACATGATCTCTACGCGCCCTATGGAAAAACTATTTACTTCATTTTACGACCCCTTTAAGGCCATTTACATTTTTTCTCTAACATTTTCTCCTAACTTCAACCAGAACAAAGCCATAACTTCTTACAGTTCCGTGAATCACCCTGTATACAAGAATATGCAAACTGTATGCAAAATTTATACAAAGCATACGCAGCATAGATTTGATAAATATGCACTTGGGTAGATACTAAAAAATTCGTAAAATTGTGTTCGATCAATGTATTTAATATTATGAAATGCAATGTGAAATGCAGCAAGATGTATTTAATATTACATAAACTATTCCAGAAAATAATTATGTCATACATATCGTGCGCATTACTCAAATATTAACTTTATGAAATTAAAAAGAAACTATAACATTATAAATGTTATACAAACATAACATTTGTACACGTTTAAAACTGTATTAAACTGAATATAATTATAATATGCAAGGAATATTCAATGTGCAAAAATGTAAGAAAAAAGAATATATTTTTTATATCTTCTAACAATGGTACATATTTCAGTCGAAGTTTCATTTTTTTAGTTCGTTTTTCTAAAGTATGCATTTGCAGAAACTTTCGCACTAATAAGGCATATTACATCTTTTTATTCTTTTATTTTCTTTACTTCCGAATTCAATTATGTATTTGTTCCTACTGTAGTTCATAGCTGGTCATTCCAATATTTATCGTCTTACATTAATTAAACCTGATAATTTTACATCTACCACGACTTTACAAAAAGAGTCTGCTATACTTCATCCACCCTGTATTTAGACCACTATGCACACAGTGTGCAATACCGGAATAACAGAAACAGGCTGTGCAGATACTGTTTTGTCTGCCAAAAATTCAGTGACACAATTGTAGCGTCTAATCAACAGCATTATTCACGACTACTGCCTTAGGCTTCATACACGCTATTGGTCTGCTCGTGGTCCGGTCTAGGTCTGGTCAAATATTATTCTACTGTTTCGAATGCGTGTATTCACACTATGGTTGGCGTTCCGCAGTCGGCTCGATTTGATTCTGGTTATGTTCCTTGAAAAGAATATTTGATTGGGACGAGATTGGGCTTGTCCGGAACCGAAGTGGTAGTGTTCTCGATCCACCGTCGCGCTTTGGTCAATTTTTTTGAACACGTGAATGAAGTGAACAAAATGTTTCCCGTTCGTTGAATCCAATTAATGTTGCCACCGACAAAGATATAAACTTTGTCCGCAGTTTTCGTGCAACTCATCCATTCTGATTTGTTAATCGTTGGTCGAATAATCACTAATACGATATAGTATACAATATCTATGTAAAAAATAATCATAAAATGTATGATACGTGATATGTTATATATTTACTAGATTTATAAAATATAAAACATATTTAATTAATTTCATATTTATAAAATATATATTTCGCAAATAAAATAAGTTACTTGATTCGTATAACGAATAAATACGGTGTAAAGTATGTCGTGTTTGGTATCATTTTAA
>CM052164.1:8975084-9008975 GCA_028455555.1 Augochlorella aurata
ACTGATCACTTCCCAGAAGAAATATAATTTTGGAACACCCCGTATACCTCAAATGCATACATGAATATCAAGACATTCTCGCAGTTACTTGGTCGACAAAATTTCATGGAAATAATATTCTCTTGTTTCATTTCACTCACAATAAAGAAAATATTTATTTCAATTAATTATTTCAAGTTCGTATTGTAAAATATATATTTTGAATCCTTAACCAGTTAAAATTTGCGGATATAATTTAGTTTTCGCCAGAATTACAATTTAAATATCAAATTGTAACAAAATTTACGTATGACGGATATAATCGTCGTGACACAAAATTTTGCCACATCTCCATGACGGATATAGTCGTCAAATGCACTTAACGGGTTAAAAGAAGCTAACAATGTTGATGGACTAATTTCAATTTATTAACTGATAGAGAAAAGAAGAAAATTATACTTGACTCACCAGTCTTGCAATTGATGCGAAAATTGTTTATTTCACATAAAAACCTGCAGTCTACTTTTATCCTCCAACTGATCGATTACGTTAATTTGACGTTTTATCAGTCTGCAAAACGAGCTATAAAAGATTCGGTCACCACTTGAAGGATACCGCACTAAAGGCTGAGGGGCGCCAAAAAACAGTAAAAAATTCCGTTTAATAAGCGCCCTTAAAATAAAAAGAAACTAGACTACTATAAAGTCAGTTGAACATTTTAATATACAATGTGGTAAATTTGCTATCGTTTTTTAGTAATTAACCCAGCTATACGTCTTCAAAGAATCCCATCTCATAATAACTGGAATATAAAATTATTATTTATCTTTTAAAGCAGAATAACTTTTTTATAATTGAGCCATACGATCTAAATTTTTGGGGTATGTTTGAAGAATTAGTTTACTAGAAAATGGCTAAAAAAATTGTTATTCTGTTGTAAAAGTTGTACGAATACTTTGTACACCGGCTGTATAATTATTAGAACAATGATTATAATCAAAATCTACGAAATGAAACTTGGCTATTGAAATTGACTCAGATTCGTAAGCACACAGGGTGTCCCAAAAGTCACACAAATTCGAAATCCTGAGGGATTCCTGAGGTCATTTGGAGTAACTTTTTCTTTAACGCAAATGCAATCTATGGCTTCGTTTACGATTTATTAACGAAAAATACTGACCAATGAGGAACGAGCTCGGCCGCCTCACGCCTGTTCATCTCGCTTCTCATTGGTCACTGTTTTTCGTCAATAACTCGCAAAGAAAGCCGCGGGTTGCATTTGCACTAAGGAAAAAGTTGCTCAAATAATCTCAGCAACCCCGTATTTCCCGAGCTTGAACTTGATCACATCGCTAGATCTTAGAGATAGTTAAAATAGAAACTACGATAAAGGAGAGTACACCTCCAAGTACTTCATAAGTACTTATGGATCGTAGAAGTAGTTAAAGTAAAACCTTAAATTAACGGAGTAAATCTTGAAGTACTTATAGATCATATAGAGATATCAGAAAGCAATCGAAGAATTAGAGGATCTTTCGACAAAGTTCTACGAACTCGAAGGAAAATTTTCTACGCGACAAAAGATTAATATCTGCGAGCAGGAATTGGTCGGCGGGTCCTGCTACTTGGCCCTGATCGGCCGTTATTCCATTTCCCGGTCCCTTTTTTTCTTCCATGGAATTCTATTATATTATCGGAGTAGAGGACGAGTTCCTGGAACTCTTCAATGGGTCGCCGAGTAGCTCGAACTTCCCTGTTCCGCGAACAATAAAAGTCGAAGTGGTTGTTCAATCTTCCGGTACAAGCTGTCGTTCGATGAGCTAAAGACGCGTTACAGGAGAAATATTGATTCCGGAAGACACGTACATTGTGTGTCTCCGGTCTGGATCACGTTTCACACCTAAAAGACACCTGTCGTACATACTTACTGTCTACCGAAGATTTCATCCCTGCAATCGTGGTTGTGGAGATCACGAAGTGTTACTTTTGCCCGTCGCGTCGATGCTCTCGGCGTGAAAGGATCGGTGCGCTTTTGTTTTAGCTTTCGTTGCGCGGTTTTTTCAAACGTAAGACGGATGCTTTTGGCGATTTCATGACAGCCGTTATTGGATCCATTTGAATCATTCCGTATTAAGCTGTTTCTACATGTTTTTTGTATTTGTTTTCTTTTTTAAATCAAAGTTGGTCTTATTGTTTAACCCTTTGCACTCGAGTGGTGCTCCCAGGCAACGCCAAAATTGTTCTACCACGATCCAAAATAAATTTTATACTAACAAAATTTAGATTTCAAAAAATTGTTAAAAGTGAAACTGTTGATATAAGTCACAAAAATCAATTTCATATGCATAAAATGCACTTCGTCACATAAAGTGGAAATACTATAAGCCCAAAAGATTATTTTAGATTTACAGTCAAAATAGCTTCGAGCGCGGAAGGTTAATACCGGTATTTTTAGCAAAGCTATACAGAAATCAATATACCAAAACTGATTATTACCGAAATGCCAACACCGTTATAGTATCGAAGCCGATATATGTATTACCGAAAACCGAAATAAATTCCGGTATCATTTCGGTACTCCGATTTTGGAAATGTAGTAACGGGCAGTTTGACGTCTGACGAGTTTTCACGTGTTGTTACTGAAATGGAAGACCTATCTTCATTTCTTTATGTTCTATATACACTTTATCATCGTTTGCTATTTCATTGACTTCCCAGGTTGATCGAGACATTAAGAAACGTTTCATTGTTACTGAATTCTTCATTTCTTTTTTACTCATGATAGCAGAAAAAATGATAGTAGTAGCTCGATTATTAGACTGGCGAGTTTTGACGACTCGTCACTGAATTCGAGGATCGAATTTCATTTGTTCATTGGATCGTTGTTTCATTGTTTAAATCGTTATTTTGTCAGTAGACTCAAAAGCAATGCCGCCATCGCTTAAACACTATTGCCATAATTACGTCTTTGTATATGTATACTTTGTATATACAGTAATGTTTCGACGAATGTCTCAATTTTACTCTGCTACTACCGTTGCAGTGCTATTGCTACGCCACTGTAACTTGTGGATTTTTTCGCTACGCTGATGCCGAGGTTCAGCGGAATCGGCGGACACGTCTGCTGCGGCACGCGTCACGACTCCTTTGACCCAAATTCCCGAAAGACAACTCACAATACAATAATATAACTATTTTAATTTTAACATTTAAAAACTGAATTCCTTTTTAAAATATTGCTGATAAAATGCACAGTTCTCGATCCACCGTTGCGCTTTGGTCAATTTTTCCGAACACGTGAATAAAGTGAACAAAATGTTTCCCGTCCGTTGAATTCAATTAATGTTGCCACCGACAAAGATGTAAACTTTGTCCGCAGTTTTTGTGCAACTCATCCATTCTGATTTACTAATCGTTAGTCGAATAATCGCTAATACGACATAGTATACAATATCTATGTAAAAAATAATCATAAAATGTATGATACGTGATATGTTATATATTTACTAGATTTATAAAATATAAAACATATTTAATTAATTTCATATTTATAAAACATATATTTCGCAAATAAAATAAGTTACTTGATTCGTATAACGAATAAATACGGTGTAAAGTATGTCGTGTTTGGTATCATTTTAAAAAAATCATGGAAAAATCTGACCAATATATTAAAAAAATTTTCATGCATTAAGAATTAGAAATAAAAAAGTTAAATCATCGTTTTTATGCTAGCATTACAATGTATTTATAGTAATTTACACTGGCATGCGGCGGCTGCCTTTCCAGGCAGTTTCGTTCGACCGGTGTTTTCATTCTGTCTCTCTCTCTCTCTCTCTCTTTTGCGAGAATTCGGCGACTATAAACGCGAGCCGCGAGGCTCCAAGAATCCTGCCTTGTTTACGCTACTGAGGATTTTCGACTCCGATTTTGAGGCATTCGTCGAAACGTTACTGTATTATGGTATCACTATTGTGTCATCAGTTGGTCGACGACGGCGGTTATTACGGCAGTGGTGGAATACGATACGAAAGAAAACGCAGGAAGAATATAATGTCCATTATCAAGTTAAAGAAGAGGTGACGGTTGTTGGTAATTATTTTGGATCCGATATTATAGCGATTTTTGTCAATTAGAATCCGTTTTAATATGTGAAATTGGCAACATTATTACGATAAGAAAACGACACTGGTTTTGATCTCTACTGTTACAAAATTTTGTAAATTGTAATAAGACAGAAAAACCGAGAAAGTGGCATGTAAATATTGGTATTTTCTTATAACGATTTGATGTTATGCCGGTATGTTAATGTCTAACTGAATGTCGTAATTTTGCTCTACGTGAATGTCACCGTATTGTCTCGCTACGCCGATGCCTTTCATTCGAATTTCCGGAAGACAACTCACAATACAATAATATAACTATTTTAATTTTAACATTTTAAAACTGAATTCCTTTTTAACATATTGCTGATAGTTTGTTGATTAAAATAAGACTAAACGTGATGAATTTGGACAAATATTTCTGATTAAAATAAAATTAAACACGATACAATTTCGATTACATTTATTTACTTAATACTTAATGTGTAATCATTTTATTCCATTATCGCTACGACTATATAAGAAAAATACATTGGTGTACATATTAATAGTAATTGTAAATGATAAAGCTGCATTGATGTTATACACAATTGTGCATATACTAATTAGATAAGTGTAAAATTATATTCTGCATTAATTGTTTTGTTACGTATTATCCTTAGAATTGTCTAGTATCGTGGCTTACGGTTACGGTTTCCTCTATTGTCAATACCTCTACATATTCCAGGTTTGATGGAGAAAATAAAGTAACTTCACTGATATTTTCTTTTGAATTACAGTCACCTTTCTTAACGTTGCCTTTAACACTTTATACATAATTAAGAATAAATAAAATAAGTTACTTGATTCGTATAATGAATAAATACGATGTTTGGTATAACGTGTTTGATATCATTTTAATTAGAAGAATCTACCCTATATATTACAAAATTTTTCCTGTTTAAAAAGTTAGAAATAAAAAAGTTAAGCATTTTGTATGCAAAATCAATCCTTATGTAGTATCGGGAATATTCGTGCATCCGGTATTTAGTTTTATGATATAAACTTTAGGTACACTAAGTATAATATATTTTAGGACGCTAATGAGAGTCGAAAAAAAGCCATAAAAAGACAAAGTGACTTTGACCAGCGTTGAATTGTGAACGACAAGAGCCTTCGGCCCAGCAACAACGTTTATGTCCATATTTGGCCATGACGATAGCACATGAGTAGGACAAGCGGGGGAAAAATAGAGCGGTTCATGGTATGAGGGGGGAGTTTAGGGGCAATTGTTGTTGGAGAGTCGTGGAGTCAGCGGTAGAAAGTTGAGGGTTGAAGAAGAAAGTAAGGTTTCATAGTCGTTGCCATTTTAGTTGAATAAGTCGTAATTTAGAAGTTAGTTTTAATTCTGTAACTATTTTATACTTGTGTCTATTTCTTTTGTTTCCATTATTCTTAAATAAACTATACGTGTTATCTCATACTTACGGGGATTATGTTCTCTTTTTTGCAAATTAAAATTAATCTCTTTGCAAGTTCTATTCCATCCTTTTGCAAGCTAAATTCACCTTTTTCTAAATGATGTAAACCCTTTTACAGATTAAGATTGACCATCTTTGAATTAATTTTTAAAATATAAATTTATACGCTTAGTCGTAAAGTAATATAAATTTAAATTCCAAACAATTAATCTTCATTGATCTTCAATAATTATTTCTAAAATGATTTTCTATTTTAAAATTTAATAGAAATTGAATTACGAATAATTAAGGATAAGTAAATTTCATTTGCGAAAATTTGGGTTGCGAAAAGATGAATGTGATCTACAAAAGCATTAATTTGGAATCCATAAAGGTGAATATGATCTATAAAGAGGTTAATTTGGAATGCAATAAGGTGAATATGATCTACAAAAGTATTAATTTCGAGTTAAAAATTATGAGTATGATCTACAAAGAATTAATTTTTAGTGCAAAACCCGTAAAAATAGCCAATGATTTCAATTGATTGCTAGAAAATTAGATTTTAGATATGGGAGTTTATAATTATGGGTCAAAATAGGCCCAAGTTCTGCTAACTAAGAGTTTACGAACGTATCAAACTTCATCCGATTCTGTTCATTCGTTGAACAAGTCTCAGTTTAATTCAGAGTTTTCTGGATCCTATAAATCAAGCTAGTACAAAAATATCGAGAACATATTTTTTCTCGTATTTAAAATCATTTGATTAATTTTGCTTCTTAAAAGATTAAAAATACGACAGTTCTTCATTGGATATTTTAGATGTAAAGTATAATAAAGCAGCCATATTATAGTTGTTCTTATAGTTGTGCAATCGCTAATAAAATGAACAAACAAGCAGTTACAGTAAATTGCTTCTAATTATCGTTCAGCTTGTAAACAAAAGTGGACAATTCGAGAGGAGGAAATACAATTATTGGAATCTTGTGGCTCCTTTTTACATTCGTCGATTGTTAACAACTATAAAAAAGAGCCCCGAGACTCGAATAATCGTATCTCGTCAAATTGTTCATTTTCGTTTACAAGCTGAGGGACAATTGAAGAGAATTTACTGAAAGAAAGTAGAGTAGACAACAGTATTGAAAAATAATATACATATAAATTACCAGAAAGATATTACAATTATATTTAAATATAATTACCAAAAAATAAATTATATACAACTCCAGATTAAAATCTCCAGTTTAAAAAAACTACGACTTATTTCACAGCTACGTTAATCAGGTTTTGTTTGTTACTTATAAATTCCAATGTCAGACAGAAAATTTATATTTATTATATGGCAACCCTTCAATGTTTAAATATTAATGATAGATGGATAGAATTTAACTTCGAATTGAAAGGTGCGAATAATGTACATATTTAGTAGATCATGTTCTAAATCTTCATAACGAGTCTGACACGATATTATATAGCAAAAGGGTTAATAATGTTATGAATATCATTTTCATAAGAAGTAAAAATGGAGAATCATTGTCAGACATGGACGAGTGCACTATCATTTTCTTCCCACCTACTTTATACATATATAAGGTTTATTTGCAATACATACAGCAAAATATGAAAGGTAATATTAATAATTTTACCCATACTGTACCTGAAAAAATATGATACAACTAAAATATAATTATAGAAACGTGATAGTTTGTAATTAGATGACAGAATGAACAAGTTGATTCAAAAATGTCCGTAGAATAAGAAATTCAGAATCCAATTATGCATCTATTTCAGACCAAATTAGATCAAGCGCTGCGCAACCATTAATTAACAGATACCAGTGAAATTCATGAAACGCTTGCTACCGGTATTTACTGTTTGATACAATCAAATGATTCGAGTCTATCGAAGTATAATATTTATTAACGTGAATGTGGTAAAGCATCCTCTACTCGAATTAACAGAGAGGCGGTATTTTTGGGTAGAAACGGTTATAATTAACAGATCAATCACTTTTCTAAATTGAATTTCATTTACTGAAACAGAGATGGTAAGAGACTGGCAGTTACTTTGAGTATAGATCCTGGAGCGCCTGGGTGGATAAATTGTACACATTTTTCAACAGAAATAGCTCGATAAGAAAGTACTTCGACAGATATCGGAATTTATCTAGTCGATACATCTATTGTTGATACATCTACGGTAGACTGTATTCCAAGCACGAGCAGATTGACCTGTGGAATACTATTCATGCTACATCGAAATCGAGTACAACGAAACCAGTCCAACTCGTGACGCTTTCCACAAAGAGAGCGAAATTGATTCACGTCTGTTGCTATTTTTGTATAATGCTTGTTATTTATAATTAGATCGCAGATTTTATGCATTTATGGCAAAAATGAATAAGTCAAATACGAAGCTGTTACGAGGTTAGAAGAATTTCAGGGTATCCGTACATTATTGTCTACTTATTACAATTATAAAAAGAGAAAGGACAGTTTTATTTAATTTATATTTCTTGAAATTTACATTGATAAGTTTTATTTTGTATAAAGGTCTGTAGTTTATTCTTATGGCTGCTCTGTCCGAATAAGAGAACGTTTAGATAATAATTCATTTACTCAAATATTATGATACTCGAACGTGAAAGAATTTATTATATTTTAATAATTTATTATTTATTATATCAGTTTTTCAGTTTCTGATCTTATTTGTAAAGCATTTATGTTTTATTATACAGGGTGGTCCACGCAACTTGTGCACCTCCCGCAACTTTCAAGATACGCATTGGACAACAAATTTTTCAATACAAAAATTGCGTGGTTTAAGGGGGCATAGTATGTATTGGATACTATTAAATGGAATACCTATATTTTTGATGTAAGAATATTAAAGAATATCTAATTCTGAGAAGAAAAGTATTGACCTTTATTCGCCATAAATCTAATAGCTAGCGAGTAATTTCGCTTTATTTTTTAAAAATCGTCTTCACTTTAATAATAAATAAAGCGAAATTACTCGTTAACTATTAGGTTTAGGGCTAATAAAGGTCAATACTTTTTTACTTAGTATTCGATATTCTTCCACATTTTTATAGAAAAAATATAATATTCCATTTAAGAAAAGAAATGATATGCTTTTACATTCATGATTTTGTTATTAGTTTTATAAATTTTGTATGAGGCATTCTAAAAGCTTAATTATGAAATTAAATTATAGCAATTTTAAGTTTATTATTTAACGTAATAAATATAGGTACTTATTTAAACTATAAGATGAAGAAAATTGGCGTAGATTCTCTTACAATCGATCCCTACTGTCGGCCTTACAACTATCTCCGACAGCACTTTCAAACTTTAATTATAAATTCTTATTTATGACATGCTTATTAATGAAAAGTAACTACCAGTATTTCTTTACAACAAACCCAATTAGAGATTTAAAACAAGAAGGAAGAATATATTTGCTAGAAAAGCATTTATATCACAATTTTAAAGCAGTAAGGAAAGTTAGGTTTTAGCTATCGAAAAGTTATTTTATTCCTTATGCAGATGTATAAATATGTATTTACCTAAGTACGATATGTTCCAAATATCATTCGATATTATATATCTGGACCGTGTAATAATATCTATCACGTATTTTGAGATATTTAACGTGTTACAACCGCTATCGGTTTCCCCTACTACGAAGAATATCAATTTCTGTGGGATACAAAACATTTAGAGTACAGAATTCCAACTTCTACTTAACGTACAATTTTAAAAGACACCCCCGCCAAATATTTGTTGATTACATCCAAGAGTAATAGCTAATAAAACAATACTGTATGTTGCTTTGTAATTACAATAGTAGTTTGGTGTCCGTCAAGGTTTTTGATATAGAAATGCACGATGTTATATGAAATTGAATTTGCGTACATGTGATCGATGTAAGGACCGTATATGTGTATATAGTAAAGGCGCTAAATGTTATGGCGCGATAAGTAAATATGAGAGAAGTAAGAAGCGAGAGATGGAGTGGGGGAGCGTTTCCTCCCGGGTCCGCTAGAGGACTCGTCAGTAAGGCTATGCTAGCGGACCCTGCCTTAGACGCGGGAATATTGAGGAATCATAATTAGCTGGTATATATAGAAATCGGGAACGTTCAGAGGACTTGTGAGAAAGGTATCCATTTACCGGCAGGGAACAGAGGTAGCGGTCGCTACAGTAGCTTCCGCAATTTTTTGACGCCTCCATTGCGATACATTTTCCATTCATAGCACCTAAACAGTCACGAAAATTCGGCCGACGATAAAATGTTCCAGAATATTAAATACTAAATGAATTTTTAACACTAAACCTACCACGGTCACATGACCGGTTTTTCATTTTACAATTACAAGAGTCGTAAACACACTTTCACGAGACACGGTTGAATAAATTATATTATTGGAGCAACTGTTCTAGTAAAAACTGTATGAAATCTAAATAAATTGGATCTTCTCACTTTTAATTCAATGCAGGCTAATCAATTGCGCTGTTCGCTAAAGTTTACTGTTGAGGTGGTAGGGGGTCTTGGATGATATACACGCGTCTACCACACTCGCTGGTGCTTATATATGATTGAAGTAAATAACGCGAGAGAATATGAACAGTGGCACGTAAGGTGCGAAGGACATAGAAAGAAGGAGCGAGAAAAGGAAGGGGGCGTTTCGTCCCGGGTCCGCTAGAGGACTCGTCAGTAAGGCTATGCTAGCGGACCCTGCCTTAGACGCGGGGATATTAAGGAATCGTAATTAGCTGGTATATGTAGAAATCGGGAACGTTCAGAGGACTTGCGGGAAATGTATCCATCTACTGGCAGGGAACGGAGGTAGCGGCCACACTGTTAATTGGCCAACTTATCTTCATTATTTTATTATTATAAAATTGTCGAAATGGTATAAACTGGTTTATAGAAAATGGTCGAACAAACATCTTAATTCAAGCACATATTACAATAAAAATAGCGATAGCTCTAAATAAATTTAGTAAATTAGTATAATATAAAGCACCATACACAAGTTATTTTTCGTACGCGATGTAAATAACTGTGTTTGAAGATATGTATGTACAAGGCAATTGATAATGCTTCTTAATTTGCTCGAGTGTACCACGAAATCACCAGTAACGTCCTGAAGGGTTTATTAAGCGAATTATGATGCAAAAAGGCTGAATCGAGTTCAGTGTTAGCCGAAGTTATCGAAGTTAAATTTATTGTCTCTGTTTCGAGTTAAATCAGCGGCGAGGATACAGACGCTTATTGTCCCGGGATTACCTTGGACAGGCAACAAGAATTGCAGGTCGACGGACGCGTTTCTGGTGCGCATCTGCCGTGAAACGTCACCGTCCCTTTGTACTAAACGCGGACAGTTAGGATCTCGAGAACGTCCCTTTGCTCGCGGCCTCGTGAAACTGGATAAGATAAATTCGGAATTGCGCAATAAACACGTTCCCTGCGCCGAGAAACGAACTGGGGATAATAGAAAAACGGTTCACCGAGACGATTTTCCGCAACCCTTTTATCATGCTCAGCCAGAGACAAAACCAACCAATGCGGGGATTGTAATTGACAGACAGTTTTCCAGGAAGCAGAAGATTACTATGCAAAATTAACTTTCGCTGAATCTAGGAACGTTAATATTAACTTTTTCTCTTGCGAAATAATTTGATATTTAACGCCTTATATTTTTAGTCTCCTGCGAGTTTCAAAGTTATTACTAACAACCTTCATTACTAATAATTATTACGTTATACTTCGACGTGTTAAAAGTAGACTGCAAATCTTCCTGGAAATTTCTAATTGGATACTATTTAAATGTATCATTGATACTAGATGTCGCTAGAATCTTCGTTTTGTTATATTTAGAGTCAAATATTTGTTATTTTCGCATTGTTCAGTTTAAATAGTACGTGGTAATTGACAAACGAAATATTTTCCAATGGTTATGCACAATGGCATACGAAAGGTACAATAGTGGTAATAAAATTTACAAAATAACGAAAATGACTAGTTGTAATTCCGAGCAATGAAGACAAAAAATTTCAAAATATTTTTACATTCGTCTCCATTTATTGAAATTATGCAAAGGAGAAATAGATTTTTATTTAAATCCAATTCCTTATAATTGACTCAGTCAATTTCTATTTTGTATAAAGATCCGCAGTCTAGTAATCACAATACATTGATAATAATATAAATTTGAGTGTATATGACGTACATGCTTACGTTTGCAGAATGAAAATCTCCCAAAGTCGAGGAATAAAAATCTATTGTACGATACATGTACGTTGGAACGTAACGAAAACAATGCAAATTTTAACAAGTAAATTTACACCTGAACTATTATATTGCATGTGTGCGATTAAACTGCCCAGGTGTGTTCTAATTGATCGCGAGTATCCAAGTTGTTCGTGGGTATGTATTCCGGTTATTCGTGGAGGCCCTATTTGCCAACGAGCATTCACCTTCCTCAGCGGAAAGTTCACGAGTCAAAGGAACTTTAGTTTTATATTGAAGACTTTTTCTTTCACTTTTCAAGATATAACACGGCTTTCTCGTTCTTAATTTCACAATGAAACACTCGTAAACTGTTGTATGCTGAAACAATTAAAACGAACGTGGATGTCTTTATAGCTCTGTCGCGAAATGTGACGAATTTTTATAAAAACGGCGTAAAAAGAATATGATGTATATTTTGTAAATCCAATCATATTTGTACAACTTTAATTTTTGCTTATGCTCATTTGCTCGCCCACCAGAGGTGTATTATACATAAGCGGCTATATGCACGAAGTTAAGTCACGATTAAAATATGCAGTACTTAATATATTTTTTGCACAATATATTTTTAATATAAAATGTTACTATTTCAATGTACATTATGTCAAAGTTGGAATGATACTCTACCTGAGGATGGAAACCGTACCCAATCATAAACCATATTTTCGGTTATTTGACTTTATTCATATTGTTCATTTTACTAATTCATATTGGAATTCCCAAAAGAACATCCTAAATGTAACGGAAATTTTGCACCTCCAAAAAATGTGTATCGACCTATAAATATCTGCATTGTTGTTAACGTGTTACCATAAACAAAATATTACAAAAATTGTAGCGTTTAAGCATTCAAGGGTTGAACGAAACCTGGGCAATGCTATCCCTGCATCCCATGGAATCGCTCACACTGCATGGGGGAATACGCCTCCTCGAACTAATACCCCTAATTTAAGGCTATTCATACTTTTTTTAGAGTATTTCTTAATATTCTAGGATTTTTCCGAGTGTAAGACAGAATGATTGACGTGTCGTAAAATACTGAATAAATGAGACAGATGTTTGCAGCTTTTGGGCAGTTTCGAGTGATCTGAGTTTATTCCTAAGGTTCCTCGAAGTCCTGCGTGGCCTTAGAAAGAGCGTAAATGAGTGAAGGGTAATAAAAAAGAAAGAGAGAGAATGAGTAAGAATGAAATGGCGAGTGAGACAACGAGAGGGGGAGTGTATGCAAAAGAGTGAGAGAGAGAAAGAGAAAGAGAGAGAGAGAGAGAGAGAGAGAGAGAGAGAGAGAGAATGTAGGGAAGAGAAAGAAGTAATGAAGGAAAAGGCAGGTGAGGGTGGAAGAACCTAAGGGAAAGTTTAAGAGAACCGTTAGTCAGCAAACTCGTGCATTGTCGTAGCCGTTACCGTTGTTGTTGCCTTTATTAAAGTCTTAAAAAATATTTGTCAACCGTATATCTATCTGACATGACTTGGATTTAGAAACTGAAAGTGAACTTTATATTTCCATGAAAAGGAAAGGAAAGAAAGAATTATTGCACCATATAACTCCATGATACAACACTGTATTTGTCTTTGTTCTTATTTTGAATCTCGAAATTACGAAACCCATCTGGCATATTGTTTTACAGCAATCCGATTATTACATTTATCCTCAAAAATGATCCACGAAAACATTTTTATAATTGCAATAATCACGACAGAAAAATCCGGACAAGTTATTATGACGTGTACGTCCGTTCTAGTGTTAATAAAACAAATGACGATAGCGAAGATATTAGCACTTGACCGACCAGTAGTCTATAAATCGGCTTTTTCTCCCGATCAGTAGCCTCTGAATCGGTTGTATTAATAACTAACAATTTGTTCTCTATTATTGAGATAAAAGTGTTTGATTGTACTACTGTAAGCTCCAATGCTATTGTATAATTTTTTAAATATTAAATATCTTTTGCGATTAATAAAATAGATAAAATGGAATAAATATAAAATAAATAAAATAAATATTGTGCTAATGTTATAAAAATATAAACATATTAGTAGATTTAATTACCCTATAATAACAGAAATGTTTACGGCCGACCGACCGATCGGTAAAGTGTTAATAGTTCACATTCTTCCGTATTACGCGTTCCCAAATTTCAGTGTGTAATACCACAGCTTCGCACACAAATTAGCCAAACACTCCTCAGACTCTCAATGTCATTATCCTTAAGCGGATCACTGCAAACGTTTCACCGTCGTCTGTGGATTCCGACGAGTATTGTCACGAATCGAAAGTGAAGGGACGGTACGAAGGCAATGCGTTAGGGTACAGGGACGTGCAGGGCGTTTCCAGTGAAGCAGTAAGTGCTAATCAATCGACGTGGCAGTCGCTCGACACTGGTTTAATTAATTGACTAATTGTTATGCTAATTACTGCTACTAAGTTTGAGCGTGCCCGTCCAATGGGAGCCATGGCCATCGGGAATCACCTCGGTAATCGACTAGCTGGGAAATTTCCATGCTCTGCTCAGAATGTCAGGAGCGCATGAATATTCCGCCAATTTACAGCAAACATCCAACTTTAATCACAGTCTCATTAACTACCGGACCCAGGTCTCCTGGCCCACGGGTACGTAGTGACTGAAGTTCGTCGAACATTGGAGAACTCGTTGATTTTGCAAATTAATGGTCACCTACGTCCTTCGTTCGTTCGGTCTTAGCCCCTTTAATAAATAGGACCGCTGAGATCATTTCAAGTTTCGGACGTTTCCCGTCGGATTGATGGTGTTACGAGTCAAGGGTTAAGGCAGTTGTGCATGTCCGAAGATTGGTTGTTTCTTGGAATTTGTTTGCCATATACTAGTCGATACCTACTTACCAGTGCGCCATTAAGGAAACAAAATAATGCGCAAGGCGATGTTTACCATCGAGGTTACACTAGAGTTGAGCATCCTACGAATTGTTTCGAACAAATATTTATCGAAAATTTTTAGTTGAATATTTTATACAAATAACAATTATTCATTATTTGTGGTAAATTATTTATACGAATAATTCGTAATTTTTATTGAGAGAAATATGGATAATTGGCGACAATTTTGATACATATTCTTTTTCTCGAAAGATAAAACGTAGTTTTATCATTATTTTTGCATGTTTTGCAATACCTAATTAATTTTTCAGATGATAACAGGTGCATGAGATGCACCATCATGAGATGGCACATGCCCAAAATTTCGTTCCAATAAATGGAGTTCGGATATGTGATATTCTACTGTAATCGTTAGAAATTGGACACTCGAGTAACAAAATTTATATCCCGGGTACAAATGGACCCGAACCGCAGCGTTCGGGAATTAATTTTAATGGCCGAGCCGCGCGCGAGTTAGCGAGACGGGGAAGGCCACGCTGATAGCAAACACGCTTGTCCACGCGGGTCGAGTGCTGACCCAGCGAAAGGAGGATGCTGTCGCCAGCTTTCCGCGATAAATAAAGAAACGGCAGCCTTCGTGGCGGACGTAAACACCGGGCGAAAAGAAACTGGAGAAAGAGCCAAGCCGTAGCAAGCATCACAATGCTACACCGCCGACATTTGCAATTCCATGGTGGCTATTAAACTTGTCTGCACGCAATGTCGCCTCTACGCGGAATCGCTACGTAACCGTTCTTTTCTTGCAGCACGCACTCGGATAACATCTTGATTCGTGCCTAACACGCCAGATTTTTTAGCCGGAACGATAGCGAGTCCTTGAACTATCATTACGAAAGACGTTGTTAATTAGGGACAAAGTATCCTGCGTTTTCGATAAAATTAATTCAACTGTGGGCTTTCAGGTCGGTTTCCCTTCTTTAGACAGTTTGGATCAGATTTCTCCGTAAAAAGTTATTAACACCGAGTCAAGTAATCAAAATGTTATAAGTCATACGAATGTTATCCATTCCTGTTAGGAAGTTAGGAATTTAGAATACACATGCGTGTTTGCTGTACCATACGGTTACATTTCGATGGAAATACTGTTTTTTCTTAAAGGTCATATTTTTCGAAATTTCAGTCATCGCTGTTTTTTTAAATAAGATTATATATTTTTATCATTATACCATAATGACTAAGATCACAGCGAATCCAATGATCTGTAATAATGACTTTCGCACGACCTTGAGTACGGATAAATTAAATTTAAAACGTTTGGAAATGAACACGAATGCTGAAATAACTACAGCAGAAAAATTAATAAGGATAAATTCATTGGTATGATTGTTCGAAATTATTCTGGTTGACTTCTGCACATTGTTTAATTTGATTTTTTGTTCAAGTCGCAGCCGATTTCAGTGGAACAATTTAAATCGTAATGAGCCTAAGGTCACGATCATGTCACTATAAGTTATTAGTTTGGTTTTGATCTTGGTTGTCGCGATATATTGATAGACATATGTAATCTCATTTTAAAAAAGTAGTGATGACCTTGAAATCTCGAAAAATATGACCTTTAAAAAGACATTATTTCCACTGCAACACGGGCCCCTCCTCTTGTAATAGTTTAATGAGTCATTCTGTATATTTAACGAAAGAGAAATATTGGCACTAACAAGTAAATACATAATACATGTTTTATCAAATCAAAACAAAATTATAAAATTAATTATGTTCATCTAAGGACATCGCTTAAAATGTTACAAATACTGTAAAGTGTCTATTCATGCCGAGTGTACATTTGTTTGTGTTCACAATACCTAAGTGTTCGCATAATTGTTTTACTGTACTTTCAAAAGAGCAAAAGCGTGGTGAGAAGTCACTTTTGGTAGATGCTAAGATTAAGACTACTGGTTAATTTCTTCGAAAGAATGTTTGGAAGAGTAATCGCCAAGGGAATTGTTAGTTTAAAGGTATAACTTTCAACGTTCGTAACAGATTTCGAAAGTTTCAGTTTCATAGAACAAGAGAGTGAACCAGGGTTCGTTCATTTTTTTCGATAGGAATTTCAGCGAAGTTCATTAGTTGATAAAATCAGTTAAAAGTTCGACATCTCTGCCCCGATTATTTCGAGGAGACGGCAACCACCTAGAGAAACGGAGAGTCGGTGGAAATCTAAAAACCGCCGGAAGGGGCGTCAGTAACACAGGAAATAGCACTTTTACCCCCGGCAAAGGAGGATCGAGTTCCAATCTAGAACCTGGTCTGCAGGTTGCACACTTTCTCCACGGATATAGCAATATCGCCGGAATTTCCTATAGAAATCCTAGGACCCGGTTATAAAGGGTATTCGGAATTTTAGAAAATAGTGCACGGAAACTCGATCGCCCGTGGAAGATTTCTCGTAACGGGAACTGTGTTACCGGAACTATCGAAAAATTGGAAACAATTCGTTCGACTACTGTGAACCTGCTACGCGAACAACGTTCGCCGACGATTTAAAAGTCCACTTAGAGTCTTCATAAATCTACCAGCTAGTTTGGTTTCGCTCGATCGTCTTCGAAGCGCCGACGTCTTCTTGCGCCAATTAAAATCCTTTACACTTCACGAAATTTATTGCGCTGGGAATTGCGATGGAAATTGCTCGGAACGGATTTCGACACCACCTGAATCGTTTATCGAGCTACGGGAATCGGTGAACGCATCCACCGTTGGAAGATCGGTAACTGCGCGCATGACACGGTTGCTTGCCCTTCGAATTTCCCCGCGCAATAACTGGAACAGAATGTAAACGCAACCTATCAGCGCCGGCTATCTACGTCAGGAAATTAACTCGACTAGTAACCTACATTCACTGCCTGCTATCAGCGGTATCAATGATGTATCGAGGGTAGTGATATTCGCCAAAATGTTACCCCGACGATACCTACGCGTAGAATACACGATGCATTACTCGAACCTAATTTGATTTTCATAATGCACTATTCCGTACAATGGAGGAAGCGTTGAAATTTTCCAGAAATGTACAGGTGTCGCTTCCAAGCGTATGCTCTTTTAGCTTATCAAGTTGTTATAATACAATACACTTTTGCATTATTTGCAGATAGAAAACATTTTTTCAGCTAGAGAGTATATGAATATTAATGCGATCGAATGGAATATAATACTGTTTACGCATTTATTTACGTACATTTGTATTATTTATACATTTATACTTTACTGTAAGTTTGTAAATTATTTGTAGATTCGTACATTATTTATACATTTGTTCATTATTCGTACATATGCAGTTTCATTAAATTTTCTGTAATATTCATCTTGTACAGGGTGTCAAAAAAGTTTTGTCGTGGCTTACGCAGCTGATATTGTTAAAAATACTCCCTTTAAAGTCAAACATTTTTTATTGTATTGTATTCTATACGTCACAGAGATAAAAAGTGTCGAAGGAGCCATGGTTCTCACGTCAACATTTTACATAAAAAAACGATCTTATAAACGATATATAAAGATGGTAGGTCATGGTCACCACACTCAAAATTGTGGTATAACCTGCCGGGTAACCTGCATTAATAGCAAGATGCTACACAAACGAGCGACTACATGCACATTCATTTTTTTTATTAATAATTTCATGAGGTGATAGCGTGAGACAACTCATATAATAGACTTAGGTATAGAATAGTTATACAATTAAATTACAATTAAACTAACTTCTAAATTTCTATTTATTCAACTAACTACTTTCTACTTCAACCTTGAATTTTCTACAGTTTACTACACGATTCTCCAACTTCACTCATCCCTCCCGCTATGTACCACTCCATTTGTCTCGCATCTGTCCCCCTCATACCATTGTCATGCCGAAATATGGGCACAAACGTTGTTCCTAGGCCGAAGGCTCTCTTCGTTTGGAACCCAACGCTGGTCAAAGTCGCCTTCTCTTTTATGGCCTTTTATAGCGTCCTAAAATGTACTTAGTCTACCTATAATCTGCATCACAAAACCAAATACCGGGTATCCTTATATTCCCGACACTAACCATTTATTTTCAAATCGTGTTCCCCCGGGGTCACAAATCTTTCCCGGGTATGGAAATGAAAGTATTTGTAAATTCTTTAAATATCTTTACTGTTTTGCATTTCAGCTACTCATTTTTCTTATAAATGCATAAAATCCTCAGTATAGTTATCACCTAAAAAAATTAGAGCTAAAAAAATACGTTTAATAGTAATATTCTACATAAAAAATGACGATGAAAGTGTTGCAACAATTTTGTTATATCACCTGCCGTTTAATAATTATACCAAACGTCATTAGAGCTAAGATATTCTGTATGTAGATAAACAATATAGTACGCCACTGGCTCTAAATCAGCAATACAACCAATACTTTTCCTGGAACCGAGGATAGTGCAAGTAAAGAAATCGAACAAGTCAGATCAGACCGTCTGGTTGTCAAATTGCACTTTCCCTGGGTTGGAAACGTAAAGGCGAATATTCTCAGCAGTCCAGCTAGTTGAAAGTTTAAAAAACGATGTTACGAACATCTGCCAGGGGAAAAGGTGTCAGAGGAAATGCAGTTTGACCCAATGAGAGCGTAGGATCGTCGAGCCCGTCGTAATCAGAACATTTACCGGGACTGGACGCGACCTTTCCGTTCGATTGGAAAGTTTCCCATCCGTCGGGATTGCATTCGAGAGTGGCTTTCGTCGATGTCTCCGGTACGGCAGAGTGCTCGTTTGAACCTCCGTAGGGAAGCTTCTTCGCATAATTTCCAGCGGACGTCGACGCGCCGCGCTCTGCTCATTCGGCTCCTATCCGCGCGGCGGAAGAGGACGCCGGAAAGGAACGTAGGAAGCTGGTGTAATTCGTGTCATTGCACGACGAACGGAACCGGCTTGAGGAAAAGTTTGGTAGATTGGTAGTTGAGGGAAAAGCGAAAAATAACGGTGAAAAAACCGTATAAGCAACGCTAATATGAATTTATATGGGCACGCATTTGTTCCGCGACCCGTTATCTCCGTCGGCTTACAACGTCGACTGCGGATATTCTGCGCGACGTCGAAAGTCACGCGCTACTGCGGCCGAAAGATAAGCTACGTGCACCGGAAGAACGGAAATTGTACATTTCATAGTCGACGGAGACCCGCCAGCGCTTCCTCTATTGCCTTTTGGTGATTCGCTGGCCAGCGATTTCGCTCCGGCAAATTTTAATACACAGAGATGCGCGTTACTGTTCTAGGACAGTGATGCACACGCATTTCGCATGGTCGCGTAGCGTGGAGGGATATGGAAGAACCGAAATAGACCAATTGAAATTTGATCGATAATTATACGATAAATGTGAATATTTGTAATCTCTGTACGGCAACTTTGTTTGTCTTTCAAGGTATCGTTCAACGATACCTTGATGGAGAAAACTTTCATTTTTACAGTATATGAACAAAAATATAAAAATTGAATGTTTGCCTGTATGTCTATAAAAAATACACTTCTCGTCGTTTATAAAGAATAACAAGATAAATTAGAGGAGGCATCGTTTTTTCAAGATACACAAAACGAAAATTGATTTTGCCACGCGCAGAGATTTTAAAATGCTCATATAAACTAGTTAAAAAAACAATTGTTTTCAGTAAATGCTGGTACAGATTATACTGTAAATATGTTCTCAGAATTTGCACGATATTCATTTAGTGGAAATGATGCATTTTGTATGTAGTTAAAGATTAAACAGTTGTTTAAAAATTGAAATGAAATTTTCGTCTATCTATCGTGATAAAATATTTTTAACCGGCACAATAAATGCTAGTTCTAAAAACTACTCGATGCCTTGACCTCGAGTCGCCTCATCTTAAATAACTAGAAATTTTACCAATACGAGCCGCCAATTTGTATTTCATTTCACTTTTGTTTATATTTAATATAAACAAAATTACTAGCTCACATCGACAAATCCAATTTCGATTCACTTCAGCACAATTATGAAATACAAATTAACATTTATAGATCAGCGTCGATTACAGGAGCATTTCGGATTGATTTCATCAGGGTCTCCATTGGTAATAAGAGTTCAATAACAGAATCAAATGACTTATCTGATAAAAAGCTTAGGTACAGTGTGAAAGCATGAAAGGAGCGAGCACAAAAGGTTGGTTCTCGCCTCCTCGAACGGTGACGCCATTTCAAAGACGCATTATAGAATTTCGCAAGTTTACTCGCAATAACCTCCCTTTCTCGGCGCAGCTTTTTCTTAAAAACACCTCTCGTCTCGAGCTCGCCCTTGCAATTCTGGAAATCACGTTCTTCCTGGGAGAGAAGGATGCACCAACGCATCCCTAACTCTCTTATCCCCCAACCCTCACTCCCTGAGGCCGTCAGTTTGAGGAAATTGCTCAGAGAATTTTCATTTTCTTTAAACTCGACGTTTTCGTCAGTCACTTTCTCGGAATGATCGAGCCAGTTAGAACGAAGACTTTAGATCAGCATCTTCTGTCGTATTTTTCACGGGAATTCACAGAAACTTCCTGAAAACGCTGCGTTGTCGACCGGAAGTTAACTGGATATCTTGCATGTTATATTCTCGCTGTGAAATGAACTCTTTTCCGTTCTCTCTCTGTATTTTTAAATTATGGAGAAACTAACCAGCCTGTATCAACAGTTCCCATTTCACTTCAGTAGTTACTCAAAATACTTTTTGCATTTGATGTCATTGTTTTTGTGAATTGGAAAATAATCGGCAGAACGAATGTTACCATAATCAATCATTATGGTATATTAAAATGTATTAAATGTATTAACAATAGGTGTAGTATTCAGAAAGCATTGCAAATATAATTCACTGATCCCGTATTTTTGCAGAAACAACTCTAAATAGAAAATTACTAAATTTTCAATTTATTAAAATATTTATTGGAATTATTTAAAAATTAAGTAAAAAATAACAAAACAGCATATGACAAGAGAGACATGGTACGTGCTTGCTAGGGCATAGTACGAAAAGAAGCGAATTCGTTGTGCTTATGACAAGGTGTGAGAATAGATGTGGGCAGGTACCTGAAAATTTCGGGTACCTGAGCCGCGGGTCGGGTTAAACGTGATCGGTTCGGTTCGGGACGGGAGTCGACACTGATACTCGGTTGACCGAAAATTTCCGACTTCGCGAATTCTGCGAGTACATACCAGCTCTTTAGAAGGGTCGGCTAGGATTAGCTCGGTAATACCTGATTAAGACCGACCGGCTAAGACCGTTCGGTTTCCAAACACTCAGATATTTTTTTTTTGCTACGCGTCCTTAACGCGCTTCCTCAGAACACGCGGCCGCTTGCGGCGTTACTCCGGAATTTCTTCCGGTCTTCGACGCATAAGATGATTGGCTCTCGTTTACCTGGCTACTTCTCGGACCCTTCGAGAACTCCGAGATTTTTGATACCCGCATGAACTGTCGAGGCCGAAACTGGAAAGTTAATTGCTAAAGTCTGTACAAAAGGCCAAAACCTTCCCTGAGACGAAAAACGGCTTTCCCAAAGACAGCTGTGTGCTAGCTCGTTGTGTAACCTTGCTCGACCATTTGCACGCCAACTGTTACCAATTGCACGTGCTGATGGCCGCTACACAAATATATAATTTAACCAGTTAAGTGTGTTTGATGACTGTAATTCTGGTGAAAATTAAATTATATTCGTAAATTTTAATATGTTTAAAATGTTTAGAGGTCAAGACGAAATGAAACAAACAAAAATTATAAATAAAAAATTATAAATAATTTGAGTTGGATTCATTAGCTGGATTTGTCTTTTTGGATTCGTCATCGCTTGATTATCGCGACACACACTGATGGGTGCTTTGCAAAGAGATCGCCACAGTTAACTGGTTAAGGATTCAAGATATATATTTTACAATACGAACTTGAAATAATTAATTCAAATAGATATTTTCTTTATTGTGAATGAAATGAAACATTTGAATATTATTTTCATGAAATTTTGTCGACCAAGTAACTGCGAGAATGTCTTGATATTCATGTATGCATTTGAGGTATACGGGGTGTTCCAAAATTATATTTCTTCTGGGAAGTGATCAGTTTCTGAGGTCTTTTGAAATAACTTTTTCCTTAGTGCAAATGCAATCCTTGGCTTTCTTTACGAGTTATTAACGAAAGACACTGTATACGTGGGTAGCACACTGTTGAATTGATGCTCCCTCTCAATATTCAAAATTCTATTGAGCCTCTTGGTTCTGTAAGGAAGGTGCTTGGTTGTATCTATTAGGTCTACCGGAAAGTTCTATCCGTTTTTGAATGGAAAGAAAATAACACAATTTTCAAACATTTAATATGTATTGTAGAATATACTTTCCATCGTTACTTATGACTTCTTGCCAGCGTGATGGCAACTTATAAATGCCATTTTTAAAAAATGATTTATTTTTAGAGGCGAAGAAAACTAGTGCTTGGTTGACATAGGCTTCAGTTTTGAATTTTTTTTCCTATAAAAACTTTTGCAAAGAGAGAAACGAGTGATAATCGGAGGGTGCAAGGTTTGGGGAGTATGATGGATGTGACAGAATGTCCCAGCCTAGCTCTGCGATTTTCTGACGAGTCGCCAAAGCAGCATGTGTAAATGAACTTTATCGGTAGCCATGTTTTCACGATCGCGTCTCACTTAATAATGACATGAGACATCGTTGTTTCAGTTTATTTAGGAGAGTACATGTGTGTAAATGCAATGCTAAAGAGAGATAGTCATATATGTCTTAAATCAACATGTGCATATGGATTGAAACTTGAAGTGACACTATCGGACACAACTTTCCGGTAGACCTAATATTTATACTTTATTAATGATACACTTTAAAATGATTCGCAATTTTCAAAGATTAAGCTATGGCGAAGATGGTTTCAAGTCATGTGTTTGCGATTTCCATCTAGAGACGATTTCCATCTCGTCGTGTTTCGTCCGTCGTCAGCTCGGTATTTTTTGTTATTTGTCAAGGGTAGTTTTTGGTGGAGGGTTACAGTGTTTTTGATCGGATGTGGTGGTGTCTGGAAGATCTTGAATTGAGGATTGGGAAATTGGTAGAAAGTTCGGTTTTGCTCTGTCTTCGTTCGTCATTGGTGCAATTTATAAGTGTGGTGGTGATAACTTAATCAGTGGTAGCTTATTATAGTGATTTTCAATAGGTCTATCGCCTAATCTACTGGACGGACGTGAGGTATGTTCATGAATCAGTTTACCTGTTGCTTCGCAAGAGTACACAGTGACAAGAGTGCAAAGTGACGTGTGTAGAGGTCTTTTCTTAAAATAAAGACGACCTACGAACATCAAGAACCGCGTGTTGGAAGTCCCCAGGAAGCATGCACCCCGCCGGTAGAGACTCTCGAAAATACGCCTTGTCCGCCGTCCACCCAGGCTACCGTGCCCCCAGGTATGGTTCTCATATTAGATCGAGAATATCGGCATGGCGTTCAACAATTTCAAAATGGACGGTTACATGTTAACGTCTGCCGATTACGGAGGGCACGGGAGTATCGGTTCCTCATCCGTGGGGGGTGGATGCACCTGCGGTTTGCGGGAGGGCGGTGGATCTTCGATATGCTGGACGGCTATAGACGCGTCCGCCGTGGATGATGTTAGGTGGGTATAATTAGTCTTAATTAATTGAAGTATATCTATTCTGAATATATCGAAATGGGGGGGGGGGGGCTATCTGAATACATGTCGAACGTAGGTCCAAATAGCATAACTTCACTGATATTTTCTTTTGAATTATGCACATACCTTTTTTAGCGTTGCCATTAATACTTCATACATAGTTAAAAATCGGTTTTTCTAATGCTTTTTTCGTGAATAAAGTAAGTTACTTGATTCGTGTAATGATTAAATTTGGTGTTAAGTATGACGTATTTGGTATCATTTTAATTAGGAGAATCAGGCCATTGCATTAAAAAAATTTTTCTGTATAAAACATTACCGAAGATCTAGAACGCGTGCTAGAGGTACTGACTAATTTGATTGTGCTCTAAGATCAGCTACTGTTGTAGATGAGATGACCAACCCACATGATGAACCACGCGCGGGAAAGTCAGAGATCAACGAAACAGCCACCCCACCGACCGACTCTTCGCCAGTCGACACCCCAGTTGGATCCGCCAGCATGCAAGCTGACTCGCAGCCAGCGATGGTCCCCTCAACGACACGATCTCTTCGGCCCGGTGTGCGGCAGTACCATAATGGCGACTTGGACGTTCATTGAAACCAGTTGCGGAGGGCCCGGCGATATCGGCTACGAATCCCTGATGGCTGCTGAGTCTTTGAGATGACCGCGAGCAGTAGGTTGCGACTCCGCCGAATTTATTGTAAATTACAATAACTGTATATAGTTAGGACTTTCGCTTAAATATTTTAAATACTGTAAATATTGTAAATATTGTTGAGGTATATTTATATTGTTATTGTTAAGGAAATATAAATTATAAACCAACACGAAGCGCGAATGTTTATTCGATGTTCCGAGAATTCGAAACTTCCTACTATTTTAAATAAATTTTAATATGGCATTATCTTAAGCCGTGACTACACGTGACTAATAAAGAAAACGTGGCGTACGAAACACTGAAATAAACGGCCGTATGTAGCCTTAGAAAAGTGTATCTATTTGTATCGTATGAGTATTGGGACATACGGTACTGTGGCGGGGTCATTTCTAATTTGTATTTATCGAGTAAAACATATTAATTTGTTCATTCGAGAAGAAGCTTAAAGATATCCGAGGTTGTCAAGGATGGTAATTGGCACGTGATAGGATTCAAGCGAGTTTTGGACATGGTTAACTTTAATATAGATATTTAATTATATATGTGTAGATGTATTATTTAAAACTGACGCAACTGCTTATCAAGTAACAAAATAACAAAAAGATACATAAAAGAGCATAAACGTAAAAGCGGGTCGTATTCTATCATAGTTAGGCGACTAATCACGACACGAGCTCGCTGAAGTCGACGAGCTTGAACTCTCTGTCGATTCGATCGAACGCATATCGATTTATTAGCTAAACAAAGAAGATCAATGAACCCCGAACGCGTTTCTTCTTAAATCTAAACATCCCCGTCATCGACTCTAGCGAAAACACTTACCTTCTCTTGACAAAGATCGCCACATCTCACAAATATACCATTCGTACAGATAATAGAATAAAAAATTGTGTATGCTTATTCAATAAATATACAGTAGAACTCCCTTTACAGGAACGAAATTTTCGTCAATGCCTAGTTACATACGTCGAGACTAGGTGAAGAATGAGAGAGTATGAAAGTATGAGAGTTTGGAGGCAAAGTTTCTGTCCTTTTATCATTTTCGCAGATAGAAAACTCGAAAGCAGATTAGCTGATACACCCTCCCTGGAAAGGCAGGTCAGAAGATACGTGTTGCACAGCAACGTAAGTAGTGGAAAAAATCTGAGCAAGTGGGCTACGCGGCACAATCTGGCAGTTTTGTTATAAACCGAAAAAAGATGTCGATGGAATGCGCTGAATTTCATTGCATGGAAATGCAGAAATTTCTTTATGATCGGTTGTAACCAATGAAACTGTAAACTTAATGTAGTAAAACTTAAGTAACTTAGTGTAGTGTGGAAAACGATGTAATCCTTGGGGGACATGATTTGAAAAATAAATTTAATAGTTGTAAGCTTTATACGTTTCTGTTATTTATTTATTTACAACCGGGAGATGTATATGAGTCGCGGTCCGGGTGCAGGGAGCTAAGAATTGCATTACTCCGACTTGATCGTTGCCAATTAGTCTAGTCAAACAAATTCAATAATGTATCAGAAGCGATTATTTTATTATTATCTACAGCAATTACTAATACTATGTTACTCTTATTTATTGTTATTGTCACTACTTTTTAATATTACTGTTAGCCTAGGTCGACGTATTTAAGTTACTGTGTTATTCTAATTGAATATTTTTTTTTATTTTATCACGTATTAGCGCGCGCGAATTGCGTTTCTTTGTTGTATTCACCCCTGGGAAAACGATGTAATCCCTGGGGAACATGATTTGAAAAATAAATTTAATAGTCCGAAGCCTTAATTCAGCCTATTAACACCTTATCGACGGGCTTATCGATGACAGAATTCCATTTGACGCCAAATGGCGTCATCCGTAGATAAGGTGTTAATATTGTTTCGCTACGTCAAGAAGGTGCTAAAGAAATAAAACGAATTTGAAATTCGAATTTGAAAGAAGAAAATTGGTTTGAAGAAAGAGTGGGAGAAATTCAAAAATAAAATTCCGTTGCAAGACAGAACTTCTATTATCCGAACTGAGTGTTCTCTCGATCAATTTGAATAACAGCGGTTCTACTGTATTTAACGTTAAAGGTATCGCCCAAAATTAAATGTCTGGTTTTAAATTTTTTATTGTACAATTATTGAAATTACACACGTGGTTCCATTGGAAATTATTCGACAGATGTTTCACTTTAGTGCATCCTACAATAAATGTTGCAAACAATCGCATCATAATATCGTTGTAACTTGGATAAGGCAGCACATGTCAATCACTATTAGTGCTCGGTACGTTTAGTTTCAAAAGAGGATTCTCGTGTAACAGGTTCGAAAAATCGATTTTTTGTTTGCTGCATAAATCAAAAGTAAAATATTTAAACAATGGGTCTCAGTATTTTACGGCCGAATTCGCAAAAATAATGGAATAGGTAACGGACTATTTAGTACAACGTGGCATAGTTTGAAACCCTAAGCTGGAAAACTGTAACCCTCGAATACCCAACCAACTGTAATGAACGCAGATGCTGGTGCGAGGTCCGTAGAGACCCCGTCTTATTGTAAACTATGTTTAAGTTTTTGTGAGATCAAATTGAAATTTAAATACTAATTACTATAACGTTGATATATTAGTTTGCTTTTAATAGAAAAAAATTACAATATTTGAACAAGAATTCTAGCATTGGATTCTCAGAGGACATTTATTTAAAGTAGCGTACAGAATAATTCATTGTCTACCTGGCTAATTAATTTCAAGTGATGTTTATTTCCTTTCTTGTGTATTGCTCTAGGGATTCTACCTCTGACTTGTATTCTAATTTTTCATTATAATGTGTTTTTAGTAAACATTAACTTAACTTACCTACCAAGCCAAGTTAATTTTCAATCGAAGCCGTACAATTTATTTAATTTTTTATAATTCCTGTTGGAATGAGCTATAATCTCGGCACAATTCCACCTAATTTAAGAAAATCTTTCAAACTTTAAATTTTGACGATTGTAACAAGTGCTATACTATATATCAATAATAGTTACTTCGTCAAAATAGGTAATTATAATTTCATAAATATAATACGAGAATGAAAAAATATAAAGAATTCATTTTTTGGACAGTTTTTAAACGTATCCTTCTACTCAGGAAATATTAATTTTTTACTATAAATAATGTCTTGGAAAAATTCATTTCATTTTGTTTCTATTACCTACAAAAGTTTATGTAATAGTTTTTGTATGAATGTAAGGATAGTTAGAAATGTATAAACAAATTTAATCCTAAGTTAATTAACATAGATTTTTAATATAGAATTTAATTATAATGGATTTTTGTTACAGATTGAAATTTTAATAAATTTTTCCTTAATATCTACGAAACAGTTTACAATATCGGAGATTGTTGCAATCGAATTTACAGACACATAATTTAATAAAAATAGTTCTGGCATCGATGCAAATACATATTTTTTGATGTTTTGATCCATGAAAATTGTAGCTATCTATAAAAAAGATACCAACAGAAGCTCTTAATGATCAAAATTAATTTAAAAGATATTTTAGATATTTTAGATATTTTAGATGTTATTTAATACAACTATATGCAGTACTATTTGAGAAATAGATAACTATTTCTACACTTGTTTGATATAAAAATTCCAAAATCTCTGAAGGTGTTCACAATTATACATATTTACGGAATCATCTATGATTGTAACTTTCACAGGAAATATTTTCTTTTTATAAACATTTCAGTGTGTAACATTTTCTATTTTTTTTTCTAAATTTATTTATAGACGCCAAACTTGAAACGATGAATTGTTGTGCTTATAAATGATTCTACGATTACTTTGAGAATCTGTTCCGATCTTTAAGTTGAAAAAACATGAGTTTTTCATTTTTTGTCACTTTAAGTAACTCCCTCTGACGTCTCCAAAATTTCAAGTCGCTTAGTCTAGTTTTAATAAAGTTATACACAGGTGAAACATTTGTTTATGATAAAGAAACTACAGAAAACGAAATCTGTTTAATTTTAAACGCCTCCGAATATAACGTAAAAGAACTTTTACCCGTCATCCTTCAGCGTTTCTTAAAAAAAGTCAGTATTTTTAGATACGTATCTCTTATGTGCTGGTGTATAACGACAGACATTTCAGTTAATGCACTGAGAAGAAGATGCGGACCGAGAAATGTGTCAAGTTCGGGGACGCGATTGAGAGAAAAAGAGATGAAGAGGTAATGATAATGATAAAGATAGAGACAGAGTGAGATATTTTCGGATAAAACACATAAGACTGTAAAATGGAATGGTGCAAAAGGTAACCAGAGGAAGATGAGAGCAGACCAAAACGGAGGATAGACAGCCGAAAAGGATGAACGAGGATACAGAGGACGACTACGAGCGGAAACAACGTCGGAAAACGTGTGTATCTTGGCGGAGCGTGGCTGACATAAGGGGTTGCCAAATTAAACAAGAGCCTAAAACAAGGGCAGCTCCTAATTTGCACGCCGAGGCAATCCAACCCTTTCCCTATCTCGTTCATCCTGGCGTTCCGTTTAAGCAAGAATTACCGTCTGTCTGCAGACAGAGGCAGTCCTTGTTGAGGATTTCGCCGGAAACCGCTTACGCTTAAAGCCACCGCGCCGAAGGGGTAGCTACCAACTTTTCCCGGCCGGAATAATCGAATTGTTTACCCGCCGATAACCATCATTCCCGAATCTAGTCATCCTGTATCGTTGCGTCGCATCGCACTCGCGGAACGGCGATCAAGTGAATTTTGTCGACGGTCCAGTTGCTTCCGACTCCCTCGAGTGAACAATCTAGCCGGCAGCTATTTATCATGCCGAGACGAGACGTTATCGGGATTACATCTAATTACTCAGCGCTCAAGATTCGAAAGGATGTTCCTCGCGAAGCGGGATTAACGCGTTGCCTCGTCTCCCTCGCGGTTATCCGACGACGATGGAAAGTTCTAGTGGACCTGTAGACCCGGGCTTCGCTCTGGCGGGAGACGCTAGATCGTTTCTTTGTTTCGAGATAATTCCTCGTAAGTTGTCCAAGAGTAACGAAATCTGGCCAGGGGGAAATTGAATTCTTTTTATGGAACTATGTATCTCGTCTGATCAATCTTTCACATACTCCAACCCCTTAACTGGCATGCTCGTATATGTCACGGGAACACTAAATAAACAGAGAATGGTTTTAAACAGTATTGTTACGACGGTCGGATCGTTATACTGGTTCCTAATTAAAGAGGTTGTCTGTAGGAAGAAGGTGGACATATTGACCCGAGACACCAAAGAGACTCGACGTGTTATTGACGATTGTTATATTAGTGTTTCGTACGCCATGTTTTCTTCGTTATATGTTATACACGATTACCGATTGCGGCGTACGAAACGCCGAAAAAATGCCCGTGTAGTCACGGCTTAAGATAATGCCATATTAAAATTTATTTAAAATAATAGGAAGTTTCGAGTTCTCGGAACATCAAATAAAAATTCGCGCTGCGTGTTGGTTTATAATTTATATTTCCTTAACAATAACAATATAACTATACCTGAACAATATTTACAATATTTACAGTATTTAAAATATTTAGGCGAAAGTCCTAACTATATACAGTTATTGTAATTTACAATAAATTCGGCGGAGTCACAACCTACTGCTCGCGGGCATCTCAAAGGTCGAGCACCCATCAGGGATTCGTAGCCGATATCGCCGGGCCCTCCGCAACTGGTTTCAATAAACGTCCAAGTCGCCATTATGGTACTGCCGCACACCGGGCCGAAGAGATCGTGTCGTTGAGGGGACCATCGCACGGGTCAGCTTGCATGCTGGCGGATCCAACTGGGGTGTCGGCTGGCGACGAGTCGGCCGGCGGAGTGGCTGTTTCGTTGATCTCTGGCGTTCGTCACGTGGGTTGGTCATTCCAATCTAATACGGTAGCTGATCGTAGAGAGCAATCAAATTAGTCAGTACCTCCAGCTCGCGTTCTAGATCTCCGGTCTGTTGTATTACTGGGGCAATGGCTGGTGTTAACTAGCGGTGGTCGACGATCGTGGCGATGGAGATGTTTGATGTTGCGGCCAGGATCTCGACTATAGACACCTTTGCACAGGTCACCGGTGATTCAACTGTATAGCTGGAGCGTCTGTCTAACTTGAAATGTAGATCGTGGATACTAATAAAAGGCCGGCTGCCAGGAAAATATCATGAAATGATTAATCGGATTAAGGCCAAAAAGGTCTAGCCAGACTTGAAGACTCTGCAGACAACACCGTAGGTCGAACGTACCTCGCCGTTTCTTCAGCGGATTGGGCGACAGACCTATTGAAAATTGCTGCACAGATAAAGATCTATGAGGGCAACTATGAACAGTCTGAAGGCGGTGCGAATGTGACGCATCTTGCCACTTCATCTACAACAAACCCGCACAACACAATTTTCTCATCTATCTATGACACACCCGATAATCTCATCCTTTGACCCATGACACACTCGACCGACTCATCCCACAGACTACCAAAATCAGTACGATACTATATAAATACCCAATGTATAAAAGTAAAGCAGTCTACATTTTCACCTTAACCCAAGTGCGTCGTTATTCTGTCCAAGTTCGTGTATGGGTAGCTTAAGTCGCGGCTAGTAATATATTTTCTACAAGTCCCGTGACACGAACGCGGAGACTAGAGAAAGTAACGATCGTGGAAGAAGATTGTACTAATGAGCATGAGATCTTGAGATTCATTTTAATAAACCTATTTTTTGTTAACTAACAAAACTTTTAATAACTAAAGAGTGGAATTGATCTTACTACCCTGCTTATGTTCCAACAGAACATAAAAACAGTCAATTGAAATCCGAATATAGTGAATTTTTAAGGGAATACATTCAATTAGGGCAGATATCGGTAGTAGACTCTCCGATGAGAGAGGAGGCTTACTACCTGCCACACCACGGAGTAATAAAGGACAATAGCTTAACGACGAAACTCCGCGTCGTATTCAATGCATCCTGCAAAACAGGTATATCCTTGAATAAAGTACTCATGGTAGGCCCCACTAATCTGGACGATCTATTTTCACTGTAAATCCGATTCAGATCACACGTCTGTATATCAACAGCAGTCATTACAAAAACGTACCGGCAAATATGATACAAGTACATCCAGATGATCGCAATTTTCAAAGAATCTTGTGGCGGGAATCTTCAGATCAACCAATAAGAACATATATGTAAATTAAATACATATATGATATATATGTATTTAAATAAACAAATATATATATATATATATATATATATATATATATATGTGTGTGTGTGTGTAGATTAAATACAAATATGTATTTTAGGTTACATACGGAACATCATGTGCTCCATTTCTAGCAATCCGCACACTACACCAATTAGCAAAAGACAAGGCCTTGAGTTACCCAATAGCATCCCAAACACTCCGCAAGGATTTTTATGACGAAAACTTATTTACAAGCGCGAGAACAATTCAAGGAGCAAGGATTTTAATATTACCAAACGCATCAGAAAACGAACATTACTATCACAAATAGCGTAACATCACGAGTCCCGCCTCTTAAAACATTAACATTACCACGATTAGAGTTGTGCGCTGCGTATTTATTAACAAAACAGTATCGATATGTCATAAATAGTCTGGAACACCTACAATTTGAAAAAATAACATTTGGGATAGATTCGACAATCGTATCACATCTCTACTGATTTGTACAATAAATAGCGTTTATGGGTTATCTTAGATGGAGATGTTTTCATGTATAACGTATTAATTAATTATTATTGCTTTAACACTTTACCGACTGGTAGCCAATAAATCTAATAGTAATGAAGCTTTTTCCCCCGATGCCATTGGTAACCTGTGAATCGGTTGTCATGGCAACCAATAATTTGTTATCCATTAATTAATCCCAGTTGATCGTTATCCACCTCTTCCGGTCGGCTAGCGCGTGCTGCATCTTTAAGGGAAAAATCTCCAGCATGAAACTTTGAACACCATTTCTGGCACACGCGTTTTTTAACCGTATCCTCTTCGTACACATCACATAGTTTTTTGCAAGTTTAGGTCGCATTTTTCCCTTTTTATAATAAGAAAGCATGATACGTCGTAAATGCCCTTCGAGTCGCACATTTTCGGTACAACATTGAATTTTAAAAATCATAATCGATCTTGATAATTTGGAGTTGAAAATATAGGTTAAGTGTTTACTGTTAATTGAAGATTCGAAGTGAAGATAATTGCGAATTTGACTGCAAGAAGATAAACATCGTGAGAAACCGTACGAACTTATTGACCAACCTGATATATAAGGAATCAATTACAGCGACAGGACATTTAAAGGAAACAACTGCATAAAATCGATAAAAAAAGCTAGTCGAAGAAGAAACTAATTCGCCGTACAGCGTTAATTATGTATATATTATCAATAGATATCGGATCTTTATGCAAAATAACAATTTTCCAACACGGTTGTAAGAAATATAAATCTAATGAAAATTAGTTTTTTTTTTTTTAATAATTTTGATAAGTCGAGAACAGTATAACGATATTATTAAATTCTTTATATGCCCTCACAATTTTACATTTCACCTACACATTTTTGCCATTAAGTGCATGAAATCATAATGATTAATTCTAGTATTAATGGATAAGGGAGGAAGCAAAGAAACTATTTACTTTTCCAACACAGACAATATTTCCTTCTCTCCGAACGATCCGACATTTAACCTACTGCAACCAACATTCTACTGTAACTGAATATCAACCGGGAATAAGGATCTCTAGCGTGGTTTCGTCAAAATTAAGTTAACAGTCTAGTATGATTTTACGGTCCCTACAGATCATTTTAGTAGACACGGA
>CM052164.1:9024115-9049925 GCA_028455555.1 Augochlorella aurata
TGGGCCTTTGAAATGCCCGCGAGCAGTAGGTTGCGACTCCGCCGAATTTATTGCAAATTATAATAACTGTATACAGCTAAGACTTTCGCCGTTGTAAATATTGTTGAGGTATATTTATATTGTTATTGTTTAGGAAATATAAATTACAAACCAACACGCAGCGCGAATTTTTATTCGATGTTCTGAGAACTCGAAACTTCCTATTATTTTAAATAAATTTTAATATGGTATTATTTTAAGCCGTGACTACATGTGACTAATGAAGAAAACGTGGCGTACGAAACACTGAAATAAATGATGAGTTTCTCAGGTCTTTTGAAATAACTGTTTCCTCAGTGAAAATGCAATCCTTGGCTTTCTTTACGAGTTATTAACGAAAGACACTATATACGTGGATAGCACACTGTTGAATTGATGCTCCCTCTTAATGTACAAAATGATATTGAGCCTCTTGGTTGTGTAAGGAAGGTGCTTAGTTGTATCTATTAGGTCTACCGGAAAGTTCTGTCCGTTTTCGAATGGAAAGAAAATAACACAATTTTCATACATTTAATATTTATTGTAGAATATACTTTCCATCGTTACTTATGACTTCTTGCCAGCGTGACGGCAACTTGTAAATGCCATTTTTAAAAAATGATTTGTTTTCAGAGGCGGGGAATTCAACTAGTGCTTGGTTGACATCGGCTTCAGTTTTGAATTTTTTTTCCTGTAAAAGGTTTTGCAAAAAGAGAAACAAGTGATAATCGGAGGGTGCTAGGTCTGGGGAGTATGGTGGATGTGTCAGAATTTCCCAGCCTAGCTCTGCGATTTTCTGACGAGTCGTCAAAGCAGTATGTCGTAAATGAACTTTATTGGTAGCCACATTTTCACGATCGCGTCTCATTTAATAATGACACGAGACATCTTTGTTTCAGTTTATTTAGGAGAGTACATGTGTGTAAATGCAATGATAAAGATAGATAGTCATATATGTCTGAAATCAACATGTGCATATGGATTGAAACTTGAAGTGACACTATCGGACAGAACTTTCCGGTAGACCTAATATACAAATAACGGACGTGTCAGATAGCTTTCGAGTAAGAATCCATCTACTGGCGAGCGTTGGAAATAGTTGCCAAATTAGTCTCCTGTCAGTGGTTAACGATATTTACTGATGGTATATTTTTTTCTTTGACCGACGTCCCAAAGCCAGGTAGAGAGAGAGAACAGCAAAGAAGCGTTTCCGTCCTGGTCCCACTAGAGAACTCGTGAGTAAGACTATCTAGCGGGCTCTGTCTTAGACGCGGGAATATTGGTAGGCCGATTGCGGACGGTATATATACAAATAGGGACGTGTCAGGTAGCTTTCGGGAAAGGAATCCATGTACTGTCGAGCGTTGGGGGTAGTCGCGACAGTATTAAGTAGTAGTGATGAGGAAGAAATTTATTAAATTATGGTTACATTAAATGAAAATAATATTTTTATTGGTTTTGTATTATACGTACATTTTATTTGTATACCTTCCGTGTTATAGGAGGGTTACCTACATGTAAAAACACTGTTATGAAGGATGAACGCGTAGAAAATTCATAAAGATATTGGAATCAACGGTCGCAGGTTATTTATTAAAACTTTTATGTCCGTATTAATAATTTATACCAGAGAACTTTTCCTATATACAAACAACGCCAAATTATTTGTAATATTTCGACGCATACGTCGAACACGAATAGGAAATGCCGCTTTCGCTATGCTTCTTGTATCGCGAGCAAATGGAAGGAAAATGCGCGAGCCGGATATATTCGATTCACCGAGGTGGAAAAAGTCCTAGGTAACGAATTTCGGTAGTATGCCCTTTTCACTGAGATTGCGCGGACGCGGGCGCAGGGTTTGGCTGGGGAAAAATAAATAATCCTAATTGCGGCCGAATGGTCTGGCCGTGATGAGGAAGAAAAGAAAATAAGAGCGACGAAACACCGCGGCCGTCTCTGTACCGAGACAATGGTAGTCTGCCGCATGTGTTCGCAGCTTTTTCTCCTCGCCGACGATTTTCTCCGAGTCTTTCAGCAACTTCGCCGCGGCGATAATTCTCCTAATTATTTATTCACGGCGCAAAGTAGCGGGTCGTATTGTCGATATTTTCCTTCGAACCTTACCTTCCGTCGACAAAAAACTGCGGTCTTATGGCTATTCGCGGTTTCTCTGCACTGCTTTCAACCTTGCTCCATACCCCATAAGGTTTTTATATCCTTCCACGGTTCGTTATGGTTCCTTTTTCCTACGAAACCAACGTCCATCGCCGCAAAAATTATTCTCAGATAATTCTGGCATCGTCACTCCTCGAATTTTTATTAACGAGTTCAGTCCATTTTGTGAGCTACCTTTCAATAAGAAATTTGGTTCCATAGGTCAACTGCGAGTTCTTTCATATAGGATATTTTTAGATATAAAACTGAGTACAAATATATTTGCACTAGACATCGGATGACTGCAATTTATGATCTATGATTGATGCAGACAAGTTGAATGAACCGTGTCGGTGAACTGAATTTTTATCGAAGTGACGAGTTCATCAGACGATTTCTTGAAAGGAGAACAGTGCTATAAAAAGAATATTTTATATTTAATCCTCAGCAGGTCTGATTTAGACATTTGTATTTACTAGCTTCTATTTTGAAAGCAATTTTGAAGTCAGAACTGATTATCACAAATCAATAAGTAGTCAGTATTTTATTTCCAACTTCCACAGGTTATATAACACGATAATCGTAAACTTATAAATTCGATTTTTGAATCTGGAGTGTTTTGAATTCTGCTATAGAACCCCTGCCAAAAAGTTTCCGATCATATATACTTATAGAAAATTTGCAAAGAATATTTGCTCTTTAGAGTTATAAAATATTCTTTTATGCAAGTAAGACGAATGGTGAGCATAGGTGGGATCTAAATGAAGTAAATAAATACAAAATAACGCAATTTTTCATTTATTACGGAAAGAAATCACAGAGTAAATAAAATAACATTTTTGTTATGTGGAAAAAAGTTTACGATCAGTACAAATGTTGGAAAAAATATTTGTTACATTACCATGTGCTCGTGTGACACTTTTACTGCGTTGGGGCATTACATTACTGAGTTTTCATAATTTCTAGGCGAAATTTCTATCCACGACAATTTTATCATACGTCGAAGTTCCTCTTTAGTTTTCGGTTCTTTTCTCATGAATCAATTTTTTAAATTTTGCCCACATGTTATCGATTGGGTTCAAATCGGGACTACTTGCAGGTTACTTCAATGTTTTAATATGACTTTCCTTTAAATAATTTGCTACGATGACAGCAACCTTTGTCATTTCGGAAGATGAAATCTGAAGAATCTCCGAATCACTTCTCTATGCTTGGAGTTAAGAAATCTTCTAAAATATTAATACAGGTTTCTGCGTTCACGTTTTTGTTTGTAATTCATGCAATCTTTATTAAATTTTTCGCTAGATCTCCGCCAAACAAATTTTTCTTTGTCACCCCCTGCTCCAAGACAAACACGGGACTTGTCACTTAAATATTACTTTGCACCAGTCCTCCACAGTTCAATTTGCGTGTTCTTTACACCACTTTAAACGTTTCTTCTTGTGCTCCTTTGTATTTAAAGGTTTTATTTTTGCCTCCTGAAATGAGAAGCCGCAGACTCTCGAGGTCCACTGTGGATTTATTTATTTTGACGTTGCTTGTCTCATATTTTTAACAATTGTACATAATTCTCTATCGTCTTTTCTACTCGTTGCACGAGGTCTTTTTTATGATAGCTACACAGCCTGTTTCATTATACTTCTTTTTTATATCACTTATCGTACTCTGACTACATCCTACACTTTCTGCGACTTTTCATTGACTATTACCTTGCTCGAGAAGTTGGATTACTCTTAATTTTAAATTACTTACACAATGATATATTGCACACGTTCATTTTACCCATTGACTTGTGTTTACGCTTGCTTCCTCTGCTTGAGGTATTCATAGAGCTACTTATTTGAATCATGATCAGAAACTTTTCTCCAGCATTTCTACTGATCGGAAACTTTTTCCCACGTAAAAGTTTATTTTCTCCGTGGTTTCTTTTTGATAATAAATGCAAAATTGCGTTGTTTTGTAATTATTTACTTTATTTAGATCCTACCTACGTTTTCCATTCGTTTTACCTGCGTAAGAGAACATTTTATAACTCTAAAACGCGAATATAGTATATAATATAATCTTTGTAAATTTTTATGTTCGGACACTTTTTATCAGAGATTGTTGGGGTTTATGTGGGGTTGGTTTGAGGTTAGTGCACTTTTCCGAGATATTTTCCACGCACGAACTTGAGCGTAACGCTTGACCGCGATAATCACCCTAATGCGATGACTCGATTTTCTCATTCTCATTCCTTCGGCAACCATCAACCCGGATGATGACGGATTCGAAAGAGATACCCGTAGCTACATTATCCACGGCATCATTGTTCCGGTTACCGCTGTGACAATCGTGTGATTGACCTGCTCTGTCAGGCCTGCTGTCTACGATGAGGGTGAGTCCCGCGGGTCACCATGGTTAACCGTATACTTAACCCCCGTTTCTGTGTCACGGAGACACTTGAATCGAGGGGTTCCCCGCCATTTTTCGGCGTTGCGGTCGAGGAAAACATTCTCCGGGATTGAGACGGACCCGCATACATTAATGCCCCACACGGGAAGAGGAATGGCCCGATTCGAGGGGAAAGAAGTGAATGACACGTGTCGGTGTCAAGTTGACTGTTAGCCGAAATCGATGCTCGTTTCAGGGATCTCGGATACATTAACATTTGATTATAGTATTTGTTGGAGAAAGTATCCCTTCCCTATTCTATAAATTTGGCATGTGTGGTGTTTTTTTGTTTATAATATCGAGAAATAGAATATAGAGTAAACTAGTATGTAGTGTTTGAAAGTCTAGATGACATGTTCAATATTTCTAAAAAATGTTATGTACAGGTTTTGCACCCAAAATTAACCATTTCGTAATATAATAAAATATAATCGCATGCCTCTTATTTACCTTTGCTGCAACTGAAATTTTGCAAATTAAACTCGCTTATTTTTAATTCTCTGTAATTAAATTCATATTGAAATTAAAAATCGAAATGAAAGTTAATAAAGATTAATTCATTGTCATAAAATTTGTTTTATTTTGTAAGTAAGTATATAAATTCATATTAAGTTTACAAATTAAGTAAAAGACGTTCAATTTTGATCTGTAAAAGGGTTAATCTTATTCGTAAAACGGTGAATTTAATTTGCAAAGGAATTAATAAAGTCTTTGGAATAGTTAATTTAATTTGCAAGAAGGTGAATATGATCAACAAAAGGATTAACTCGTAGTGCAAACATTCGAATATAATCTACAAAAGAATTAATTGGAACTACAGAATCCGTCTTGAATTGTTCTTATGAGTTATACAGTTACTCGATTTAATATTCGGACACCCTGGTACTTGCGTCATTATTGCTCTATATATTTATTTGAAATAGTTCTATCGAATTTTCTGATCTGTTATAGTTTAAAGTACATTTATTTTATTTTTCACTACTATATACATAATGAATTATAAACGAAATTAGACTCCATTTTAATGTCGAAATATTATAATAATCGGACACCGGGATACATCTCATTTCTTATTCGCTTTAGGTCAATTTATAGACTCTTCATTCACTTGTTTGTAAACATCAAGTGCTTGTCGCAGCTCAGTTGATTTCTGTGGATCAGTTTCCTGAGATATTTCACTGTTTCTGTACGCATTTGTGAAAATGGGTAGGAAAAATTAAAAATACCTCATCTGACATCCGACAACTTGTAAAATATCACCGAGAAAAAGGGTAATCATATCGAGAAATTGGAAAATTATTAAACTTTAATAAGAGTACCGTTGCCGACATTATAAGACGGTAAAAAGATGAAGATCGCATTGAATCTCTCGCTCAAAAAGGATGACCGCGTGTTCTTGATGCTCGTGAAAAGCGAACAATTATTCGGAAAATTGACTCGATGATTTTGGAAAATGGACTTAGGCCACTTTCAAAATAAACGGCTCAATTAGTCTTTCCAAAGATTCGCAATGATCTTGTGCTAATTCGATCGCGTTTCATTGCGAAGTGCAAGTAAAGTTCTGCTGGCATAAATGTATACTATAATAATGAAAGCATACAGTCACATTCATGTCAGTATAATTGGCATTCCGCGTCGCCGATGACAGCTGGCATTCCTAACGCAAGGGGTTCGTACATAATATTATGTTCATGATTATTTACGCCAGATGTTCTTTTGTCTGTTGCTAGTTTTTCATGTCTACTTTTAACCTTTCATTTTAACCGGTAACGTGCACATAGTATAATTAGCTACATCAGTGTATCATTCTATACTTCAACAAAGGTAGAAAATGAAATGTTACCGGAATAATGGGAAAATTTTCGTAAAAAGACAAAACCTCACGCATTATGTCAATAAAAATATTAATTCTATCTTTTTATAATTCCAAAATTTAAACATTTTTCATTGTTATTTTATTTTTGTATCTTTTATTTTTCTTATTTATTTTTTATCTTCTTTTAATTTTTACTATCCTTTTATTTATCGCATGTACTAAATATAACAATATTGCAATATAAACAATGTGATATATGCTTCACCGTAACATGCACTTTTAATTTAATGTGACGTATATCTATTAAAATATTAAATTTTACTCAAATGTAAAGAATATGCACAGTTTCATAACATTTGTCAGAAAGTGTATATACAGGGTGTCCAAAAAATATTCGAATCAATAGAAGTTACCTGATTTTTACCGGATTTTTATCAGTCCTTATTAAAACAAATTTAGTTTATCACAATCAGAAGTGGTTTACCCCTCAGTAAGGGTGGAGGGTCATAAATCTGCTAATTTGTTATCACAAAATAACTTACTGGAATGAAACCTAAAATTTGTTAAAAACTATACGAACTTCTCGCAGGTTTCAAGTTTTTTGTATATTGAAACGATTAGGGGCACTTTACCCCGTGTCAAAGGTGACTGACACAAGAGCAGTGTTCACCCAGATATGCTACAAATTAAGTTTATAACAAGTTTGATTATAATCTTTAAACGATTTTTCGTGTTCCATCTTATTAACTGCGCGGGGTAGTTTCTCCCCCTAAATATGAAAACGAGCCGATATAAAAAAAATACGTATCCCTTATTTTTTGGCCCTCTATAACAGCCAAAAACCAAAGCAAGTGGAGGCGCACACCTAAAAACCCTTCCTTGTTAAAGCAACGATGGGGGATATACTATGTGGAAAATTTGTTCTTCCAGATTATTAACGATAAATTAGCAATACGTGAAGAAATCGTAAAGCAGCAAATTAATTTCTGATTCCTTCCGTGTAATATTGAATAGTCGCGGAAAGAGCGTGTTTGCGCAACATTAATCGGACTGCGACTCAACGCCATGGAATCGTTGCTAAACTTATTTAACGAGAAGCCAGACACGTACGTTTCCCGGCCCTTTCCAAATTTGCATAGTTAACAGTACAATATTTAACTACGTAACTGCGTTGACGTCGGCGACGCTTTATTAACGTGATTACAAATTAACGCCGTCGCTCACCACTTCTATAAATTCAATATATAAATATGCTATGCCATTACATAAACACAGCTTGGAAGTAGTAATTAATGTAACTATTCCGTGTTGGTGAAATCTCGCGTGATACCCTTTTAATTCACGCGTTCAAGATAACAAGAATATAACACTTCAGATAATGAAAATAGTTAAGCACGTTTATTGATCAAGTATACTGGAGATATTAATTCGTGTTACATTAAATATCGAATTTGTTATCGATCGTAAATTGATCGTTCGAGTGATTATGTTTAAAAATTATATTTCAATTGTTTAGTGGATAAACGTTTGTCTGCGAATTGTAGATTTTGAAAAAGCGTTACTATACAGTAGTCGGCCGTAGAAGTAACGTGTTAAGAAAGTTATGAGCCTTGAACCAGAGTGGCTCGAAGTAGGAACTGGGATGCTCCGGAACTAGAGTTGATGGTCGGCTCTTGTACTAGTTTACCATTACTTTTTATGAATGTTGTGCACTCGACATTTATTTGGAGTCTCTTCGGTACTTATTTGTAGTGTTTCCTAAGTGCTAGAACTTCTCAAAACGTTTAAACCCGGGAAATATACGAAGCGATAATAAAAACTGTACTTTCCATGTGCTCAGTTGCTGTCGCTTCCGATAAAGGTTCGTTTCGATTTTGAAAACGTTGAGTAGTGAAAACGACTTCATATATTTCGAATGAAAACATGAAATATAGAATTGGTGTAAATTGTTTAGCTGTAAGAAATTATTTATTTTAATCATCACTATGACAACTGCGACATACCAAACAAATAAGGGCTTATGGTGTGCAATTTAAAACAATTTATTTTCCCTCTCCACTGACATTGGACGTCCTTGAATGATGTTCATGATATATATTGGCAATTGCATTTATCTCGAAACAAATCTTCAAAATATAAATAAAGAAATATTATTCTATTCAAAATATTACAAAATTTAAAATAAGGTTGACCTAGATATTTTCCCTTCGTCCTTCTTTAAATCAATTACAAATATTTTAGAAATTTAAATATTTTTGAAAAATTGAAATTTGAAACGAAAATGATATTGTTTCATTATTGATAGTAGTTTTATTGTGTTTGCATAACTGTGCAAAATTGTTTCCTTTAAGTTTGATTTTAATTCGAAAAAAAAAACTGTGCGCAGTTTTATAGACACAATGAAACAATGCAGCTCCTATTTCAATTTTTTAAAATACCATTTGCTGTTCTCAAAAAATTTTCTAAAAAAATATTGAAATTTTTTAAGCTTTGTTTTTGCCCTTTTGAACCAGATTAATAAAAAAATACGATTGTATTACTCGATTCATGTGTAAACCGTAATTGCAATTTATGTAAATATTTTTGTGCACATTTTAAACAAGCTAACTAACATCTCAACCATCTCACATCACGAAAAAGTTCAAATAATTTGCTTAAATTTTAACAGTATTTCTACCGCGATTTTGTGTATACCTATTTCGCCCAAAACGTGTCTTTTGACACCTTTGAGATTAAATGCAAATTATTGCCAAAAAGTATCGGGATTTCAAATTGTCAGTTAAATATTGATACATTGATGTTTATTTATTAGAGATTATTTAATCGGGTTGTATATAAATATGAATACATATAAATGCAATCAAACATGTTTTACCTCAATAGGAACAATAATAGAAAAATATTATCTTCTTCATTTTTTTATTTTGATTAGAAACATTACCAAACAGAGTAATATTATTAACTTAATAACAATCATAAAAACAGCATTGTAATATAATTCTTTCCTTATTCAATACCACAGTTTTTACAAATAACTGGTTGCTCTACAACGATTTATATAGATACATATCTATAAAAAAGACGTTACTCATTTTTTTAGAACTAGTCACTGCAATTATCTGCGCTAAAATGCGACAATATAAAAAAACAAGCAAATATCAAAGTTATGCAACAACTCCTGTATTTTCAGTTACAACTGAAATAGGGATTCTCTAATGTAATTATAATCGATATTATGCCGCAAAATGGTGTTGATATTTCCATATCAAATCGTTTAAAATTAGACACTATTATGAAATCCTTAAGATGTCAAAGGACGCCTCATGGTAGAAATATGTATACTACATACACATATTTAAATCCGGGATGAACTGGTGGAAAATATCACTGAAATAATGTAACAAGTATTGTACGAAAATTGAAAAATCTAGTTCTTTGTTTATTTATTATCATTGCCTCAAACAATATAAGACTTATACAGCAGACTAAAAAATATTAGTTATGGAGAAGTAACTGAATTTACAGAATAATTTTAAGTTCAAATTTGAAAAGCGTCTTTTGCAACCGCTCCGTAGAAATAGTCTTAATAAATTATTCCATCCTTAAACATCCTTAAACGAATATTATCGAGACTGACTGCATGTATTCATAAATATCCATATCAAAACGATCGCATCCAACACGATTTTTCGATCGAACCGACGACTGTTAGCATCATCCTCCTAAGACCCGAGAGTATTACATGGCTCAAATGAAACCGCGGTTATTGAATCACCGGATACGGGGGTTCCATTGTACTAGCAATTAGTATTACAGGAACGTTCGCGTTGAAAGTTCTCCGTGATCTTTTAATCGGAACCCGTGGCGAACGCTCGAAAAGGATCCCGGGTCTGATTACGGTCCCGGCAACGGCGGAAGGAAGAAGAAAATCACGCGTGTCGCTGCCGAGATTTACGAACGCTTTATCGTGCTGTCCGTGGAAATGCACGTAAACGTTACCGGCGCGGCGCGACGGCTGCGGCCGCGGCGCGTGCGCCCGCTCGCTGGGGCTTGTACAGTAATTCAGTGACAAACGAGTTCTACGGAGTACATAGCGCGTTCCTGTACGACCTGTTACTAAATAGCTGGCTGGTTACGACTTTGTCGTATATCTTGTGTTCGCAACAATTGCGCGGCACCGGCAACTCTCTCGTTCGGAGCTTCAATTCTGCGCGTTCGGGCTTGTAAATTCGAAATTGCGAGCGAATACCTGGAAATTCTCTTTTACCCCCTCCCCCCTCCACCATCCCCCACTACCAGCCTGGTGAAACAGCCGGGAGCGCAACTAATTCCGTGTGTAAAGGCCAACCGGACGTTTCCTAAGGCGCGAACTACTTTCCGCGGCGTGTTACCCTCTCCATTTCTTCCGCTTTATCTTTGTCTCTTCCATTCTCTCTCTCTCTCTCTCTCTCTCTCTCTCTCTCAATCTTCTTCCTTTCTTTCTCTCTTCTCTGTCTCTTCCTCTCCACTTCGCTGACTTTCTTTCTCTCTCCCTTTTCCTGTGTTCCTGTCGCTTTCCCTTTCTCTCCCACTCCCTCTTTCTCTCTCTAGATGTGGTGTAAATATTCTAATTACTGTGCTCCAAAACTCTCGCTAGTTTTGTTAACCCTTTGCACTCGAGCGGCGCCGATGCGGCGCCCGAGTGATTTGAAGGCACCATGGTTATCAGTTACTAAATTCATACAAAAACACTATATAAAATAATTCATTCCAAATAGTTTTTTCATAATCTATAGTGATTTTGTTAACATGTAAGCAATTTTTGTATCGCAAAATGCCTCACTTTTTTTACATCAGCGTTCATCTATCCAGTGTTTCTTAAGATTTTTGACAAGTATTACAGTAAAACCACACCATATAATGTGTTGCGAATTTCAAATACTGCTTTCCACATATTAACACGTTCGGTGCCACGTCACCCAAATATGGGCGATGCTAATTTTTAAACAATTTTGAAAATTCATTTTCATTTTAATATATCCGAACAAACTGAATTTGACTAGAATGTTTTGGATGCGAAAGAGTTCTAATTCCATTCCCTATGATCAATTTCAACTTTCAAATTTCGCTTTAATTAATTAAATTGCTTTGATTTTGTGAAAATTTTCGTGGTCCATTGTTGGCGTCGTTAAGAGTGCAAGAAAATTATGTTTTCAGTCATAATACATAAATTAAAAGTTGTATTTCGTTAGATAGAATCAATATTTTCAATCTCTGATAGCTAAATTTCTTTGGGTTTAAAAATTATCCGAGTGCACGGTAGTTGCGGGCCCACAGTAACTGACACATCAACCCTATTTAAAACTTCTGGCGAATTCGTGGCGTCAGGTCGCCGAACCCCGAATCGCGGCAAACAACCGTCTGAACTCCGGTCGCGCAACATGTGCACGTTAAATATGTTAATACCATATTCCTCCCCGGAGGGAGAATGTTTTTAATTTGGACGAACGATCCTTTAACAGGCTTCTTGGGCGCAAGTTCGAAGGGGTGGATACGGCCGTGTGTCGCGTTCAAACTTCGCTGCTGCTTTCCAACTAATTTTCGGCTCGCTCCGTTTAACCCTTGTATACCGTTCCAGACATGTTCATCTAAAACAGATACTCGTTATTTATCCGTTATTAAGCGATGTTTCCATCGACTAAATATTTATTGATTCTTGCTAAATCCGCCAAAAAAGTTTCTGTAAAATGATGTTTAATCGCTTTTTAGGTTGTTGAACAGAAACTTTGAACCACTATATAAGTTGATAGATGCTTGTGGGGGGATGTGTTTGTTGTGGTCATAGTAATAGAGACGATCTAACTAGGATCAAAGTAGTTGAAATATGGAGGTATATTAGGTGTTTTATTTTACTCATAAAATGACTAATTTGTTATCGTGCAATAATTTGTTAGCATCAAAGCTAAAGTTTATTAAAGATTTTATGAATCATCATATAGGAAACCTGCACGATGACATTTCGAAATCTTAAATGTACATTCAAATGACTGGGGATAGTTTACCCTGAAATAAGGGTGACTGACAACAAGAATTACTATCACAAATTAAATTTATATCAAGTTTGATAATAATTATTGTGCTAATTTGAAGTTATCTTTGGTACTTCATCTTATATTTTTCGAGGACAGTTCTTACACCATAAGTATGGAAATCGGCCAATATGAAAAAATGCATACAGTGACTCCCATTAATATTTGGCATCTTTTAAAACACAATTAATTTTTTTAAATTAGACTAAACAATTCGAATTTTTTTTAGATGATAAAGGGACTGGTATACTAGACAATGACTAAACTAATTTGTTAGAATTTTGCTATTACTTTGACTGACAGAAATAAAAAATAAAGAATTCTCGTTTGTTAAATTTTTTGTCCGATTTTGTAACGATAATTTAAAAAATGCGCTTTGTAAATCTCGGTAAGTTATATGTACGACGAAAATTTCATCAAATCGGACAACGTAAAGTCAAGTTACAAGCGTTAAAGGATCTTCGATTTTTGTGATCTTTTTATTTCGATGAAATTTGCGAAGACCTACATAACGAATTTTTAAAATTTTCGTTATAGGCTCAGATAAAGCGGTTAAAACACGAGCGTTTTTTATTTTCTTTTGTCATACCAAACAATAGCAAAGAGAAAAAGTATTCTCGTCATCATCTAGTAGATTAGTCCCGCTGTTATCCGACAAAATGTCAAGTCGTTTAGTCCAATTTCATAAAAGTTAATAAAAACTGTCCGAATATTAACGCGAGTCACTGTAGCTGTTCCGTTTTCCGAAGATTCATGTCACTTTCATGTTTCCTGAAGATATAACTTTCGAAAAAGAGTGTGAGTAGAATTGTCGCCCATCTTTTTAAACCGATAAAATGGCGTACAGCTCTAAAAGATAGAAGTTGTGCACCGCTTAATTACCCATTTGCAATAATTTGCATTCTCCGTGCGGCGAGCATCGGGAACGACAAGGCGCGTAACAACGGAATAAGCTGAACGGAACCGGAATATACCGGAACTTCGGAATTCCTCGATCCTTCGACAGTGTACTCTTTTCCTCGCTTTTCTTTTCCCTTTTCGCTGTTCGGCTCCGACGGAGCCCCGTGGACTCCGGAGAAGCATTAATCCGTGGATTAGGACGAACGCTTAAAATCAAGGCTTTAAATTTGCGCGAAGATTAAGGTGAAAGTTATCCGGGATTATGCGCGAGTTTAACTTGAAACCAAATTGTTGGAGTTTAATCTCTAATTAGCATCGTGAAGGTGTATCCCACGATGGCCGACCATGGCGTATTTCACTTTAAATGCGCTCTCCTCGCACGCGCGTTGCACGTCGCTGCAACAAAACTTTCTACTGCGTGGGTCCGCTCCGTCATCTTTATTACTTACTGTCTGCCACTGTCCTCTCTCTCTCTCTCTCTCTCTCCTCTCCTCGCCACGCGGCTCTTCTTTATTCTCTGTTGCTCTCGCTATTTCTCACCCTTCTCCTCGCTATAATTTCCTTTTATTTCCTCTTCGCGCCGCTCCACATATGCTCGCACGCCCTCATGCCGTCTCCCTTTCTCACTCCCGCCTTTCCCTTTATTTTCTTACTTTTCTTCGCGCGCTCTCATCTTTTCTACACGTTGCTTCCCGCCGCTTTTCCCACTATGCCGTTCGAGTACACTTTCATGCACCGCCGCTGATTCTTCCTCGTCCTACCGCGTGCCGCCGTCTTTCTCCGATTTTCATCGCACCATTTCGCGCATTCCCGAGCACTTTTCAACGCGTTCTGACCTGCGATTTTTCCCTCGACTGTATTTTGATGTATTGGATCCCGCCGGGAGATAGTTCCCCCCTCCCCCCATTCGTCGATCATCAGTTTGACCGTTTGCCAAATATTGACCAGTGTAACGCACGACTCTGATCTGTCGTCTGTTTATTCGTCCTCAAATCGTGCTCGGTAATTTATTTAGTCTGCGTGATTATGTAAATCGTACCGTGCACGCACTAGCTGTATATTTTACAACCGACCGGACTGTGGACGATCACGTGTTTTGTGTGCACGATATTTTTATTCTTGCGGTACGGCTCCGATATCGTCGGATTAATATGATTTGTTCCCGAAGACACATATTCCCGCTGGCTATTCGCTTCTCATCAATCTGATGTAATCCTGGCTTACGAACAAACGTTAACCGTTGACTATCGAAATTATGTCGTATCTCTAAATATAAAACTTTTAATTGTTATAAATTTGGTGATTATCTTATACGTCCGTAAAAGCGTTTCATAATAGGTACTTCTACCTTAATTTTGCTTGTTATATGAAAGCAAATTCTCTAAAAGCTATACAGCTTGTTTCTAATGACAGAATTACTGTGACTGCTATGTCATGTTTACTTTGTAAACATTGGATAGAAACACTACAAATACGTAAACAATCCTGCGAAACGTAAACTTTGATATTTCTATTGAACCTTTGTAAAACGAAGGAGTATTAATTTATGTTTGAGTATTATGCATGGGTCTAAGAGGATAACAAAATAGAATATTACAAATATTAACAAATGATTACTCGTATAGCGCTTCAAAAAGCTTATTTTAAAAAACTTGTTAATTTGAATCTTTAGAGAGTATATAATCTTGTTTCTCTAACACAAGTTATTTGTGAGATTGGCGATAACATGTTTTCCGGAACCCTCCTTTGAGAACTGCTTTTACCCTGTAAATATGTATGATCTATCCATGAAGCATGGATGAGCTACTCCATATGCAAATTTGATTAAAATTATGTATTGCAGATAAATTATGCCTTTTGCGAATGGTAGTATTAGAATCGGTTTTTCTTTATAAAAGAGTAGTTACCAAAACAGTATGAACCTAAAATGAATAATTAATGTCACTCTGACAATTGTTACAGAATTAAGTTCCGAGAACAAAATCTACTGTAATATAGCGATGGTGTGAAAATCCTGGGAAAGGAAGTTATAGTAGATAGCGATTAGGCAGGAGCATAATGTTTGAAACTTGAAATTAGATACATGATCTTGATCAATACACTGTTACACAAATTAGCATTTATGGAAATCATTAAATCCCTAACTACAGTATGGTGTGAATTAATATGAACGTTGCAATGGTTTTGTATATTTGAATATTACTATGTTATCATTGATTGCAAATAAAGATCATAATTTTAGGTAAGGCATATTTTTTAGTATAAAGTTACTCTGCCTTGTCATACCTATTTTAAAAATTATTTCATATTTGGTAAAAAATACTTTTGCAATAATACCACAATGTAAATAGCAGGGTATTTCAAGTTTTTCGAATGTTTTATTTATGAAAACATGCAAGTGGTAGAATTTATTTTATTTTATTAATGGTTTACATGTTTGAATTGTTACATTTACATACGTTCAATGTTACTTGTTATTTGTATATAAATCCTTACTGGATATTGTATTTGATTTTATACAACTGTTCCTTGTGTTTCCAAAGTTAATAATTCTGCTGTAATAAAATGAATTTACAAATACAAACGATAAAAACGACTGCTTTGTCACCAGATTGAACCTTTCTACAATTGTATCCAGTTTTCGTTACAAGGATAAGAAACTGTTATTTAAGTCGATATCAGATATTTGAAGTGAAAGAAGAAATTGCATTGTATTAAAAATATTTGACAATTTAAGCATCAATCAGCTATAGACCTAATAACGCCATTTCTATGATACCGGAATCTAGACAATTGATTGATAAGCAGATAGTGCATTTGGAGGTCAATTAATTGACTTGCAATACTTTGGTCTTTGAAGATCGCCCAAGGTCATTTAATGATGTCTAAATCTTCCTTAAACGTCCCAGATATATTTTTTAATAGTTAATATAAATATTAAAGGTGCTAAACAACATAGCTGCGAAAGAAATCGTAGTGCAAGGTGTTAAAGCAATTGAAATATCCGGGTTCGAATCTCGGTAGCGACCTCTCCGATCGGTCGACTCATTTTCTCTTACAATACACAACACAAAAACTTCGCAATGGCATTCGACTAAAACATATTAGAGACGTTTATTTTTGTTGACATATAGTTTTTCAATTAATCACTTTATTACAAACAGTGTGCAATAAAAGGTCACACGAGCTAACGATTTAACCCAACAGTTTTTAAACGTCCTTTATTTTCCAAGACATGATTCCCAATAGTCCATCTCAATGCCCGGACAATCTGATATAATCCAAGACTGCTACCACGCGACCATCTATAGAACCGTCCTAATCCCGAACGAGCATAGCGGCTATTTCAGTGTCCTGCGCACCCTACGGGAATCCTCGGACAGTCGGAACAAGTTTGGCCTGGTCCGAGACGGTATCTTTACGCTTGTATGGATCAGAGAAGGCTTCGGGACTCGTTGATGCGAGTTATCTTTGCAGACTCGCCGATCCTCCCTATCGATGTCTATTTATACACGCGACGCGAGACGCGAGATACAAGACGGCGCGAAGCAGAAGCTGCCAACCAGCCATCCAGCCACTTGAACGCGACGCTTCCCTAATCGACGCAGCCGTATTCGCAAGAACGTTAACAGCCTCTTCCGACTTAAGCACCCGCGGCTGAACGCGGTCCCGTGGGAAACCGTGACGTCGCCTGAACTTCAGACTATACGGTAATCCGCCGATTACGTGAACACACATTGCTGTCACCCAACCCTGGTGAATAAGAGATGGCAATACAGCCTGCGAATTCAGGAATCCATTGGGCGAGCTTGATATCAGGAAATCGGGAATTGCTTTCGTCGTTTCAACGGAAACTACGATTCGTGACATCCACTCGGGACACCGGATTTCGTACAATCAGGGTGGCCTCCCTTCTCTTCTCGATGTTCGCTGTGTTTCTGTTATTATGATCTCCCGTTGCGTTCCAGCGTGAGAACGGTTCAATGTACACATAAGGTGTGCCTATAAAACAATGCGTTTCGAAACGCATTAACTTAGAGTACATTCGTGTTGGAGCTGTCAGAAAAGGTATAGTACTTATAAGTTCCTTAGTAGTAGACAGCAACTTTGAGGACATTTTGTCGACACGTGTCCAATGTATGTACACTTCCTAGCGAATGAATATTTCCCGTATTATGTGAAAGCATAATATGGTCCCTCTATCACCTAAACAAAAATCAAATCCTTTACTCTAGTTTTAAAAAGGTAACACCGTCTGTCAAGTTTCCCTATTTATATGCTCGCCACTGTATAGACATAAAAAAATGAGGCCAACTATTTCTCTCCCCGCGAGGTTTAAAAATATCATTAGGTATGCAGAATTATTATTGGATGACAAAAATCAGTGAAATCCAATAGAATACATCGCTTATTTTGCATCAAAGATCACAGACACATGACTATATTAAAATTGATTAACTATCAATAAGAGAAAGTGCCAAAGAAATGAATTTCTAACATACTGTTTAAATAAACAACAATTTTTAAACATTTCTTCCGTGTCAGAATTTTACATTCGAACGCACACACGATTTAAACAAATATATCTCTTTTATTTATTATTATTGCCTTAAACCATATGATGCTTATACAGCAGACTACAATTTTGTATATTATATACAATAGTTATAAAAAATTAATAATTAAATTCTTATGTTACATTTTATTATAAAGTAGTATACAATTTTAATTTTTAAAATTTTTAATTCCCAACTTTAAGAGCTTTCTCCCTATCAATGTGGATGATGACATAAAAAAGGATGTGTGTAGAATATTTTTCAAAGAACTATGTAACACATAAGTTTCGTTAAAACAAATTTAATAATAAAAATAATGAATAAGTGTAACTTGTCCTTTAAACAATACGGTTTGTAACTCCACCATTTTTCTGTGCATACAATTATTGATACAGTAAATTATCTCCAATTGGGAAGAGGAGATGCGATTATTCAAACCTTGCGGCTCGTTTTTATAGTCACAGAATGTCAATAATTATAAAAACGGGCGACGAGGCTCGAATAATCGTATCTCTTCTTTCCAAATTGTCAATTATTCTGTTTAAAGGTTTAGCGGCTACTGTAATTGTTCGTTAAACTTGGTTGTAAAGTGAAGTGTGTTTTAGGAAGGCAATGACGTGGGAAATTCCTTTGTTGTCGTTAAGGTTGTTCTACAAGGTGTCTTTTAGCTGGAATTGTTTTCGTCCTTCTGAGTACTTTGTGCAGTGTAAGAGGATATGTTTTAGTGAGAGTTAAAGGTAGTACATATTGGTGGTTCAGTTTTGAAGATTAGATGGGAGTGTGTTAATTTTAGGTTCATTTTTCTTTACAAGCTCAGAGACAATTGGAGAGAATTTACTGTAATCCTTTCTCAGCAGTGAGTGGTCAACCAATCAGAGCGAACCAGTTCGTTGAAAAACGTGCAAGTGTGTAGACATTCATGTACTGGATGTGTAATGTAAATGTGTGTCAAAAGTTTGGTTTCAGCTGACAAATAATTTTATTATTTACTTTATTATTATTATTTCTGCCATTAAATATTTTTATTCCACGAAGTATCCAATTCCGTTAAAATTCCTACACTACTTATGAAAGATCAGCAGCGTGCATTTGCCGCTCAAAGAATAATCAACTGACTATCCGAATGACGATGAAGCAGCTTCTCGCCGAATCTCATCGGTGAGCTCCATCGGGAGACAAGCCGAGGATCTGCGTCACAGGGAGGAAAGAAGTATGAAAAAGGTCTCCTTTAACTAAAGCACCGGGGCCAAAATTATTTACGAGTTTCTCGTGTAACCGGGGATCCGCCTCGCTTCCGTCTTCGGTAGCGTCTTATTCAGAAAGGGCCGTTTAGATCCCGCCGGCTGAAAAGACCGACCCCGTAGACCGTACATTAACCTGGCCCTCTTCCTTCCTGCCTCTCGTCGTCCTCGACTACGACTACGACAACTACGACGACGACGACGACGACGACGACGTATCCTGCGACGTATCCAGGCCGAGGGGCGGGAATGAAACGCGCGAAATTAAATGCATCCCCGTGGCCGTGCGGCACCGCGGGCTGCCGCCGTCGACGTCGACGTGCCAGGGAAAACAAGCCGACCGGCAACAGGCCACCCTCGTAATTCTATCCCCCGGTTCGAAACAAAAGCCAACGGCCGCGGGCTTGTGTGGGTCTCACCTGGGCTACCCGCGCGTGTCCGTGAATCCCGTAGCCGCGCTTGAACCGACTCGGGCCGGTATGCACTGTTTCGAGAGCGCCGAGGAACCAAATCCAAAGCTGCCTGACTCCACCAGCCGTCTCGCTTCGGAACAATTAGGGATCGTTTCTAGGGGATAATTCCCTCCCGCAGAATTATACTAAATAGTCTGCTCCAGGGCTTGCGCGCCGGCTCTGCTATCACCGAGATTGGAGCGTTTCAAAAGGCCAGTTGAAATCCAGCCCTTCCGTCAGATTTTTCTGCCAACGAGGGAGACGAAGAGACCGTTGAGATTTGCACGTCTCACAGGCAACTTTTGCAGGGATATACTTTTTCGGAAATATTTTACATGTTTCTTGAGTCTACTCTTCTTCGCGGGTGAAAGTAGCCGTCCAAGCCGGCAAACTTGATATTTCAGGAACTGCTCGGGATTATACAACCCTTGGCAGAAGGTTTCCAATCATACACTCGTACAAAATTTAAAAAGAAAATTCGCGTTTTAGAGTTACAAAATGTTCTTTTACGTAAGACGAATGGTGAACGTAGATGGGATCTAAATAAAGTAAATAAATACGAAATAACGCAATTTTTCATTTATTACAAAAAGAAACCACAGAGTAAACAAAATGTTATGTGGAAAAAAGTTTCTGCATAAAATAACATTTCGTAACTCTAAAACGTGAATATTCTTTATAAATTTTATATAAGTATATATGATCGGAAAGTGTTTGTCGGGGTCGTAATATTCACTGTTATAGTCTTTTTCTAAAATCTAGAAATGCGCATGGTTCATGATGTAATAACAATGCTCGCGATGTACGAAAGAAAAATCCAAAACAATGTAGTAGTAGTAAATCGATAATAAGTCGAGCGCATGAATACACATGCAATGTCTCCCTTACGCTCAAGCCATAAGTTATAAGTGACCCGGCACCTATTATTAAAACACAACGATGCAATTTATCCAACCAATCCACTGCTGGCAGTCATTTCATCCTTCATCTTGTTTAATTGAAAGTGTAGCTGAACCGCTTTGGTACTGTATAAGTTGTTACTCCACATTAAACCACGCTACATCCTAGCATTTTTCAAGATCTATAGTACTGATTACTGGAAGATTCATAAGTTGGGTCATTTCGCGAGTTCGTGCGGTGAATACATTTGAGTATACTATTTCCGATCCGTTTAATCAACACAGAGCGATTAGTAACCAACGTAACTAGGTCTAGGGTTTAAACCGTCGAGACTGAATACGTCAAGAGACGATGTCCGAGGGAAGAAGTATTCAATCACAACAATCATTTTATCTTTTACACAGGAAAAATTCATCAGTTCATTTTGACACTTTATACTGTTTGACAAATGAAATTTTGATCTTAAAGACTAACTATTGATGTTCCGGACGTCCATCTAATCCTCCGACTGCGAAAAACTTTGCATTTGCGTTGTAAATATTATGTAACATCTAGTAGACAAAATAAAACTTAAAAGATTTTATATTTTTAATTTTATTTAATTTTTAATCTAATTCTTAATAAATAATTAATAAAAACCCGTGATTTCATACTGAGAAATCAAAAACAACTCTTCCGTGGTTATTATTAAAGTTTATCAGTTTGAGAGTCCTCTGCAATTTTGGACGTTAATTAATTGCTTAAACTTCAATTGCTTCCACGGCAACGGTCATGTTCCTGCTACACTAAATTAATTTTAAGGGGTTGATATTTAATAGATTCATTTATTTAATAGGTTCATTTATTTAATAGAAGAAAATATCATCCATATTGAGTAAATTATGTACGAAAACTTTGTAACGGATCTATCACTATATTATAGTGCAAGAGGTTAATAAATATTTGAAGAGAGTGAAAATAGAATCATTTTAATCGTGTTGCAACAATACTGAACAAAAATAAAAAATTCATTCGGTCGGGAAATTTTAGCACATCGTATCCAATAACTTATCTGATTATTACAATGTTATTTAACGAAAAAATTTTCACAACATTAGATCCATAAAAAGAAGCATGTGAAATTATTCTAACGAAAAACTTGATTTCATAGTAGATTGATAATGTCTGTTAAGAAAATAGGAAGAGATTGTAGAATGAGGAAGTTTCTTTCTGCTGGTACCATTTATCGGTGGCTATTTTTTTAATGTGCCATCGCATAAACCGGAAGACTATGTTCTTGGTTTACAGTGAAGCCGACAACACGAGTTTCACCGTACTGTAATAACCGACAACAATATTGATCAACATCAACTTTGAAAGATACACATTCATACATATTCATCGACTTGAATACGTCGTCTTCTGTAATTCCAGGAATTACCGGTTGTTTTCTACCTCTAGCACATTCGACTGCGCACGGTTTCGTTGTTACATCACGAAATACACTGGCAATGATATCGTTCACCCATACTAATGCGATCTTAATGAAATGTATGAAATTTGTAAGATAGTTGATAGTAAGGAATACGTGTTATCGAAGGGATATATTTGAATAGAGATACTTTCCCACTTTTATAATTTCGTATGCCTCTGTAAGCATAATTGAATTTTTATTTGTTGCAGTTTCCGAGGTAATTTCAACCCCTTGAAACTAATTGTAAGCCACGACTACGAAAAACAGGTATTTTTCACTTTTGGTTACTTTAAAAACTCGCACTATTTTATAACAGGATAAGATGGTGTTTATTATAATTGTTAATAAAATACTATGCAATTATTACATTAACTCTAGCAACGTGTCCATTTATGCAACGGTATATTTAAATACCTGGATCTTTTGATATAGAAATAATGCCATTGCGAAGACATTGCTGATTATTGGACTGCGGACTTTATTTTACTTTTAACAAAAGTCGAATACAAAATTGTAAAGAAATTGTTTGAGAATATTTTTATTTTATGTACAATTTATTAAGATTGTTGAAAGAGGAAAGACATTTAGATCTGAATTATGTTCCTTAGAATCAACATAGACAACTTTAATTTTGCATGAAAATCTGCAGTCTAGTGATTATTAATACTGAAGTCGGGCAACAAATTTTTCAATGCAAAAGTTGCGTGGTTTAAAGGGGCATAGTATGTAGTGCATTAATTTTTTTTTATAGGTGCAGCCGTTCCACCAGTCAATTTTCTTTTCTTAAATGGAATATTATATTTTGCATATCAGAATATGGAAGAATATTGAATTCTGAGTAAAAAAAGTCTTGACATTTATTAACCCTAAACCTAATAACAAACGAGTAATTTTGCTTTATTTTCTGAAAATTTTCTTTATGAAGTTTGAAGATATCAGTGTTTTATTTTCCTTCTAGAAAATTAGATTTTTGGCACTTGTGTTATTTTCTACAAGCATTCCTCAATTATGCAGTAAATATCGACGCTGAATTCAAATTATTCTTGCCTTCCGGAGAGGTATATTAATAAATAGCAATTATACAATAGGCGTATAAATGAAATTAAAATCGATCGTCTGAATATAACCGCCACTCTATCTGCTAACTATATTTAGCCATACCGGAAGTTCCTCCGAATTCCGTCGAACTTACAATTCCGAGTTCGGGAATTTTCCGCGAGAAAAAGCCAGTGGTTTCTATGCTGGTCGCCATCGGTAACCAACAACTGGTCGTTGGGATCGTCACGAGTTGCAGAGGATCGGAAGTTTGAAATGTCCACGGGCAGGTTTCTCCGGCTATTACAGAGACGAATTCGAAGTTCCCTTATACCGATAAATGAACTCTCCTTATTCTCGCGAACGCGTGCCATTACCGATAAGAGGCGTCTCTATTTTTCGGCCCGCCATTTACTTTGGACGTCTCGTAAAAAGAAAACAAAGAGGAAGGTCCCCCAGAGGAGATCGTGTTACGGGATCGATTGGTCCGGAGAGCATTTCGCCAGCCCCCTGGAAACGAATCCGAAGGAGAGGCATACTTCTAACGCGTCCTTATCTGAAAGCTTATGCAAATGCCGAGCAGTTTGCTACGAGGATTTGCATACACTAGCCCGGCCGATCTATATGCGATCATGTCTAGGCATAATCTCAAGAAGCCCCGCAGTTATACACCGATTCCCCGAGTAGTCACGTTAACGGCGGCCTCCCTTTTTGTTTCCCTTTTCCAGCCAGCTGGAACAGGTGCCCGCTCACGGATCCACTCCGCTGGACTATGCAGAGACAGCCAGACAAGGATGATCGTGCCGCGGATGATACGAACGGAAGTGTGCTGAAGTTACCTTCGTTCGTTATCTGCGCCGACTAAGACTGTACTTTTGGACAGTCGCCGGTGACGTTTTCACAGGATGATAATTTTAGGGGTTGTCAGAAGTTCGGATGAACGTGTCCCGACCGCTCCTGGGAAGTTTAACGTCTATGAATCGCGGGTCCATTGAAAGGCTTCTGTGTTGTGTCGAGTTCAGTATTACGTGTATCAACGGTACCTAGATATGTGTAGTAATCGGCGACGCTGCTTGGTACCGCCCCGCGTGGAAGGACTTCAGTTAGCTATTCGACTCGACAAAATCAATATCGTTTGCATTCTCGTAGATTCTAATTCTTTTAATGTCAGTAGAGCGTTGAGATTATTTTTGTCCCGGGAAACGTACATGGTTATCCAAAAGTACCTTTTGGATGTTGAATGAGAATATCTGTCAAACGCCGCGCAATAATTCCCATCAATATTTTTCAAATTTTTGATACTTTTTCCAAACTTCTCTGTTTTAATGATCCTATAGTTTTTATATGGTTATAATTTCTATAATTATAAAAAAAATGTTTTACTTGTAATAATTTTAACATTTCCCAGCGGAATGCTTCGGATCATCGTCTTCCATAAAAGAAAAATTGTTGTCAATTATTCGCCTTCCGAAATTGAACTTTCCGTACGTCGTTTTATAGCGTTAATTGATATTGTATACCACTTTTTCATTAAAAGTAGTAAGTGTCCATATAGTTATTGACAGGGTTACATGTCGCATGGGCCCACTCGATGACAATCTGCTGCGTGTCTCGTGAACGCGTGCTCGATGTCGTCGCGGCGAGGCAGTGAGTCGCCTCGTGCCATTCTCGAGCCGTAGATGCTGTTGTCCTAGCGTGATCGCTTTCGTGGAGAGAGTCGTGAGACTCGAAGTCGCGGGATATAACAGTGAGGTAATGATCTCCCCGCGTTTGTCCTTTACGGGTCCGCCGATCTGCTGACGTTGCTGTAGGACCCCGGGTGCGTCTGCGACAGATCGACGGCAGCGGTCACGCTAGGAGGGGGATTACGATTCTCGGCTTTGCTGATTCGTTGCTGCTGTTTGAAAGATGCTGTCGTTAAGGAAAGGTGTTGCTCCGTGCTGTCTTGGTTTCCTTGACTGCTCCAGATTAGAAGTTTGCTTTGTTGTTCGTTGTCGGCGATCACCAATGTGGCATGCTAGTCTTTTCGGAGTATGACAGAGGGGAAAAAAGTGGCAAAAGAAGGAAGGGAGCGTTTCGTCCCAGGCCCGCTAGAGGACTCATCAGTAAGGCTAACTAGCGGACCCTGCCTTAGACGTAGCGATATCGGAAGGGAGATTTTAGGGGACACCCTTTATCGATTATGGAACTCTAGGATTGCATATAAGATGCGTATAACCCGTCCTTACGAAGCAGTAGAGCCGCGGATGCTACTCTGTCCTAGCATGACCACGAGTGTGACCTATTGAGATATTCCGTGCTCTTCGCCCATTCCGGGCATGTCCTCGACCGACTGCTGGACCTAAGCACCTAAGGGGCCGGACGTCCCTGGCAGACGGACGATGATGGGCCACACTAGACAGGATATTGCAAGTCCCGGCTCTATGTAGTGACCACAGCTGCACCATATCCACATAGACAGATTAGTTGTAAAAGTTGTCGTCTCCAGGTGGCGTTGCAGAGTTTTTTGATCTGTAGAAGGTTCTGTCGACAGACGTCACCAATTTTGACGACGCCGTGGATAATGGTAGAGTGAAGGAAAGGGTGTGCGTTTCGTCCTAGGCCCGCTAGAGGACTCATCAGTAAGGCTTTCTAGCGGGCCCTGCCTCAGACACCGGGATGTCGGAGGAATGGTTCGAGACGGTATATATACAAATCGGGACGGGTCTGGTAGCTTGCGAGAAAGGAATCCATCTGTTGGTGGGTAGCGGAAGTAGTCGCTACACAGACACACATATATATATA
>CM052164.1:9050025-9126473 GCA_028455555.1 Augochlorella aurata
AAAAAAAGTGTCAAAGACGTCCATAAGACGTTCATAAGATGTCTTTTAGACGTCTAAAGGACATCTTAAAAACGTCTAAAAAAACGTCTTGATTTGTAACACAGGACCTTTCTAGGACGTTTCTAAGCCGTTCGTAGAACATTTGAGACATCTTAAAGGTGTCTTGAATGCCGTACATTAGACGTCTTAAAGACGTTCCTGTACTATGTGGGAAATGTCGAAAAAAATAGTTAGAAAGGAGCCAGATATTATTTTTCGATATATCCACGCAATATAATTAATATACTTTTCATATTATTCAATTAATTTTTTCATATTCATGGATCAGACTTGATCTCTCTATTATTCATAAATTTTCCCTTCGAACTTTCTCTTCTTTCTATTTTTATAGAAATAATTATTGGGTGGAAGCTTCTTGCAACTCTAGGGAGGGTGCTTTGATTTTTCCAAGTCATAAATGTAGAAACCTGTCATTGGAACATGGCTTTTCTGCATGGGGGCATCTAGTTGAAAACTTATTGATTAATCTGAACATTGACTGATCTAAATATAATGAGATACGTTACATACTGATAACGGATGACAAAATTGTAGCACATGTGCTTGCATCGTTCTAACTTCTCACTATCTCTTTCACCCTATTAAAAAATTGTAGAGGTGTTCAATTTTTTAATATAATTGAGGAGATACTCTACATACTTTGTAATATGGAAAAATTTATTAAGTAATTTACAAACCTGTTCAAAATGATGCATGCAACATTCGTTGATTATTTAAACAGTTTACTTTCTCGAAATTATCGGTTACTTAAATTGTACTTTTTTTAGACAAAACAGCTTCAAAGAATTGAGATCTTCCTTTCGTTCCTTAAACATCTTTCCATAATCGAGAAAATAAGACAGAATATAACACCGAACGATATTATTTCGTATTACATATCAATATGTTACAGTACGCAATATGTTATGACATACATTAAGGCGAGAAATATTGAACTGTTTAACTAATTAGATTCTGCTGTCCTTGTGGAAATTATAAATGTATGTTAATCAACATGACGATTATACATATTGTATTACAATATACGTGACAATAAATCAACATACGTTATAATTTTTCACTAAAGCATCTACAGTGACTTCCATTAATATTCGGACAATTTAAAAACGCAATAACTTTTTTAGAACGTTTTTAAATGATAAAGGGACCAGTGTACTAGATCATAAGTAGAATGCTTTTTTAAATTTTGCTATTGCTTAGAATGACAGAAGAATCTAAAGAAGTCTCATTTTTTAATTTGTTTATCTAAGCTTGAGACGAAAATTTAAAAAATGCGTTCTGTAGATCTCGATAACTTATTGAAAACTTCATTGAAATTGGTTGACCTTGGTATGAACTGTAAACAATTAAAAATCACAAAAATCGCAGTTTTGTCTCAATTTTTGAGACTATCGATCGATAAGTTTAAAAAATCTGCAGTTTTAAAAATTTGTTAACGCTTGTAACTTGATTTTGCGTTAACCGAGATCTACAAAACATATTTTTTAAATGTTCGTTGGTGCCTCAGTTAAAGAAGTTAAAAAACAAAAATTTTTTATTTCGTTAATGATGCCAATCATTGTTGACTAATGCTCTTGTTATGTAATTTTATAAGAATATATTTTTACGAATACATGGAGAATCAGTTCAATTTGAATTAGTTATATACGTACAGAATTATAAAGTTGGAGAATTATACTTCCGCTGTATGTACCAGTAGGAAGATTATCTAGTTATGCATAAATGATTAATCTACCCAAAAGTAACAACATTCCGAAAAAGGAATATGGAAAAAATAAATCGATAAAGTATAGAAAGAACTTTTCATTTCCTATCATTTTTATTCAAATCGATTATTTTCCGTATGAATTTCTGTACGAATAAATTCTTGTTCGAATGAATGCTTATTCGAATAAAATCTTGTTCGAATGAATTCTCATTCGAATGATATTTTAGTCGGGTAAATATTTATCTAGATGAATTGGTACTCGATGTTGTCGAATTAAATTTGATTTCTTGCTCTTTATCTCTTAACCATCAAAGGTCGTCCAACTGTGTTACAATTACGCCCATCTCATAGTCAACTGGCAGGAAAAAATAGAAAAAAAAACACGCGAGCATGTTGGTATCGAATCGCAGAAGGCTGCACCCTCGTCCGGAAATAGAAAAAAGAACTCGGGAAGAGGAAGTTAATTATCTTTTTCACAACGGGTTCAGCCTCTTCCCAAAACCACGCCCCGTCCATCCCCCACCGTAAACGTCATTGACCTAAGTGGATATCATTTGATCGCGCGGGACTTATCCCTCCGTGCATCCCCCTGTTTACGCTGCCGGGGGCTGCGGAGTGGGGCACTTTCGTTCTACCTGACCTCGGGGACGACTTTGTACTTTGTTCGGAGCGAGTCAGTCGTGCTTTGCCTTTCGGTTCGGTAGGATCGCGTTAGCTCGGCTCCCGTTCTCCCGACGACGTCCAATCGGATCGCTCTGCCACCATAGATCCTCGTGTGTACTGTGTGCGTCCGTGATCGCCGTCGTCGTCACCCAACGAGTACTAGTCCGTGCTTTCTCCCTTAATCGGGGGGGTCACCGGGTGAAGTGTGTGCATCCTGAACACGTGAGACCGAACCGCCAGTGTCTGTGAGATAGTGTTGTGAACCCGCGGGCTCGTATCACGAGAAATAGTCTGATTTATCATCCGGTGTTTGCTGCCGGTGGATGTTTTAGAAAACCCCTGGGTCTCGTTGAACCGGAAACTGCTGACGCGATACTCGCCCGCAAAAGGTAAGTCGATTTATCTATCGGGCCCGGCACTGTTGATTTCTCCCAGGAACTGACTTATTAAGATATTCCGATTGATGGATCGTTTCTGCGCCTCGAACCCTGCGTCGTCGCTGGATGTGTAGACATATGACGTTAAGTGGACCACCGGTTATTTTTTTCTTCGTAAACTAGAGAGCGGCGTACCGTGGAATTGTTTATACGTTTTCGGAAGAACTAACATATGTGGTTTTCGGCGACTCTGTTTACTTGTACACGTGACTTTAGTTTGTGACATTTGCTCCGAAGCCTTCTTCGTGTAAACTCGATGGAGTTTTGGAAATGTAGCTGCCTCGCCAAGGGGTAGGCGAGTTTCTCCGATGTTACATTCTTTCAGCTATGGTGGTCCACATTTTGATGACATTTTTTTGGTCGGGACGCCGCTGTAGCGTTTAATATTTCGCGCGGTGTGCACGCGTCGCGTGATTTTTATTCATTTAGTGTAAGAAGAGAATTGTTTCTATTTTTATTTAAATGTAATTTTATCAGAACGCAAGTGAGATGGAATTATAGTGGAAAGTTGGAAATCCGATTTCAGTACAAATGTCGTTTTCCCGTAGTTCTCGACAGAGCTCGACGTAGCTAAGTGGTTAAGTTTAATATTTTATCTTGCTATTAGGCTCGGCAGTGAAGTTTCAACGAACTTTAAAACGGCGAGCACTGAAAGTGACTACACTTTGCGTTGCTTTAGAAAAACAATAAACATCGTTTATTATGATTTTACGCGATTTACATGTGGTATATTGCGGCATGAATAAATAAATGTATTTAGTAATTTTTTATAATAACTTTTCGACAATTTCAATAATTATGAAATCACTTTGAAAGTTGTCATTTTGACGGCTCACGCAGTTGCTGTTAATTTTTCTTTCGTGGAATTATATATTTATAGCGTTTTGTACATAAAACATCGAAAAGGGATTTGATTGAAAGAAGAAAGAAAAAATCATCATTTTAGCGTATTGTATCAGTGTATATAGTGATTTCTTCGAATAATACGGTTTCTGAATGTTTCTCTGAAATTTTCGTCAGGATTGTGAATTTGCAAGTTAAAAATAAAACAAATTTTATTCTTCATGAACACACATAAGCATATTTATTGTGCATTTATGATAACAACAAGTGAAATACAAATCTGTGATGATTCCACAACTAGTTTGAAAAATTTAGTTGTAGTTTAATTAACTAAAAAATAACAAAATTAATTGTAGAGAAAATAGATTTTTATACAGTTTTTAATTTTTAAACTGCTTTTTCAACTTTTCTTAGCATATGTTTAGAATTGAGATATTCGACGATCTAACAACAGTGGTTATGTAAAAAATAATAAAAGTTCAATGAGAATAAAATTCAAAGACATATAAACCTAGATGTGCTTCAGATTTGTGTGAACTGGCCTTAGAAGCGCAAAGGGTTTTTCTAGCTTTCATCGACGATCAATAATCTATTGTCGACACAGACGTAGTTCCGGTTTATAAGATAAAGAAACGTCTTATTTGTATATGTACATATAAGATTTGAAGAAGTCGGATCAATGCGTACAAAGTTTGGCATTATACAGTTACTTCCAACATTATTCGGACACTAGCACTACTTTGACTTCTACGCCATATATTTAAATAAATGTACATTGAGAGGACAAAATCTTTTACGGTATATTAAAGTAGAGTATATAAATGTGAAAATACAACAAACATTCGATTGAGTATAAAACGTTACCTATATAATTGAAAAAATATAAAAAAGCATCGAATTTTCGCTGTTATAACTTTTTTCAAAAGCTTTAAAATGTAAACTTTTCAAAAATTGTTATTACTAGTTTTATACCTCTATTGTTTTACAATATATTTCAAGAAGTCTGAAGCTGCAACAAAAAAAATATATATACTATAAACAAATCATAAAATCGTGTGAAATAGAGATATAAAACAACAACGATCGTAAATAAGTAATAATTTTTAAAATTTCAAACTTCTTGAAATGTATATAAAGCTAGTAATAAAAAATTTTTAAAAATTTGTTTTCATAATTTTTGAACTTAGCTACATAGATGATTCGAATACTTATGTGGTATGAAAATTCGATGCTTTTTTATATTTCTTCAATTATGTAGGTAACGCTGTATGCTAAATCGAAAGTTTATTGTATTTTGACATTTATATACTCTATTTTAATATACCGTAAAGGATTTTTTTCCTTTCAATGTATATTTATATATTATATATTTATATATTTATATATTTATTTACATATACGGCATAGATGTGCCTTAGAATCATCGTAACCTTATCGTTTTAAGGTATTAGAGCTTTTGGGAAAACATTTGTAGTTGTTACGTGTGTGAAAAATACGATAAGAAATGAAATTTTTCGGTGAACAATGCAATATTCAATCGACACTATCGTCGTTTACGTAAACGATCATAATTGCATCATAGTTTGCTTACCCGAAAAATCGTCATAATTTTGAAATCGTCAATTTACCATTTCAATATATTTAAGTTTAGGGAAATATTTGCAGGGCTCGAAAGCTTTGGAAACTACTGCGCAAAATTCCATTTTTTGGTAAACAATGCAATGCTCAATCGATACCTACATCGATTTACTTATCCAATCGGAACTACATCCAGGTTTAGCCAACAATCGTCATAGCTTCATCGTTTCAGTGATTTGAGACACGAAACATTAGGAAACATTTGCATTGCGTTATGAGTGTGTAAAATATAATAGAAAAATTAATTCAATGAGGTCCCTACATCGGTTTACTTAACCCTTTTAGTGCCGGGCGAAAAAGAAGCACTTATGCGAAGATAACCGGCCGAATTTTACGATTTTACTAGGATTTGGAAAAAGGTTCATAAAAACCAAACAAAAGGCAATATTTACAAAATTTAAAAAGCAGTGTATTAAGGACAAAATAGAGAATAAAACAGTCACGCTAATTTTTCTATATTCATTGAAAATTACATAAAGTTATAAAAAGTCATCTTTTTATCATAACTCTATATAAACCGTTTATAATATAACACTGCTGAATCAAAATTATGTTATAATAAATATATTTGTGATATAATTTTGCACATTCATTATAATAACATAAATATTTATATTTAGATATTGTATAAATAAGCAGTCTCAACATCAACTGGCGTAGAATATAAGGGAAGTTAAACCGAAAAATTATTTATTTTAATTCTCTCGTAATCAAATTAGACTATTTATAACGTATTATAAATTTATTTTGAGATAGAGATCTCTCAGTAAAGCGCTACAAGGTGCGGGCCGACTCTTCGCCAGTACAGCGAGGGCCGATATATCGGTCTCTAGCACTAAAAAGGTTAAACAATCATAATAAACATTTTATTTTGTTTACTTTAGAATCGTTATAACCTTATTGTTTCAATAAATTGTAGAGCAATATTGCAAGGTGTTCTATATGCGAAGAATTCGATAAAAAGATCCAATTTTTTGATGAAAAATGGAATGTTTCATCGAGACCCGTGTCGGTTTGCTTAAAAAATGCTGTCGTGGGCGGTTCGCTAGGTTGAACCCCATTTTCCAGCTATCGCGGGTGACGCATCGCGACCCTTAACCGCGCTCTTAATGCACAAGTCGATTCCGTTCGAGTTACACAGGCTCGCGGCGCGGGAAATCGCCCGTTAAATTTGCGATTCGACCAGTAAATATCGGGTATCGGTGCAACGAAACTACGCGGTTCATCTATCCGGGTTGGCTGTCCACCCTCCGCGTTCCGCACACCAACAACCCCCTATATCAAATATATATTCCGAGCGATGTATCGTAAACACACGTGAGCCAACCACGATCTGCCACTAGCCTGACTGTGTACGCGTTATCTACAGAGTGGGATCTTTACCAGAAAACATTAGAATGTCTCATTCGTTCAGGATTATTCGATTAAGAGAGGGAATAAAAATATTTCTTTCAATAAAGCTGGCTTTCGAGCTCTACGTCTGCCGGAAATTGTAAGTCTCCTTTATCAGGACATGTAAACGATATTTCGAATAAATATCACCGCACTGCTCGACATCTGTTCCAATCTGACATCGTAATAAATAGTTGCCCTTTATCCTAGACGATATTGTTCGAAAGTATATGCTTCATTCAATACTATTTCTGTTAATAATTTCTATTTGACGCTACTTTTACCAAAAGGGTTAAAGGACATCTTTTAATAATTTTTAACAAAAATTATTTCGTATCTTCTGTGATTGCATAATATTAAATATCGGTAAAAATATTGTTAAGAAAATTATTTCTATGGAATTTTTTATGTATAATGAAAGTTGCTTTGAAACGAGTTCTCCTTAGAATGGTTATTAAGAGGGATCCCATAGGTGAAACACAAGATATTTTAACTGTGATATTACTCATACAGAAATTTTATCTATATTATCTATATCTTTTTTGTATATGTAATTTACTTATATTTATCTATGCGATATGTGTATTTTAGATGTAGAGAATTTGAAAATAATAATAATAATTTTTATTAGATAGTCTTGTATTTTTACTGTAAGCACCAGCTGTAGTTTGGTAGTTCAATAATTATAATTTAGTAAAAATGGTTAACACTTTATTTTGAATGCTTGCAAAAATAATTTAAATATACATCATTAAAGATTACAACATATTCGAATTTCAAAAAAATTTGAAACATTTCTCAAAAAGCATTCGATCTAATTTAGAATGACCCTAATATCATCATCTAAAGCATTTCTTACATTATTAAATTTCCTTCTGTTATCATGAATTGTTAAATATTCAGGTACTGTTAAAAGCACTAGATTCAGTTTCATTTCTCGAAATGAGAACCATCGTTAAGAAGGAAAATATTCTACGTCTGAGTAAATGTTCCAGTTTTGGAAATCAACTAGCTTTGAGTGCATGGGTTAATTATAGGTTCTGACTGAATATTATCTATTATTAAATTCACAAATAAAAATTCGATTATTTGACCACAAAAAATGCATTGTCCCCTTAATTGAATGAATGACTTCCCTGAATATTAGAGTGACCTGCATTAGAAATCCAGTGCTCTTTGCTTCAACAATAGTCCTTATTATTAGAAATAAATTTGTAAATATTAATTAACAATTCCTCATCTAGCAATCCATATTTCAAATTTACTTTTAAAACAGTTTTAAAAGTAAATTTTTAGTTTTAAAGTGAGCAATATAATGTGGCAATCAAATGACATATTTCCACATAAGTGAGGTAATTCTAATTAGGTTTAAAATGCACGTGCTTACTAAGAGTTGGAACATGATGTACTAATTATGTACGTTATTCGCATCTTTCAAATCGAAGTGAAATTCTACTCATCTTATTTAAACTAATTAATATTTAAACATTGAAGTAAGAGTTGCCATACAATAAATATAAATTTTCTGTCTGACATAGGAATTTATTAGAGGCTAATCAACGTAACTGTGAAATAAACTGTAGTGCAAGGGGTTAATACAAGTATCGTTTACGCTGTCAAGTTGAAGAAGAAAATAAAATAACATCATCATTAGTGGCGCAAAGTTTTCAATAAAATACAGTAATACAAAATTCACAAAGAAAATTTGTTTAATTCATCTGTATTAATCTACCAATGTTTTATATTGCTTTATAATAATTTCTACTATCTTTCCTGTACGCTGAAACATATAGATCCTGAAACTGCTATTGATGTAAATAATGATCCCACTGGATACGTGTTGCGATGAAACAACGTTTTGTCAAAGAGTACTGAAGCAATCGAACTAAAGATACACGTAGTCCCAACACAATTCGCAGGCTTCGCATGAAAAATTCAATATAGGATTCCTTTCAAGCTCTCTGTAATATGTAAATGTGTGATTTATGTTATTGCTGAAACTACAAAGTTCGTGAGTAGAGTACATAAAAAGAGGGAACAGTTTGATAATTCTCGACTCACACCGCATGTCGCGTATGCGTGAGCGGCCGCGAGAGAGCGGATATCGGATACACGTGTGTTAGAGGACGACGGCTTTGGGGGTGAGCTCGCAACGCCGGAAGCATTACCGGGAATCAAGTTTACGTTTCCTGATATGCGTATTTCCAGGCCGTGACATATGATTTAGACGTCATGCAGGGTTCCTGGCGGGCTTGGGATTACTGCCACGCACAACCCTTGCTCCGCCCAGCTCGGGCCAACGTTGAAACTTCTCGATTTTATGACTCAAACTTATTCTGACACTTGGGTTTTGCCTAATGCTTTCACCTCCCCTTTTTCGTCTCATTACCCGGGGTTTTTCGCGTGTCTCATTGACGAGACACTTGAAACGTTGTACTATTCAACCCTGCTGCCCTTCTCGAGTCTACGTATGACTTATTCAGACTGCCTGAAACTTCTTTCCAGTTTCGGAAACCATGTTTCATAGAAATTGTAATCATTTCATTGGACTTACAGAAAAGTAGAAAAAGTGACAAAGTGTAATCACCTTTTTCATATGAGTGGGGTAGAATCATACTGGCAAAAGTTACATTTTTGAACATTTTTAGTGCAGAAAATAATACATGCGAGCAAGGAAGACGCTGAATAATTTGCTCGCTCGCATTCGCGCGAGGAGAGAAGGGATATAAATTAACGTAACTCTAAATTATCTTAACCATAAATCGGTTAATAAAGAATTACACATGTTAGAAAAGAATAATACTCCTTGTTTCTCGCAATCAGGAAAATAAGACTTACGACACTATAATTCTAACCTCCTCATGTATTAAGTGCTATTTCAGTCTCATACGAGCAACATTAATCTTTGATCAGGTTTGGGAATTTATTTCTGATGTAATATATTCACGTGTAATGATGTTTCTTAGGATTTCTTGAATGTGGAAGAGTTAACCATCCGGGCACCCATTTATTTTGCTCTCTGAAATTTAATTTCGTTTTGAGCCGCGACGTTTGAAACATATCTTATTCCGTTTCCTTATTCCTTATTTCGTTAAAATCTCAGTAAATGTGTTAATTCTTTGGTAATTTATAGGCAAAAGTTGATATTTCCTGATTTCGAGACACATACACTTTTTTATACCGATATGAAAAGATTTGGACTGCGGAAGGTTAATCATCAATCAAATTAATTTGATTTTCAGGGATTTGTTGAGACTGATATTTGGCATTCATTGTGTCAATAGAAAATTTACCTTTAAAAACGAACGATACTACCTCCAGATCTAGCATCTAGATTGGTCAATAAACTTGTCAGGGATTTGTGCTACACACAAGCTGTCGCTATAAAGTTACTAACTAAATAATCGAAATATATGGCCACGTCCCTCATGGCGGTATTACAGATGAACGAAATTCATGAAACTTCTATGAACGAACAAACGTACTTCAATAAACGGATGTCAACCGTGACATATGAAAAGAAAATGTCATTGCGCACTCATGCGACGAATCCATCAAATCATGAAGACCGTAAACAAGAATCCATATACAAAGTGTCCCAAAAGTCACTCGCAATCGAGAAATGAAAGGCAATTTGAAGCAATTTGTTCCTTAACACGTTAAGCGCCACGCCGAATTTCTCTGCCGTCCCGTTCAAGCCACGGATAGCCGTCGGGCGGGTCTTGCCGGTCCGCTCGGAAACCTCACCTTTGCTTGTCTTGTTTTAATAAATTACATTAATGTTTTTAAGTATTATATTCTTTCCCTTGAAACATTTACCAAACAAAAACCGATATCGCATAATTTAAATGTTCAGTCTCATAAGTACGCAAGGACCGACACGCGCGCCGCGATAGCAGAACGAAAAATCTATCGTCAGTCCGTACGGACGGACGAGGCCTGGACGAAAAGTCCAGCGCCGGTCCCTAGGGACCGGCGTGGCGCTTAACGTGTTAACGAAACTGGTGGCTTCGTTAACGAATTATTAACGAGAAGCAGTAATCAATGAGAGACGAGATGAGTAAAACTGGACTTCGTCCGTTCGTTGACTCGGTCGTCTCAGACCAGTCGAACTCGCCTCTCATTGGTCACTGGTTTTCGTTAATAATTCGTAAACAGAGCCACAGATTTTATTTACGCTAAGGAAAAAGTTACTTCAAATGATCTCCGGAACCCCGCATTTCCCGATTGCGAACGACTTTTGGGACACCCTGTAGATCGTTTTACAAAACAGAAAGAAAAAGTAATTTAGTATTCCAAGACAAATAATATACATCTGTATGAACAATTAGAAAATCGATTGAATTTTGTCGTATATCCAAAGTTCCATACTTTGAAGCGTCGAATCGCCTAACTCGGACTAAAAACGCGGTAGGTAATTGAGAGAAAGGGTTGCAAAAGCATTTTTAGAACAGAACAGAAGAACATAAATACGCGAACATTTGAGTAGCTTTATTTTTTTCAGTTTTGTAGTTAAAACGATTCAATTTGGTGTCTTGAGACTCCCGAATACCGTATGAATTACAGTTCACCGTTCTACGTGGGATTATTGGATTGGCTGTCTTGTGATTAAATTTCCCGAAGCTTTCGTACCACGGGAAACAAAAGTTGTCGCGCGAAATTCCCCCATAAAACTGTGCCGGCTCGCTTATTTTCTGGCATCAGTTTTATTCCGTAATAAATAACGGCAAGGCTATGGCAGAATTGGTTCGAGTCCAACTCGCTTCTTGGTAGACAATATAAAATCGCAGCGTAATTCAGTTACTCAACTACGTCCGGGATAGAGTTTCCTCCAACGCATTAAAGCGCCGTTTTACTTACGGCTGTACGCGTCCTTATCGGCCGCGATGGTCAGAAACCGCTACGTAAACAGAGGTTCGACTCAATTACGTTCCTGGGGATGAGAGTTTTTGTACAATATATTGGGTTGGGTAATAAGTTCGTAGCGTTTTTATATTTTCTTTTATTTTACAACGATTTTTGCTGTTTGACAAAGTGTATAATATTCATTCGATAGAGCACTTTCTGCTCTACAAAACTGTGCCAATCGTATTTTTGAGTAATTTAATTTTTTATTATTTTTGAGACAGGAGGTAAAAAGCAACATTTTCGACACCTGCTCTCCTTCGTTTTCATTGAGGCCAAAAAGCTGCTGAAGCAGCCCGGGACATTTGCAACGTATATGGAGAAGGTGTCATAGGCGAGTCTACAGCACGGAAATGATTTGCGAAGTTAAAAAATGTCGATTTTGACATCGACGATACGCCCCGCAGCGAAGACCTTCTGAATTCGATGAAGAGCATCTCGAAGCACCTTTGAAGGAGCACGGTCACCAAACAAGTCGTGAATTGGCCGAAAAAATGAACTGCGATCATAAAACGATTCTCAATCATCTTCATTCGATGGGATTTGCCGAAAAATTGGGATCCTGGGTACCTCACGATCTTAACGAAAACAACAAAGAAAATCGCCTCCAAATTGCTTTTCAACAGGGAGGTCCTTCAGCATCCTCCGTATTCTCCGGACTTTGCACCCACGGATTACCATCTTTCCCGCTCCCTGTCGAACCATATGAGGGGTGTTACCTTCGACAATGAAGAGGACCTTAAAAACTGGCTCAACAACTTCTTCGATACCAGACCGGGAGATTTTTGGCGGAACGGCATCGACAAATTGGTCGAGAGGTGGGAGGAGACCGTAAACAGCAACGGTGTATACATAATTAATCAATTCATTCTTATAACTATTGATTTTTGTTTAAATACAAGTCTTTGATAAAAACGCTACGAACTTATTCCCCAACCCAATATTTATTATTAACATTTCGCTATCTAAACTGTGTTCTGTCGTGCAACTCCTCTTTGTAACGAACAAGTTTTGTTCGAAACGCTTCTTTCTTAGAACATCTAGTTCACAGAAAAATATGACTTAAAGGGATATTCTGGTGTAAAGTGTGTGTGTTTTTAACTTTGTTAGGGAATTTTTTTCAAGGAAATTATTATACCTTTTGCAATCAAATTGACAAGGTTTATTCGTACGTATTTCAACGACGTTTTAAGATTTTTTGAAACAAGAAAAAGTTAAAATTAGTGGTTAATTAAGAAAGAGTTAAATTTTTGAACAAGGAAAGTTAAAAAGAGCGTCTCAAGTGTCCATGACTCCGGTCATTCTCTTGTCTCAAATAAAAAAAAAACGTGAAAGTTCCTTAATTAGTATGAATTTGGCTATAGCAGGTACTAGAACGAAAGAAAAAAGTCAAGAATTAAAAATGTGACAATACTTTGTAATTCGATTATTGCTTTCTGCATGTTTTGCTGAACTTCGAAGACCTAAAAAGTACAATAAAATAAAATTTTTTGGTTAGGCCGTCGCGTTTTTCAGACAATCATAACTTCGTTAATTTTAGGAGTTCGCATGTAAGGTAGTTTCGTGCCCTCTTGTATTACACCGCGTAATCGAACCTAACCTCACTTTCATAAAAACAATTTAATAAAATAATAATAAGAATAATTTTAAGTGTTCGTTAAGTGTTTCCATGTTGATCTAATTTTCTTTATGTGCAATAACATCTAAATACAGTAATGGATTCTACTCCTGCGCACTTCCATACCGCAGCTTCATCCGTTAGCGAAGGTCGATATATACAGAGCGTCACAAAAATGTCTAACAACCCGGAAATGGGGGCTTCCTGAAGTCATTTGAAGTAACTTTTTTCATTATAAAATTTTTGTCTGCGGCATCGTTAATGAGTTATTAACGAAAAACAGTAACCAATGAGAGGCGAGATCGACTTGCCCGAGGCGGCCGAACCAATTAGCGGAACTGGTTAATAATTAGTTAACGACGATACGGAGAAAATTTTTGTAAAGGAAAAAGTTACTTCAAATTACCTCAAGAATTCCTCATTCCGTGTGATTAACTTTTGGGATACCCTGTAGAAATATGGACTGGCGCGAGGATGTGATCAGAAATACCTTCTTTTATTTCATTAAAAACATTATTAAATTACTCATTTTTATCATGCAAAAAAGTATGTTTAAAATGAAAAATGTCTGAAAAATCAGAATGTAGTTTTAGTACATGAAATGAAATTCCAAGTATTTAATGAGAGTTTCGGCGAAGCAAAAATTGGTTTCAGGGCACGACAATTGGGACACCTACCCTATATGCCATTTCTGAATATGATAAATGAGAGGTTAATTATCAAAAGCATTGCATCGTCGTTACACAATCGATGAGGCCGAAAATATAGATAAAAGTCTACCGCATTTTTTCCCGAAAAGATCGAAATTTCATACGCATCAATCGAATAGCTTCCTAAACAATAGATCGGTCAATAGAAATGCAATCAAACGCGTCCGAAATGCTCTTAATCGTAGACCGCAACACAAACTATCCCCGAACTCGTTTCGTGGACAAGAGTCGGTCAGCCCTGGTTCAACAAGCAGTCTTACCACCGTTCTCTTGTCCGATAATCAAAATCTGGAACAATCGGGGGCGAGATCGATTGATCGACATGGTCGTGGAGCAGGTGACTCTCGAGCGGAGTTTTCGGACAGAGCAAGGTCCGGTCGATTTAATATAGAATTCTATTTACGTCGTTGGCGTGCATTGTTCGTTCGTGCGTTGACGTAGCGCGTGCACGAATCAACACCCAGCAGCCTGCAGGCACACCATGGTTTCAACCTTGATCCGCCGATCATACACGGGTATAATTAAAGCCTGATGATCGCTCGATGGTTCGCCGATTGATCGGCAGCTTATCCACCGAATCAGTTTACGGTAATCCAGAGCGAAACGAGAGAACCGCGATGCGCCGCTGAGATTTCTGATCATTGAGTTGCTATCGAGTGTCTACAATTTCACAGAAAATTTCGAATTTACCTATTACGATACCCATTGCCAATTATTTATCTAATGGATCGTATGTCTTCCAAGCTTTAGAATTATTTAAGTTGTCGATAATAACACAAATGTTTTATTGACATTGCGTTATTATTATCATTCTTGCATTATTATTATAGTAATATGTATGTATTATATTAATATGTATGTATTATTAGCATTTGTATCATATACATTCTAACACTAAACTTACCGACCTCCAAAATTTACTAACACGTATTCTTTCGTATAAACAACGATACGATATTTATTTAAACTTTTCTCTATTGTTATTATAACGTATGCTTGGTTCAAGAAATTTATTTAATCCTTTACACTCGGATGGCCTCCATATTATGATACAAATGCAAAATAACAAAAAACTGATTAAAATGCTATATGTCCCCCTATAAGCTACGCAACACTTATCTGAAACATTTTATTATGCGACAAATATTTTATGAGTTATTTAATTTCGTCCTGTTACGAGACTCAGCTTGTATATTACATAATTTCGAAATAAAAATGAAATGACGATACTGTCAATCGAGTTGTTAATTTAATTTCTTTTTAATTATAATTTCTTTTTAATTATTATTTTTTAAAATTATAATTTCTTTTCAATTATTATTTTTTTAAATTATAATTTCTTTTCAATTATTATTTTTTTAAATTGTAATTTCTTTTCAATTATTATTTTGTTTTCATATTACAAAGTAGTCATGTGAAATACATAAACAAAAACACGAAATATTTTTCTTCTTAAATCCTGTAAAACTTTACAGCAGCATAATGATTTCTATTTTAGTTCGACTCTGTATAACAAAATTACAATTTTTACATTTGTTCCGACGTTCTGGTAGGCATACCCGAAAGATCTTTCGACTGATAAGGATTAATCGTTTCCCACCAAAGAGTTTGAATAATTTCAACAATTTTAAAATTTCAACAGTTTGGAGAGCACGCCTCGCATGGCTGCGTGAAGAATATTGCAACAAGCAGAGGGAAAATAAAACATGTGCTGATTGCTTCACACGTCGTCGAAATTAATTATTAATACATCAATCGTTTTGGCAAAACAGAATCTTTGCGGAGTACACATCGATTTAAATTTGTTTGCAGAAGAACAGTAGAACTCTGTTTATATGAACGAAAGTGCGAAGGAAATTTTTATGATTATTATAAACCGTTTGTGCAATCCGATTATAATATATGAACACTGTCATTCGATTTTTATGTATTTATGGTGTATGCAGATTTTAAAAGTGCAAGGAAGCGTAGAAATTAGCAATGCCCAATAGCATTTTTATATCCCTTTTCAATGGGCGATCTTTTAGTCGACGAAGAAAACGTTCCTGTTATTTTAATCGTTGTAAAACAACGCATGCAAATGAGAATTTGCATAAAAATCCGCAGTCTACGTATAAACCAAGAAAAATAACAAAGCCATAATCATAAAATGGTAGAACGCAATCGTTCGTTTCTTTTGTCGTGCATTCTGAATGTTCGAATTAATTACGTATTTTTAAGCGTCGGTATATTGTATTAATTTAGTTCAAAGTACGCCGCGTTATCTAGACTGTAGACTCATCGCAAAGTGCTAAGGGATGGGGCTCGCGTTAGGGCAAAATTTCCCTACAGTCCTGGAGAGTTGATATGCAAAATTTGATCTAGTAAGATCAAAGGGCTTGAAAGACAATTAAGAACATGAAGGTAGACATTCTATTTTCCGTGCACGCATTTTTATTTGATTCTTCGCTCGCCTCGGCAAATATTATATAATGCTCACGGCATTAAACAAATTGTTTTTCGTTGAGTTTACGAAATCTTTGTTACATGTGCGGATTTTAATTTAAGCAGTGTGCTGATTAAATTTAAGTAACATGAAACAGAGTGCAAAATAAACGTCGTAATGGTTTGATAAAAATTAACAAACACGTTACACTTTAGTGAGATCATTATACTTTATAAAATCTGACAGAATTAAAGGTTTTACTAATGTGATCAACATTAACTGTGAAGTTTTGATGTCATTAAATATACTTCCCCGATTTGTATGCGATTTCCAGAATTTTTACTCGACGACGAACGTATTAAAGCGTTCAATAAATTAAATACCGCGTTTTAAAACTCAGCTGTCGTGTGACGTATTATTGAATGTGTTAACACTTTTCAAAAATAGTTTATCGTAGAAGTTATATTTTTTTAGTCAAATTTCTAATTCGTTGTGCAAATATGTGTGTACGCATTGTGATAAGATCAAAAATTTTGTTATCAGTAACCGATTTCTAAAATTTCGATGGAACCAAAATTTCGTTATAATGTGATTGCTATCATTTTGTAACATATACGACAATATAGCAGGTTTGGGACGAGTAGAATGCCATTAACTCGTTTCACGATGCTATGTAACGATGTCTGACAAAATTTTGAAAATATACCTGGAGATATTATAGGAGATATTATAGGAAAAATTATTGTACACTGGAATGCGTTTAAAAAATCCCGAATGTAAACATTACCAGACATCTAGAAATAACATAAAGGAAATGCAAGTAGTTTAGTACAATTTCAACTATAAAGGGTGGTCTACGCAACTCGTGCACCTCCTGCAACTTCCAAAATATGCATTTTCAAAAACTAAAGCCAATACTTTTAAAATTTTAAAGCTACTAACGTTTACCAAGCAATACTTTTACTTTAAATAAATAAAGCAATACTTTATTTACTTAGAATTTGATATTTTTCCATATTTTAATATCAAAAATATATTATTCTCTTTGAGAAAAGAAAATTGACCTTCAAATCTCCAGAACGGCTCCACCTATGAAAAAAATTAATGCACTACATACTATGCCCCTTTGAACCACGAAACTTTTGTATTGAAAAATTTCTTGCCCAATGCATATTTTGGTAGTTGCAGGAAATGCAGAAGTTGCTTGGACCACCCTGTATTTATATTCAATAAGGGAGCTGCTATTAACAATGCAAAGTTTTAGTATACTTATTGCTCTTGTACATGTTGTTATATTTTCGTTTACGTTCATATACGATATTTTCATATTTAACATACATTTGTTACCTGTTTACATTAATGTACTAAAAGTGCATGTTTAACCTGTATTATCTGCATATTTCAACATATTTTACAAGCGCAAATATTCGCCGCCTAGCGATTGTAATCAAATGGATACAACGTTGTACGTGAAATGGCGTTGACAACGACGATATAAAATACTTATTTTGCAATATTAATTACTAAGTTCAATCAAAACACGAAGATAGGTTATTTCAGACATTTTATTCGTGTGCTTGACACAGAAGACAATAACAAAAAACAGAAATATAAGTGATTATTTGTTTTTATAATATTTCTTTCAATTTTCCTTTTACTGGTACCCCTAGCAAAATATGAAACAACTTTTTTTTAAACTTGAACGAAACGACTTGATTTTTTTTTATAAATATTAAAGTGACTATTTAACTGTACAATGACCAAAATACTTTTGTTTAAATTTGATATTACTTGGAGTGACAAAAAAATATAAAACCTCCTTGTTTTTTAAACTTTTTATCTGAAACTGATTATATGCATATTGAAAGATATAAAAATTACTTATTTTTCAGTGGAAATCTTTAAAACATTGCGATTTTCTCGATCTTTAATTATTTGTAACTCATAGCAAGGTCAACCAATTTCGATAAGATTTTTAGTATAAATTTAAATTTTCAGGCCCCGATAAAAAACTTAACAAATGAGAATTTTTGAATTCCCTTTTACCATACCAAGCAATAGCAAAATTAAGAGTAGTATTTTAGTAATTGTATAGTAAAGTAGTCGCCTTGATAGTTAAAAAAAAAGATTCAAGTCAGTGGTTCAGTTTCAAGAAATTATTGCGCTTCGAAAGATATTCGAATACATTTTACCAGGGGTGAGTATAATATAACAATTCTACATAAATGGAATTACGCATTAGCTTTTTCGTACCTGTACGTATTAAAAAGGAAAAACATTCTTCTACTTTTGGCCAGTTTTTGATATTGGTTGTTCCTTGTTATCAACCTTTGACCTACATTTTCAACTAGCATATAGCCGAACGGGAGTTGAAACGCGCACAGTATTTCCTCGTGGAGGAGCCGCGATGGCGTTTCGGGGTAATTAAATCGACCCTTCCCGGGAAGAGTTTTAAAAGTCACGGGCGACTCGGTTCTTCCGGTAAGTTTGACTGTTCTGCCTTAACCGAAATGAATTTCAAATGAATTTTCTACAAATGCGGCCGGCGAAGTTTTGGTACGGTCCGCCTGAAAGATTTATGACGCGGGGGTTGGTAATAAAATGTCGCTTCGTCGAGATAAATAGTTGTAATACCGATTCCGGCTGAATGAAAAAACGAAAAAATTCGTTTTCGCGGTTTGGTACGAGTTCAACGGAAATAGGACACGCTAACCTCCCCTCTGAAAAGTACAGTTGGTTCTCGTTTTGAAATATTTACTTGAACGCGGCGCCGTGTACTGTCGCTTTTTTTTGTGCCGGGTATAAAATAGATCCAACGGGCGGAGAGCGTGTTCCGTTATCACTTAGCGAACCAATTGTCCCTATCAGTGCCCGTGAGCAGAAAATACTGAGACAGCTTAAATAATAAAATTCCTAGAAAGTCACTAAAGAAGTAAACGCATATTTTCGTGTGGAAAATGCGGCACCGATTTCTCGGAGTTCCCCCTGTCGACGAGAAACGACTTTGAAACCGATGAAAAGGTGACAAGAAAGATTCCCGTCGGGGAAGAAATGTTTCAGAAGAAGAAACCTCAGCCAGGAGAGCTCCGACGGACTTCTTGTATAAGTTTCAATGTATGTATATACATAGAACCGTTCAAGGCGCTTGTAGAATCGTTAATATACCTTTATACTGATCGTTGATTTACTTAGGAGATATTACATTATTTTCGATAATTGCGTTTCCAAGGAAGCAAATTTGCCATGTTGGCTATCAATCGGTTCAATGTTTTAATTCGATTAAATGATTGATAAAACCGACACAAATTACTAATTTCATTAAATGATTGATGAAAGCAATACAAGTTTTAATTTAACGAAATGATTGATGAAAACGATTAAAGGCATATATCGCCGAAAAGTCAATGATTGAATTAATCGATTGACGAATGTAATTCTCAATCGTTGATTAAAGACACTAATCTTCGAAGAATCGATGATCGAATTAATTGATTCATGAAATTAGTTGTTAATCGTCGATGCAAACAGGTAATTAATAATTATTAATAATTACGTGTATTTTAGCAAGCAGATGTTCGCAGTAGTAGAGTTTGCATATTTAAATCATTTTTCACGCATTTGCGACGATCTGGTGACAAAATATTCCCAATGAAAATTCATCGGTATCCATTTTTCTACAAATTTTAATATATAACATTTCAGAAATAAACTTTTTGTTATAAATAGTCGAGGTAATTCTAATCTTTTTAAATATTTCTAATATTTTTCGTATTAACCCATTGCCTTACTACTTTCTTCATAATTACAATGATTAGTTTTACAATTTAAATTTATTGCCTGCTTGTATTTAGTTGAATGCTTAACTATTAATGACAAGAGAACAGAAATACATTTCGACTTAAATGAACGGACTAATATTCATATCTATCAGGTTCTTTCTAGAAATCTCCCTCACATGTCAGACTCGTCAAAGTAGGGCAAGGCGTTAATATATATTTTTGACTTTATAACATTATAGCAGCTGCCGAGACGAATTCAGTGCTTATCATACTAAAACCTTAAACCTTGGACTAACGTTGAAATAATTTTGATCGCGATAAGCGAGTCTCCAGCCTACTGCAAAGTGTGAGAATTTTATGTTGAGGCAGTCATAGAGATCGTAATGTATCAGAACTAGTAATAATTAATGTCGTTTTCCAATACATTTTTAAAACTAATTTATTTAAACAAAACAATTTAATCAACGGTATAGTCGCCGTTGTTTTCAACTACTTGTGCCCAACGCGCAGGTAGTTTCTTAACTAAAGTCAAGGCGTTTTTGAGGCACTCTTCATTATTGAAATGTTTTTCAAGAAGGAAATTTTGCAAGGAACGAAACAAATGATAATCGGATGGGGCAATATCTGGAGAATATGCAGGTTGTGGGAGAACTTTCCATCCCAACTGGCGTAGTTTTTCCGCCGTGATTCTTGCAGTATGCGGTCGTGCGTTATCGTGATGAAGAATTACGCCCTTCCGATTAATCAGCGCGGGTTCTTTTTCTCTCAAAGCTCGGTCTAACCTTTCCAATGTGCACTATACACTTCACTTGTAATGGTTTGGTTGATTGGTAAGAGTTCATAATGAAGAATTCCTTTAAAATTCCACAAAACACACATCACCTTTTTCGCATGCAAGTCAGGCTTTGGCGTGGGCTGCGGCGCTTTGCTTTTGTCCAACCATTGTGGCCGTTTCTTCAGATTAACATAAAGCACCCATTTTTCATCTCCAGTAACAACTTGCTATAAAAACGGCAATCGGTTTCGACGAGAGAGGCGCGAATTGCAGATTGTGACCCTTTGATTGCGGTTATTGTCGTTTAATTCATGTTGAACCCACTTTCCAAACTTTTGGACCTTACCAAGTGACCGCATTTGATTGCAAATAGTTTTTTGCGAACAGTTTAAAGCTGTCGCAAGCTCTTGTTGCGTTATTTGAGGATTTATAACCAAAAGTGCCTGAAGTGCTTCCTGATCAAAAAACGACACTAATTATTACTAGACCTGATACAAATAGCTTAATTGTTTTGATACAGATTCCCGATTCTAGCTAGCTCTGGCGAGCTTCTAGTTTCTGCCGCTGTCCAGATGACGTTCCACGGTCTCTCCTTAGCTCGCCATTAATTTCTCGAGCACGTTCCTCGGATGCTCTTCTCTTTTTATATTTGAGCCTTCTTCCTGCGGTAGCCGGGGCGGAAAGTTCGTGTCCCGCAAACGAGTTCCGAGCCAATACGAGCGAGGCGAGACAGAGAGGAAGAGAGAGCGAGAGATAAAAAGAGAGCAAGGGAGGGAGAGGGAGAGGAAGAGGAAGGGTGAGACAGACTGTTCGCGGTACAAACGTGCGGAACGATCTCCCCTTTTTCCTCATCCGCGTGCCTGGTACATGGCGCGACCGTCGTCTATCGCCACTGTTACGCCAGCGACTTCATAACCGACTGCGGCTCCGTTTCTTCTTCCGTGTCACCGAAGAAAAAATATTAACCATCCCGTACGGTCTAATTGAAATCCCCTACGTGTTTGCTTCAGATTAGCGATTAGCTCTGCGAATATCCTGAAAATTGGAAGGGATTAGAGATGCTCGGAGTCTCCACTATAATTCGAACTTCAGAACTTATATGGAGAGGTCCGACGAAATTTAAACATTAAATATCTTCATAAATAATGCTCATTCGCACAAACGCTCGAACATGGCTCAAATGATTTTCAGTCTGGATCCACCTAAAAAAATTTCATTGAAATCGGTGACCCGTAGTCCGTGACCTCTCCTTGTTAGTGTGTTTTCTTTTTAGGTCATGATCGAATATCGAAGTACCTTGTGTTCTATTTATGATAGGGGTAAACCTTCTTTAACAATGCCAGATACAGTAAAGAAGTTAATATGATGTACCAGTTAACCTTGAGACGAGTTGTAAATAATTGAAAATCACGAGCATTGCAGTTTTGTTCTGATTTTTGACACTTTCGACCAATAAGTGTGAGCAACCTGCAGTTTTTAAAAGTTTTAACGCTTGTAACCTAACTATGCGTTAACCAATATCGATGAATTTTTCAGTGTGCATATAACTTACCGAGATTTACGAAACATATTTTTTAAATTTTCATCATGAGCACAGATAAAAAAGTTAAATAACGAGAGTTTTTTATTTTCTTTGGCATTGGAAGTTATAGCAAAGTAAAAAAGAACACGTTAGTCATTGCTTAGTAGACAAGTTCCTCTATCATCTAAAAAAAGTTCAAGTTATTTATTGCGAATAAAGAAGTTATTGTGTTCCACAAGATGAACGAAAACTTTTCGACTCACAAGTAGAAGTCCCCAGGGCTGATGCTCACTTTTTGATGAGATTTGGTACAGTGATAGAGCTTCTGCAGCTGAATCCAATGATACTGAATCCAATTAATGTTACAATTGTTAGTAAAAGACCAGAAAGACGCGCTGGATTAGGGCGCGAGCATTCAGGTAGACCGGATCGAACCTCCCTTCTCTTACTCCCCAATATTTCTAGTATTGTGCTGGTGTGGTGCTGCAGAGTTACCAGCTCTATCACTATACCAAATCTCATCAAAAAGTGAGCGTCAATCCTGGGGATCTCATCTTGTTAGTGTAAAAGGAGTAAAATGTTTTTATTTGAGGCTTCGTTTTGAAGAAAAGTGACTTTGAATATTCAGCGAATACGTTTAGAAGTAACTATAATTTAGGTGGATCTCGGTAGAAGTCATATCTTATTTATGAATAGTACTAATATAATTAATAATAACACAATGCACTGTGTTATTCATTGCTGTGTACGGATTTAAAGTTGATTTACATTAAAATAAGACTTGAAATAAGACTTGAAAATAAGAATTGTTGAAATTGATGAATATTCAAAGGTGGATTCCGAGACAACGAAGCTACAACTGGAAAAATGTTATTATTTATTTTCGATTCGTTTCTTATGTAGAACCACCCTCTTCTCGCTTGTACCACCGATACTGGGTCACCTTGTATAATTATTACTGCGGTATTTTTTTCAATGAGATTAAAGTAATGCCGCAGAAAATCGTTCACCCACAGTAATAGGTACTTTTACTTTTACTTCACCTATATATCGGCGATTTTTCGTAGAAAGAAAGCGTCAATATCGAGGTATGTTCCAGCCGATCCAAACAGCACTGCATGACAGTGCGTTGAACCTCTTTCTAGACTTTCCATCGGGACACTGACTCACGAGCAAAACTAAAACTGCGCTGATTTAGAGTTAAAGCGAGGGATGATCCCACAGCTTAGGTTAAAGCGAGGTGTCGCCTAGATCCTACTAAATGCAAGTTCCATTGTCCGCTCAGGGCTCTTTCCAGCACATGTCTCGTGACAGAAGCTTCTTATTTGAACATCTCCGGCCCAGCGTCTCAGAGTTTCACGCAAGAGGATTAAAAAAGCAAATAAACTTCTCGGCTTATTGATACTGCTCCCTCTCCTGACCCGGTTCCCGCGAAAAGGAAGTTCAGTGGCAAAGTAGGACCAAGAATAACTATCTACTACAAACTTGTCGTTTCACCAACCGCCGACATATTTGTTCGTAACCGTTACTCCTCGTTTTGTCCACCGTCTCGTCATCTCTGCTATCACAGCGATACTTAGGTCTCCCTCCCCCTCACCCCTTTCCCTCTCTTTCTCTCTTGCTCTCTTCTACCCTCTCTATTGCTCTCCCCTACTCCCCTTCTTTCTCATTCGCTGGCGTTGTGCCTCGTCTCCCCGTGATTTATCAGTCGACGAACTCGCCAGAAGTGTTTCTTTCGCTTTTGTTGCCACGAAACTTCTGCATCAGACTGTGCCGCGAGCGTTCGTTTGACCCGCGTGAGCGCGCGCGCACCATCTCCGTCAGAAGCTCCCGGTGAAATATTAAAAATTAGTTCTGTATCTGGCCCAAGGATCTCGAGGAAATAACCGACGATCGTCGACTGAACCAAGGTTCATGAACCGTTTAGCAGAGTGGGAGACCGTGGTTTCGTAATAACTGTCCCGGCCCGGGGAAATCTATGTAATTATCTGGTCGCGATAAAGGATTTACGCGTCCTTCATGTTTCTCCATATTCGGTCTTGTATTTTTCATTATTTTCGGCCGAGCGCCGCGACGATTGAAATACTAAACGCTTTTGAACTATTGAAAAGCTTATTACTCGAAGAGTATTCACAACGTAATTATAAGATCGGAAATTTGCACGAACAGCATCGTATTGTCCGTATTAATCCAAATTATTCGATGTATTGATTTTATTCTACTTTAATGCCATTAATAATGTAACTAATGGACTTCGGTTTCTCATTTACTGAAATATCGGTTTATCGGGGAAGTCTCGTGTTTTCCTCGAGCGTTAAGCGAGAGATTTATTTAAACCCCTAATGATAATATTATGAAATCAAATGCGTGTTATTTTAATGGGCGAATCTTTATTATTTTTTGATCGTACCAACTATCCCGTTGATAGAGAATTTCAAGTGTTCCTGGTTTAAGAGAGAACTGAAAATCGGTTAAACGTTGTCACTGTCGGCGGTCCAATATTAGTAACGTTAAGTATACAGGGTGTTCTATTTGAAGTAACGCACTCAATTATCTCCGAAACCGGAGTTCGGAACGATTCAGAACGCAACATGATGTTCCACGGGACTCCGCCTACTGTTACTGCCGCAGCGTCTCGCTCTCCGCGTTGCTTCCATTTGGCTCACAGCACCTCAGGCGCGTACCGTAATAACTATTCGTGGTGCATTAGGACGACGCTCGTCTCAATAGATTTCTACATCACCTGTGAGGTACTATTGTTAATACGTTTCTCTTATCAGTGGTATTGCCGTAGGCCTCTTCCACTGTTTCGCGCGATAATTTCGGATCGACAATAAATATGGAAAATAAATCACGAAAACAGTTTTTGATTTAATCGTCAAAATTTTATTAACACGTTGCTGCACACATTTAATTTGACGATCGTGCTCAGAAAGACATTTTTTTCAATTGTTTATCACTGCCAGATGAAATCGAGTGTAAGTTTTATGTTTGGAAGTGAAAATTATCACATTTGGACACAGTTTTTCCAAAAAAACTTTCGACGGCTATAGCCGTTATTTGCGGCAACGTGATAAGGTATAGGAAAACATTATTTTCACGGACATTTAGACGTGCTTAGTATATTACTAAGATCTACGGGAAGGTCAGAGGTAAATGTTCGCATCACAAACGACAATGAAGAATCACTTGGCGATGTGCGCTGCTCTGACTTGATGAAACGCGTCTCTGACAAGGAATATTCGCACAAATAAATTGATTCGAACATTAAGAACATTCTTACCGCTAAATTTTTGAGAATCGGGTACGTCGATTCATCTAATATTTTGAAGAATTCAGCTCCTCTTTCTCCCCTCGTCTTCAGGGAAATGTCGTGCTGAAGGATCGCACAGTTCCCCTTGATACTCGAGAGCTTAATAAAATTTTAGTATAGTACCTTATGGGTGACGATTGAACTTGAAATGCACAATCCGTTTACATAAAAAAAAATTATACTTGCAGCAGGGTAAGTTTTACTCGACACATTGTTTTAAACAAACTATAGTTTAGTAAATAATTGAGTGCGTTATTTCAAATGGGATATCCTGTATAACAAAATTATGAGAATTTGAAGACATGTATAGAGCAAATAACCAGCGTTTTTTAAATTATTTACTATGAACCAGTGAATAAATAAATGAGAAAGCCGTTCATAAGACTTCTTAATTCATGTTTTGAAAAATACATATAATTTTCTTTTATTTCTGTTTTCGAAAATGTCGACAGTACATCAACCAATATACGTATTTTGTGGAGCATGCAGCGTCAAATGTCGTAAATGTTCTAATAAACTAAATTTTTTCTTAATCTTCATTAAAATATCTATAAGAGTACGCAGAGAATTTTTAAAATATTAATTTCAAGAGGAATTGTAACTAATTTTATGTGTCTTTTGTTTAATAAATGGCCTAGTATCTTTAATAAATAAGAGTGAATTATTTTGATGCCTTAGATTTAGATAACTGCAAATATTGTCACCGTCCGCACTGTTTTCAAAAAAGGGTTTCAGCTTTCATTTATTCCGGAGCACGAAGTATTTCGTTTATTTCGTTTGAAATAAAACGTATCGAACCCTGATTTAAAGTGAGTCGCGACAAACGAATCGGGGAATTGCTAATCGGCGAGTGACTCGCGAGCAATTCGTTCTGAAATTTGGATCAACGACCTCCTCGTTCCCTTTCGCGGGACCCGTTCCAGCCACGTACGTACTTAGGACGTGGCATCGCGCGCGTCGTGGAAAGCGGAAGCAGGAAGGAGCACGGGGACGACAATAATTTACCACAAAGGCGAAACGTGGGGGCAACGAGCCCGGGCCCGGAGAACGGAAAGAAATAAATAACGAAGAGTGGGTGAACGCTCCAAGAATCACAACTGCTCCGAAAGGACGTTCGCACGTTTCCCAGCAGGGGTGAGTTAAGAAGAAAAGGGCGAAGGGAAAGGTGAAAAGCCGGCCTCTGTTTCGAAAACTCCAGTAATCCTGACCAGTTGAAGTCTTTCCAGCGAATTAAGAGTCCCCCTTCTCGTGATTTTCGAAACGTCAGCTATAGGATACCTTTTTTACCCCACGATTGTGTTTTCTAGAAATGTTTCTCGTTTAAAAAGGTCGGCATTAAGGTTGCCATTAAGGGAGGGCATTCAGACGAAAATCAACTATCAGCAATTACTGATAATAAAGCTTCTAGTTTCTGATAGGACTTGCCAGAATAAAGGGCAAGAAGAACACTCTTACACTCGAATAAAATTTTATCTGTTAGTCTTTATCCCTTATTCGTCATCCAAATAAATTGCCCAACTATGATAGATAGAGTAAATTCTGCCTAATTGTCCTTCAGTTTGTAAACTAAAATGTTGTTGATAATTGACGATTGTAGAAGGGATCTACAAGGCTCGAATCTTTGTTTGCAAATTGAAGACCAATTTTCAAAATTTTATCTGAAAAATTACTGGTAATTGATTTTTAATATTCGGACTCGATACTAAAGAAAAAGTTTACTTATTACGAAACAGCGTTCAAATGTGATCCCTTATTGAAACAATAGCGGAAATTATAGAATAAAAAATAGATACAACGTATGAAAGTGGATGTAGAAATACTACCTATATTTCTGAACATTGTTACGTAACAATGATGTGTAAAAAAGCGTTTATTCGAATGCGGGTATTTTAAAACAAGAGCATACTGTTCCATACCATGTACTTCAATTTTTTCATTATTCCGATTCCAATGCTCCGTTTTTCGGAGCAGGCATTTCGAATAAGCGTACCCGAAAAAAGGGGAATTGAAAATGAAACACGGAGACGTGGTACAGAAACAATATTCCACAATAGATACACGTTCGCACATTACTATTTTATTAGTTTTATTTTCTTTTTACATTGAATAAATGTTTCAACAAACATCAATCTATCGAACAGTAGTATAAATATTCAAGAATAACAGTTTTAAATTCTAATAAAATCATTGATAATCTTATAGTCTCTGGAAAACGTTCCATAATAGGTACTTTCACCTTACTTCTTTATCTTTTGCTTTGAGAAACTTTTACTAAGAAATTCATTGCAATATTCTAAAAGTATACAAAAACGTGTTCACAGAACAAGAGTCGAGATACCGTAGGTTCGGATAATCGAGGTGGCACCGTATTTCAAAGAAATAAATCGAAAGAACTCGGGTCTTTCGAGAATGCTAATTTAATCCCTCCGGACACATCGTCGTGTTCTATCTGCCCGAATTTTGGTCACGCCGGCGTAAAATACCAAGTCGTAAAAATTTGTCACGTCGCGTCTTATGCATGCGTAGCATATTTCGGGATATTATTTTTCCGCATCGCGGAGCGAGATTTACGGATTTAATGAGGCAATTTTAAACAGACCGCGACAGCCGAAAAAGAGTATCGACTAATGTACTGTTTAATGTCAAACCTCGTCCGAGATTCCCGCGTGCAGTTTTTAATTACTTTGATGATAAAAAACTGGTCACGCTGTAGGTGGTAAAAACTAAGTCGAGACGTCGGAGATAGGACAAAGTTGTCAGAGTGATGAGTCTGAAGAATCATAACCTTTCTTGCATTGTAGTTGCATAAAGGATCCTATGATAATGCTTCATCCAGCTGTGTTTTACAGTTCAATTATTAATTAACCTTTGGAATTGTTATAGCAGCGTTTTCATAATTAAATGAACTTCGTGTAATATGAATATCGGCACAATATGAGAAGATTATAAATTACGAAAAATACAAAAAATGTGAAAGAAAAATAATCTTGACGTGGATCTCGTCGTCAGTGACCATGCTTGATGCGACGTGAAACCCTTTGAACTTCTTTAGTATATGTTATCATAAGGACGAATGTTTAGCAACATTCATAATAATGTTCAATTCGTATAGAATGTGTACTTTACAGTGTTCAATGAACCATGAACAATAAAATGATGCACAATCTACGACATACATATACAACACAATAAGCATTAAACAATGTAATGATCAATAATGTAATGATCAACAATTTGCATTCAACAATGTAACAATCAACAATATACAATGTACGGTATATAAGTTACGTCGATTCTTTTTACAATATTTTCTTGAAATTGCAATAAAATAAGAGAAATTGGAGAGAAATAGAAGAATTTGTAGTTAATTAATCTTGTTCTGCTTTTCTGAACCGTTATTAGTATTTGTCTTGGATGGTTTCAATCCGAACCTATTTTATTAAAAGCATCATATCCTGGAGAAGTATAAAAACAATCAGTAAATTGTCATGTACAGAGTGTGCGTGGTTTAAATATACGGTTGCGAGATTTCTGTCGTTAAGGCGATCGCTCGTCGATCCTGAAGACGTCCCGGCACTTTCGGCGTCACGATGTCGGGACAGGAACGTGTGTCGACTTCCGTGAACCGGTTGTAATTTGTAGAACGTCCGGTCCGGACGTTCGCCCGTCCTGTTTTCCTCTACTTAATCCCATCCTCCTTCTATCACGAAATTGGAGCTCGTTCTTCGAGCCTTAGATTCTCCTCGATTTTTCATGCCTTTCATCGCAAAATACTTTAAAGGGAATCTCGAAAGTAATTAGGACGATTGCGAGCCTTGCATCGACCTGTCGGCGCGGCCAATGTTCTTCGCCATCTTTAATCTCTTTAGACGCGTCTACGCGAGAGATTTCGAACGTTCCGTTCCTTTTGCTTCTTTCTGCGTTGCTTGTTCTTCGCGCTCCTTGGCTACTTTTATCGTACAGGAAATGGTGTCTTTGTGTCTCTGCTCATTAACCCCAGCACGGCAGACCCTCTGACAATGAAGCGATACTGAGTCGATTAAGGCCCACGCTAGAATTTTTGTGAAACATCCTGTATAGGATGCATTGATGCATATTTTTGACTAACGTTTTTTAATTAGTAAAATACGCGATTCAAGCGTACAATTATTACATAAAATAAAAGTTTCCATTTTCAGTTTTCGATAAAGTGATAGTCCTCCTGCTTTTATGACCGCTTGTGTTGCAAGTCTTTTTGAAAACTTTATATTTTTCCGCAATTTTACGATAGCTCTTCTTGTTTTTGCAGTTCAAAATAATAAGATTTTATACTTGAATAGAAATTTGATCCTTTCTCTTGGACATGGCAATTTGCAATTGTAAATGTTGCTTAAGCAAAGGCTCAATAACAAAGGTTCTAGTTTCAATGACAGAAAAAGATATTGCCATATTTATTTTTTGTATATTTCGATACTAAACCGAAGTTTATTCGAAATCTTGAATTATTGGTGTAGTTTCGTTTTTCACTATTTTTTATACAATCCTTCAATAATACGTTTCGATACGAATCAATAACTGACTCTGAATTTCTCGAGCTTTCGAAGCTTTCATTTTACGATTTTTCCTCGCAGGTTCATTCAATTATTTCGACACAAATTGTATCGTATAACATTGTTAAAAATTGTCTAGGTATCAAATAATTTTCTGACGACGATCGAGTTAAATTCTCATTTACTGATTGATTGGGAAGCTTTCTGCTTCAGCGTTAAAAAAATCTGAAGTGACAAACGTAACCTTTTCTGACTGTATCCTTTTGCGAGGACTGTACGCAAATATCGCTTGTTCCTGTTTGCTCGATCCGTCGATTTTTCGCCATTCCCATCGAAAGAGTTTCCATTTTCCACGCTCGGTAAGCGCTCTCTTCCTGTTTCATCCCCGTCAGACTTGTTTGCCCATTTCCGAAGCGGTTCTACTCACTTATCGACGTTTTAGCGATTAAAGCTATTCCCGCCAGTGCGCGGCGGTAACGTGAATCTTCGTCGAGATTTATTCGGTTATGGACGGACTGACGATACGATGCTCGCCGTAATATAATGCCAACAATTTTCGGCTGCACCCTTTGTCGGCGTACAAACGCTGTTGTTCTTTTGTTCGTAACATTTAATCTAGGAAAGAGCTCAGTCGTAATATTGATAGACCAGTCAAGCTAAATCGTGAATGTTATTGGGTACAGCAGGACTATAAATCACTGAAATCGTACACAACAATTATTTATAATACAAGTTGCTGAACATGGTTTATTTGTGATATGAAAACATATGTGTGTTCCATTGATACAGAAAAGAACATAACTCTTGGCTGACAAGAAGAGAGTGTGCGATGTGATAGACTCATTCTTTTAATATTCTTAATTACTCCTAATTTTTGCTTTAAATTATTATGAAGCGAAAATGAATTAAGTTTTTATACTTTTAGCAGAAAATAAAGTGCATATTATTTTCGGTTATATTTGAAAAAAAACTACTTTAAAAGAAAAATCCGAGGAAGTCTCAACTAATTGTTGCAATCTCTGCATAAAATCAGCTTATTTAGTAACTCTGCATAAATGTGTCTTTAAGTTTTTACCAGTTGTAAATAAACATTCATTAATCAAGAAATCTTCACTTTGAGTCTAAACATACGGAACATACGGAAGTATGAAGGACTGATCCTTCTTGCACACTGTGAACCATAAGTCGTGATTCCATAAATTTTCGTAATTTGTTACAATATCTGCGTTGCTGCTTTGTCATATCCTATGCATAAATCAAAAAACGTATTTACTATCTATACTTCGTAATATAAAAGTGATCCAGAAAAATCATAAATGGACGAAACTAATCAATTTCTTTATGACAGCGTGAAAGTCACGAGTTATACAGACACCAAAATATAAATATAAAGCAAGCTCGATAATATCGAAATTCCATGAAATAACAACGAGAACAACTAAACTACATTGAAATCCCATTTGGAGATGCTCGGAAACTCGTAACATAAAATATTTGGTATAAGTGAAAAAATTCAAATGCCTCTCTCCTACATCGACTCAGAGAAAGTATATTCTCTCTCAACCCCATACATTTAACAAGAAGGAAACAAATTGTACTATCTCGACTAAGAATTGGACATACTAAAATAACTCATCACTGCATACTCTCCAAAACAGAAGAACCTCCTTTTATCAATTGTAACATTGAACTTACAGTTAAGCACATCCTAATAGAATGTCCATCGTACAACAATACAAAAAAAGAAGTAAAAATTCCCAACACCATCAAAGAATGTTTGGACAACTATAAACAAACAGCAAATGTTATGTCATACTTAGAAGAAACCAAATTGTTTAGCGAAATTGTATAGCAATTTAAGGAATCTAGATTAAGAAGATAACGTAATAATTTAATGCAAAGACTATTGTATATATTACATCTACATGTAATCCAAAAACTTTACAGTTACATGTTTCTCATATTTTATTTTTTCACCCCTCATAAATCGTTTTTGAGATAAATTATTACTTTAAAGTTAATGAACTTGATAAAAGTATATATTTTAAAGTATTTATTTAAATAACTATATATTTAAAAATTCTATAGCAAATTTTTACTTAATTCAAGATCATTCATTTTAATGAATATTTTGTACTAATAACTTTAGCCTCAAATTTTACATATACATGTATCTGTTTCTTCTTTCTTTCTTTATTTCTACAATTTACTCCTCATCCCACAAGTGGTCGTTAATTGCTATTAAGCAGATGCGACATTAAATAAGGAAATTTTAGAAAAAGTCACAAATTCGAATAATTTGCATAATTATCTCTTCAGTCGATGGTGCAATAGAAGAACTGACCTTCGATGATATACCAGGTTGATAAGAAGAGAAATGTTTTCTGTTCTTCATAAAATACTGCAGTGAATTCGAATCCCTTTTTGCTCGTTAACTCGATTTTTCCTTGGGAGATTTACTTTACGCCAAGATAATTTACGGGATCCATCCGTTTCGGGCTAATCGGCTTTCTTTTTTTCACTTTCATCCAGCTTGTCCCCGTTCCGGTGTCTAGGCGACCTGGAAGTCCTGTAATTGTTTGAAACTTCGATTAGTTCGAATTAAGGAAGAAACCGATCGACCGGATCTCGCGGACCTCGGCGGATCCGGGTGTAACGAAGACATCATCTTCTCGGGAATTTAACAGCGACTTTCTAACTTAATAAACCGGCCTCCTGGTCGTCGGCCCGGTCTGCTCGAGTCGGCCGACGATGACTCATTTTTGCGCGGAGGACGTTGTCACGGTTAATGAACATTCTTCTCGGCTGACCCAACACGTGTCACGTTAATCGAGAACGCGATCCATTGTGTGATCCAACGAGACGGGGGTGTAGGAATCATGGGAATACTTCTTGATGCAGACCGAGAAGCCGCAGCTTTTACAGGCGTCGTTTATCGCTTCGCTAGCACCAAAAATTATTGTGGTGTAAATTGAACAAGAGGTGCGTCTATAAAGTCACGAGATCGATGCTATATCATTTTTTATATACAGTGACTCGTGAAAGTATCCGAACATCTTTTACCAGATGGGATATCAATTTTAAAATTGGGCCAAATATCTTGAATTTGCTTTAGATGCTAGAGGAACCAGTTAAGAAATTTTTTATAAAAATTGCAGATACGTAGAATGAGAAAAAAATTACGTATTTTGAGACATTCTTGGTCGAGGCCAGAATTTGATTCTAAATCTGCGGAGCAGTAAAAGCGATTAATGTGTGTTGCTTTATAAGAATAACAAGTTCGAATATGTTTAGACTTCTTAATATTTTTAGTACAACATAATGCTTCTATTAAGAAATTTATTTAATCATTCCAAAGAAATGCGAGACTGATTATCTTGACCGGTATGGTAAATTTAGTATTCAGCAGTGAGTTTTGTAACTGAGAAGTATATGAAAATCTCATCGAAATATGAAAGAAAATTACTTAAAAATTTAAAAAATGAGAAGTGGACAAGATATTTGAGATGTCTCATATCTTTGAAACACTAATAAAATAAGACAAAATAACGACGATAACCATAGAAGAAGGGTAAAGAAAAGTAAGAAGAAGAAAATATTAAATGATCAAAAATACGACTAATCTGGATGGACAACCATTTTTACAGCCGTACGTAGATTTTGAAAACATTTAAAACGCACTAGATTCTTCATTGTATTCTTTTGGCATTAAATTTGTAAATACTTTATTTAGTTTTATCATCGTCGCATGTGATAGATTCCTTAACTATCGAATCTGAAAGTTTAATGCTTATGAAGTGAAAATAATCCATGCTCAACTGGTCAAGGTTTCCAGGACTAGAATATACTATGCCAGAACAATTTATCAAGTAATTAACATTGTTGTTGTATCTGATCCGATAAGAGAGTTCCGTAGACTCTGCAACTAATTGCATTGACCTGAAGAGTCTTAGCTGAACTCTAACAAATTATAGGACATTGTACGCATGCAGCTATGCAATTAAAGTTCCTAATTATTAAATACTAGAACCTCGATTAAGCAAACTGGATTTTCCTCGATCTTTGTTATTCTGCTCTTTTATTCCAAATAACCTTGTTCTATTGTATCAATAATTAATCGAAAATGAAAAGAATTGAGGATTTTATGCACTTATAACGAAAATGTGGAGGCCTGATACAAACTATTAAAAATATTTAAAGAATTTCAAAATACTGTTATATTATTTTTGACCGATTAAAATGATTATGAACAAAATTGAATGCCTGCGTAGCTCCTGTATCTTGCAATTAACGAAAACAATTTTTATTCTACATGAAACCACACAGTTTACTAATAACTCTACGTGGAGCTCCTAAAAATATTTACAGAGATCTGGAAATCCACCAAAAATGCCAAAAATGCTCTTCTATTGCAGTATGATAGTACTTCAAACCTTTGAGTCGAATCAATTACTAATTATTTTTATCACGAGTGTAATTGAAATATAATGCAATTCAAATACAATATAATTGACATACAGTATAGTTAACATACTGTGTAAATTGAAATACGAATCCGAACTAGTTCCATGTTTTCGGCCCTCGTAGCAGTTAGTGTCAGATGTATGAATCTAGTGGTATGAGTGAGTGCAACTGATATCTCGAACGGAATTGGATCGGTCCAGACTGATTTCGCGTGAAGCCAGCGTCTGAATTACGAATTACGATGTAATTGAATTACTCTGTAATTATAATTCCTTGAGTAATCAATTATAATTCTGCCTTTTCGTCAAAGAGAACAATTGAAAATCAAGTACAATAAAGTTTCTACTGATTTCTATTAATCACAATTTTTGGAATTTTTATAACGAAGAAATAAGAAAATGTAATTTGAACATATCAAAAATAAAAAAAGGCACCTATCTAGTGCTTAATAATTGCTACAAACCTCTGCTTAGGTAGTTCTCTTGCTCACTTTATGCAATCTCAGTCACTTCATTACCAGCATACCACTCATAAAAATTTCGAGCATCACTTTCTTATCCCATTTCAAACGCGCTACGAAATAAATTTTTCCTCAACTTAATTCAAGATCATATTCCGAAACAGCCTCTGGCTGCAACTCTTGTGCATGATATGTCATTAGTAGACTGCGGTGGTTTATTCCAACACTTCTACAAATACCTTTTCCTTTGAAACATTTTTTTCTTTTTACCCTATTTCCTTTTGAAATAGAAGACAGTGATACTATTAGAGGAATTTGACAATTCGGTTATATTGTTTGTAACTTGTTAAAATTATATCGTGCACACGAATCTCGTTTCTTTTATTATTGAATAAATGTCTATGTTTGTTCTGGTTTCGTACGTTTGGTAAAAAGCTTTCTAATAAGGTTTATATGTCATTCTAACTTCACCTTTCAATAACAATCCAATGTTCAAATTGGATATATACGCAAAGAACCTCAACAAAACCGATGCAAATTTAATTTGAAATAAAAACAAGAAGTAACTACTAATAATAATCCATTTTGAACCGTTATTTGCATTGCTATTATTTGAAAATACGAATAATATCGATTCATTTGAATTAATAGCAATTTCAAATAGCGAGTTATTTCGTTACTTTATTACAAATACGACAAAAGAAATAATCCTCAAACTAATACCAACCGAAAAGATCTTAGATTAAAAAACATGTACATCGATCTGCTTTGAAAAGATTTTATTTCCAGAAATATTTACAGTGATTTCTTTTGAACGAAATCTTTTCTTAAGAAGTTTATCTTCAAGAGATTTCTGTCAAGGTACGTCTAACATTATCGAGAAAAAAAATAATCGCTTCACTGGGACAGAAGATGAAAGAGGAATCTTATTCTTCAAAAAATGTGTCTCTCATTTAACATCTTGGTTCTTTTATTCTGCAAAAATGTCAGTGAGAGTGACAGAATAATCAGACTCGGGCTAGTAATTAGATCACCGTATAATTATCTCAAATAATTATTTCAAATATAAAACAAAATAATATGTAACTTAAAATAATATTTCAAACAACGTTATTCCAAAAGCGACCACAGGCATGAAAATAATTATAAAATAAAGTAACATGCTATTTGAAATAATATTTCAAATAACGTTATTCCAAAAGCGACCACAGGCATGAAAATAATTATAAAATAAAGTAACAAGTTATTTGAAATAATATTTCAAATAATGTTCCAAATATGCCCAGGTGTGCCTTCAGCCCAAGAATGACAACACAGGATTCTACTAATCACAAATCGTTCGCTTCCTTTTCCGTGTTTCATCAAACGCGTTGAAGTCAAATGAACGTAACCGAACCTATAAAAATCCCCTAACGGCCCATATAGGTCATCGCATAACCTCGTGCAGCCGTTCCGCACGACCATGTAACCTGCATGTAATACGAGCCATTACGAGCCAGCTCGACCTTAATTGCGGTTGTTTCGACGAGATGTAGCTTAACATCTCGCCCCTTTTACTTGACAGCAATTATCCGCGGTCCCAACGAGACCCGACCACGGGATGGGGCATTCGTCGGATCGACCGAGTCACGTCTATTTCCACACGAGCCACACTGTCACTGTTCTCCACGGTCCACAGATCCGATCTACGAACGATCCTTTCCGTTCAGCGAACTGTCGATCCGCAGTTATCTCTGATATCTATCGGACGTCGAGGAGCTCTTCGATGCGAGGGGCCTGTCGAACTTCGCCGCTTCCGGCGGTAGTGTTCGTTCAAGGATTTTTCCCGGAAAAGGAAGCGGCTCGAGTCTTTTGCTACACATTCGCGGCTAGTCAGTTCCATTTCACGAACGATTCATTGAATTTTTCGTCGAGTCATTGCGAATACTTCCGAGAACGTCTCTATGCACAGCAGCGGGCAAAAGTTCCCGGACAGATACTATTTGATTAACTTTTATTAACCCCTTGATCTACGATTTATTTTACGGCTGCTTTGATTATCATTTTTGTGTTTTTAATAAATTCCTGTATGAGAAAGAAAATTTGTATTCATTGTAGGCTAACTTTTTAATTTAAATATTTAAGGTTCAAAGTTTACGTAAAAAGATTATTTAAAGTACTTAATGTTTACTTTAAAATATCTAGCTTTTACTTAAAGTATTTACATTTAAATATTGGAACGGAAGAGTCAAATTTGATTTAAAAGAAGTGAATAAAATTTATATTTAGCAAATCTTCGCAACGAGTTTTACACGATACTATAGTGCAAGGGGTTAATATGATACACAATAGACTCGCGTATAACAGGAATAAAAAAATATACACTTATATGTAAATCAACATTGATGATCCTGAAAATTTTGAAAAAGAGTCCTTGAAATAACTATCTTTTTCCATATAAAGCATTTTTTTAACATCACTAGTGGATGAGATACTTAGATGACAATGTTTAGGAGGACCACCCTGCATATTTCAGACTCTACATTTTTTACAAAATTCATAATCGTTCAACTCCACCAGTATATCACTCCACACCACATACACATAAAATGCAGTATTCCTTTCTCAGAATAAAAATATCACCTAACCTAAAAATAGATCAATATTTTTATATATTAAGCGTTGAACTGAATCAACTAATCCCTAAAAAAGATACGATTTTATGTAGAACAGTGAAGCGACTTTAAAATCTCCGAAGATTCTCCAGTTGCCAAAAAATTATTATCGTCATGTTATAAATCTTTGTACACTTAAGTACTTCCGTTAAAAAAGTTTCTTGTCATATTCTAAAACAACAGAGATATTCAATTCCTGATTTTTACCGGAAATGACATTCATCTTTATAAGAAAATATTATTTTAATATGTGTATACTGTAAAAAAGTCGACGCTATTTGTACTGTATAAGTATTTATTTGACACTATTTTTACCACAGAACTTAAAAAACACTTCCCAAAATATGAATTTTAAAGTATTTTCTATGTTTAATTATTTTTTTCAATTGATTTTCCAACTTTTCTTATCATCATTATAAAATTAATTTGTTAAAAATAGGAATATACAAAATATCGGTAAAATTTTGAATTATTTTCTATGTTTAATCACTTTTTTCAATTGATTTTCTAATTTTTCCTATCATCGTTGTAAAATTAAACTAAGAACAGGAATACACAAAATGTCAGTAAATGCATAATAATAAATGTCAGTAAATGTCAGCATTGCTGCATAATCTTCTACACCTCGCTTGAGAACTTGTTGGCGGCCTATGCTTGATGCTATACATCTTCCTTTACACGCTATGACTTGAAATGGGACATTACGCTATTGCGAAGTCGCATACTTCCGGACAATGAGATTCGAGCGTTTTACATAGTGGCAATCGATGTTTTCATTCCACGTCTTCTCATTCCCGCATTTTCCATGCATCTAATAACAATACTCATATAAGTACAATGGAGTTCTTATTTACCATACATAACGCCCTAAGAAATAAATAATATACACAATTTTCCAACAGTATTCGATAACGAAATCTACACTCGTTGCGTAGCAATAGTATTACAGGATAAGTAAATAAAATTGCTGTGCTCAACGAAGACTGTGGTGTTAAAAAAATTATAGTGTTTAAAAAATCGTGTTCAGAAGTTCAAACGATGTACTATGTAACATGTTACAATTAATATCTTTTGGCCATATTATTTATAACAATAATAGATGTACAGCTTTCACTATGCATACTTAACTGGATTTAGCCCCTTGCCGTATCATTATATTTTCAGTTAGAATGATTAAAATTTTTTCGATTTCAACCCCCCGACTATTGAAGTGCAACCTCCAGTATTGGGGTCATCATTGACTTACAGTACATTTCTGAGTCACATTGGTGACTTCGACACAAAAGACTAAGAGTTTAATAATTTGTTAGAAAAAAAAAACTTTGAGTTTAATAATTAAATTCTAGAGCCTTCATGGTCTTTAGGACAGTGCCCCAACGCGCAGCATCAGAATTATAAGAAGCTCGCAATTCGTTTCGTAATGCGGATACAAAGGATGTATACGCGCTTGTCTATTTTCTGTTTTCTGCTGAAACTCAAAGGAATGCTTTGCAGTGGAATGTCATAACAAAATTAATATTCAGAGCGAGGAAAATAAATTTTTCCGGCAACGTTTTCAATTTCGTCGCGCGGAAGTAATTTTATCATTGATGAAGACTGCATGCTGATGTGTGCAAAGCTTTCGCGTACCGTCTTTTGTGCGACACCGTGACTCGTGACGCTAATGAACACGATTTCTTTGGATGGATCACGCTGTTCCTCGCTTGACGGCAAACAATTGACTTCCCTTTAATCCAGGCTAGGTGCAGAAACACGTAGAATATGTATTTCCTAGAAACATGTCTACTTGAGCAGAAAAGTCCTCAGACAAGTGACATATTTTCACAAAAATGTGTAGAAAATCGAGCATCTAAAATATATCGCTTGTTTCTTATGATAGAGAAAAGTGTCGGAGTTAATATTAGCATAAAAATAAATACGATTGTACTATTACTAAAAATAAATAATGCGTGTTTAGCATAGCTAAAATTTTGCATTAGTCTTGACTATTTTATAGAAATTGGAGAGGACAGCATAAAATGTTAAAAACTATTATGATTAACTGAGGTTTTAAGAGATGTCACTAATTGCTGTCACAATTCAATTTTAAGCGGATTTTGAATGAAGTACGATGTAGGAAACTGGTACGATATTGGCAACTTCCTCGTATATAAATTTTTGAGTTTGACAGAATTGCGAGACGAATGCATTTCGAATGGCGTGTTAATTCTTATTCGTCATGGTAAAGTGAGCTTTGCGGCAATAGACGAATAAAGTGTTTAAGATACGAGAAGCAGTGGCAAAGAGTTATTATGTTAAGAACAAAATGTGTTCGCAGATCCTAGGACGCTGTTGTTTGTTTCGCTAATTGCGAGCAAGTAATTACCAGTCCCCACTCTTAGCAGGATAATTGAGGGGACGTGTTGTCCGTTTAATGTTGGCAAATACGATCAGCCGCTTCAATTATCGAAGCGTCACGAGTCGAAAAAGCCCGGCCAAGCGGCTTTCTGCTCATTAACGAGGTAGAGAATTAATTATCCGACAGAACATAAACCGATTAAACCGGTCACCGTGGAAAAAAAGATCATAAGTTCGTGCGCCTCGTCTTTCACGGATAAATCCAGCGTGCACGTTGTTTTTGCAAAAGATAAAAAACAGGTCTGGGATTTTCACACGGCCTCAATGGAGTAGATTACGTTCGCTTATTTTAATTGACAAGCTTTCAACGGAAAATATTATGAAACGATTATAGCTTGCGAAAACACTTTGCGTTATACTGAATTTCTTTGATCTCGTGTTGCACTTTTTCTTTCATTCCGTATTGCACTGTATTGATTTATTTTGCTCGTTATTGTAATTACATGGTATCTGCTTATGCATTTCAAACGGATAACAATGATCATTATAATTATGGTACTGCTGGGATTATGTTAAGAAATCCTACGACGCTTCGTGGCAAAACGAAATAACACAATAATAGGAACAGCAATAGTTTATTAACAAAATAACGACCACTTTACAGAACACAACAACTTCTCGCTAATAAGAACATAATGACAACAATCGTGGCAACAACTTCAACAACAGCGACAACTACGATACGAGTTTTCAACAACAACTTATGAGTTTTCTCGGTCACGGCTCTTCTTCAAATGATCTTTTCCTTCAACTCTTCCATCCTTACCGATTTTTTACTACACTACTTCTTTTTCTTTCGTACGTTATTTCAACTCTTTCTCGTGCACACACTCTGTCTCACTCTATCTCACTCGCTGTTTCAGAGTCTTATACATTTTTACTCATCATTCTCTCTCTCTCTCTCTTTCTTTCTTTCACTCATGCTCTATCTTTCAGCTATGCGGGACTTCGAGGAACCTAAGCAATAAAGTCAGGTCACTCGAAGGTGCCCAAACACTCTGCAGACATCTGTCTCATTCATTCAGTATCTTACAACGTTCACTCTTCGTTCTGCCTTTCATATCCGGGAAAATCCTGCAACACTTTCGAAATTAAAGCATTTGTTTCATCAAATCTGTAACAATAGAATTTTATATCAAATTCTAATTTATATTTCATTTGAACAATTAATTACTACTTCGCAAATAAATAAATGCATTTAAGTTGTTAGGCGAAATTCCACAACTGTAGAGTATGAAATTTTAACCGTTTGCACTCGGATGTCAATGCACTTCATGTCAAAGTGGCACTTTTTAATTATTTTTCTTTTCATACTGTAAGATAATCATGTGATATACAAAAATAAAAACAAAGTATCTTATTCGTTAATTCTAATAAAATTTCACACGAGTATAATGCTTTTTATTTCAATTCAACATTGTATAGAAAGATCAGAATTTTTGCAAAATTTGTCAGAAAAATCGAGTGCTAAGGGTTAACCCTTTGCAGTCGTTTTAATTTTATACATAGATATTATGCCGGCCGAAATTAATTTTCGTTGATTAAGTAGGAAAAACAAAATTTGTTAATTCTTTTCCACAGTTTAGATATATATAACACGATAACATGTCCTAATTCTATGTAAAAATAAACAAAATAAATACATAGCTTTGGTGGCCGTGTGTAGACATACTATCGCAAAGGGTTAATCCAGAGAGCGGCGCACGCTCTCCGAGATTACAAAAAAGATAGCACGATTTCTTCGACTTTATACTTGTTTCTTTTTCCGTGTTGTACAGCTACGATGTTTACAGTTTTAAACAGATCAGCCAGACCTATTAGGTTGCGTGGCTTAAGTTCGTGGCTTAAGTTCGTGGTTTAATCGGTTTCCGTCATCCGAAAGTATAACTACAAGATGATTTATACGTCAGATAGCGGCACGTAAATTGCTTCGTATTAATTGCCCATTAAGACATCGATCTTAATAGAAACTATATCTCCAGCGATCAGACTTTTGCAAGTTTTATCCATCTTTCTACAAATCAATTTCTCTTTACAAACAAAATTTTTAAATTTTATTTCGATTTATACACTTATTTATAGAGTAATACACATTTCGTACAACAATACGTAATTTTTAATAATTATTTATGAAGAGCCATACAATGTTTAAATTTAATACGCATTTTATTACAAATAATTACGAAAACGTAAATTTTATTTCAAGAAAGGTGAATGAGTCCTACAAAAGGATTAATTTGTAGTGGGGAAACCATATATTACTTACTGTATTCTTAATTTACAGAAATTCTTTGAAAGTCTGTTGTACATGCCATAAACACTAACAATATGAACTATGCGCAGTAATTTTGTATCTTCTTTTTGCATTATTCATGTAGAACGGTTTTTACCATGATTGCACACATGGATATTTTTTTACGAGCGGCAACATAATTGTGGTCTGAAATACTATAGATTAAATTGGACAACGTACATTTGTTGAAAACGTAATTGCAGTGTCGGACGTCCGTGTTGCGTGCAATTTTTACCGCAATTCCGTAGGCATATACGGTCGCTAAGTACGCAATCATGAATCGGCCAATGCATACATCTGTCATTTCGCAAAATTGTAATAATTACGATAATGCAAGTACACCGTATGTTAAAAGAACGAATGCGCGTAGCAGGTTTTAATGATTATAATCTTGCACTTCCTTGCGTAATTATAGCGTGCGAGGGGAAATATTTCGAAACTCAATTTACAGTACCTATGTACAAAAGAGCATGTACAAAAGAGCAATGAAGAGAAATTGCGAAAGAAGACTATAACTTTTGCACATACCTAATACATGATACTACGTATTATATTATATTATATATTATATTATACAGATATTATATATTATATTATACATATTTTACATATTATATTGTATATTATATTCTATATTATATTGTATATTATATTATATAATATATTCTATATTATATTATATTATATATTATATATTATATTATTTATATTTGAATAATGACAGAATATTAAGCTTGCTGTCCTCGCTAGAGTGACTCTAGAAAAGAGTAGACTCTGAGTAGACTCTACAAAATATATCAAATTGGAGTTACCATTGTAATAGATGGGATAGCGAAGTTCCTTTGGTTTGTTTTTGGGTATAATTAATTTTATATTTATCGAATAAGATACATTCAATTTCTTTACTAAATTATAGACAAAATAAAAAAATAAGAAACCTACTAGCCTGTCCGAAACTGTCCACAAAAAATTATTATGGCCACATTATCACTATCTGCAATAAAACTAAACTGTTCGCTATTTCTGAAAGGTCGCTGCATCCTGTATTTCGTAAGGGTGGTTTCATAGCGTGAAGGATAAACGCCGATAATTCCGAAGCGTCTGCACATTTGGTTGCGCTGTGATTTTCATAAATATTCACGCGTTCCGATTGTGAACCCATAGGGTTAATGTTGTCACGCCGTTTAGGGTGGGAATGCGTTTCCTTGCTCTTCCGCAGGTCAATCTACGATTACATCTTGCCGCCGGTCCGTGTTCGTAGTCAACGGTGTGGAACCTCGTTAACAACTCGTCGTTACTAATTAGTACGAGGGTCGGATCGATCAGAACCAATTAAGAGCGACGAAGCATCGGTGTACCTTCCCTTTCCCCGAGTGAAATCCGCACTTCGCGACGGCGATTAAGGCATGAGGCGTCCTTTATCGGACGCAGGAAATCCCTGCGCGGCGCGACGCGTCGCGTCGGCTCGATAAGCGCGTGCATTTTAGACGCGTTAACGCAGCTACACGGTGATACCAGCGGATCAAATTATGTGGTTGTCGTAAATGAAATGGTAGTTTTTGAATCTTTTGATTAAACTTTTATTGAACAAATTAATATAAAATAATATTTAAGTAATATAAAATAAACTTAAATATTTCTTTAATCAGAATAGTTTTCCTCGATTTCGGTACACTTTTCCTAACGCGATACGAGGCCGTTAATGCCTTTTTGAAAAAGATCGAAAGATCGAAAGATAATAAATTCATTGAATGCAGTTTTTACATCAACTTTTTCCCGAAACAGTTCTCTAGCCAAAAAGTGTCCTACAGTTATTTGCTTTAATGTTCGGACTTTTATTAAAATAGAAAAACTTTCTTAACAATGGACGGACTGATGGGCATTTTTTGTTTAGACGTTAGAGACACTAAGTTATTGGAGAATGTCTACAATTTCTTTTTAAAATACAACTGATTGTAATGGAAGAAAAATGAAGACATTCGTGTTTTTTAACTTTTTTATTTGAGCCTATAACGAAAATTTAAAAAATCCCTTTTGTAGACCTCGGTAAATTATATGCATACTAAAAATTTTATCGAAATCGGTTAATGCGAAGTGAAGTTATAGTTGTTGAAAGATGTAAAAATCTCTAAATTTCTCAAAGTTTCTGATTAGAAATCGCGGAAAACTGCGATTTTCGTTATTTTTAATTATTTGCACCGAGATCTGCAAAACCCATTGTTTAAATTTTCGCTATATAGTCAGATAAAAAAGTTAAAAATCATGAGTTTTTATTTTTCTTATCATTCCAAGTAATAGCAAAATTGAAAGAAAGTATTTTAGCCATTGTATAGTGGACCAGTTCATCTATTATCCAAAACAAAATTGAAGTTATTTAGTCCAACTTATTCTGTTTTAAATGATGTCCAAATGTTAATGTGATTAATTGGCGACTGAAAATATACATATAGGTATAAATACGATGAAATAAAGAGAACGGGAAAGAATTTCACACTTGAATTCTGCTAACTTTTTTTAAGCGTTCGTTTTACGAATTCTCGCGAATTCTGTCTTTCTTAGTGAGTTCCTGTGGGATCCACTTCTTTAACTTTTTCACTTTTCCCAAGGCCTTTAAGTGTCGGAAAATAGTTGAATTATGAACATTCGTCTTTCCCGCGATTTCCTGAACGGTTAAATGTAAATCTGCTTCAACCATATCCTTTATAACGAAATTTCCTATTCTTCTATTTCGTTTATGTTTTAATACAAAAATTTTGCATTACCAAAATTGGTGATTCGATAATTTTTAGTAAAATAATAATAAAACTATAAACAATACAGCAACGTTAATGAGCTAGAAAACGCTATCGAGAGTGAAATGAAATTAATAATGCAACATCGCAGAAGTTGGTTTACTGCATAAAGAATAAAATATTTAAAGTAATTAGTCATAAAGGTGGAAATATTAAATATTAGTATTACAATATTTTTGTTTTTTTATAAAATTTTAATTGACTGTCCCTATGAAAATTTCGCTGTATAGTTATGCGTTTTATAATTTTACACCGTTTACAAAAAAAATAAAGGAATTTTTTTCTTTGTTACGTTGTTTGTTTATTCCTTATTATTCCCTTAATCGACGTCTATTTTTATTGTCAGAATACTTAGCGTTTTTTACTAAGGAATATTAGTGTCCCTATTTCTTCCACTGTATGTACCTCCGCCAAGAGCAGTATTTATATTGCGAGTTGCATAAATAAATTATGCGAATTTTTCTCTTTTTCATGTTTAACAAAAACGATTTTCGATTACACGTATTGTACAATACTTAAAAATGTATGCATATTAATTCGCGTATTGGACATATTATATTGTTCAAATTATGCATGTACAACGCCATCTACAGCGAAGAAGCTAAACTATAAATTCGGGAAATTCGAATTATGATAAACCGCCATTTCAACCTAATAAATAACGAGCCAATCTACTGTAATCCAATTTTAATAAAATTGTATTGTAATTTTGTCGTTGCAGGTTCAGTGCGCGGTGCGATACTTCTTCTCTGCAAACAACTGTATTGGTCGCTTTTTACGAATAAGGTAAGGGAAACACTGAAACTTCTCGTTTTTACGTTTCTGTGATTAATAATTAGAATACGGATTTTTGTGTGTGTATCTGACACGCAATTAATTATAAGTTATTTAATTAAATATCTAGAGTGTAACACTTCGAAGACCAAGTATAAGAGACGGAATTATTTGCTGAATAAGTTAATTTAATAGAGTCATTTTATTTCATTTTACTTCAAACTTTATATATAAATTTAGAATCGTAAAGCAAACGAATTGTTTAAACAAAACGTTTCTAAGACCTCTCGAATGTCCTACGAACATCTTAGAAACGTTCTAGAAGCGTCTTGTGTTACAAAATCAAGAAGTCTTTTATTTGTCTTTAAAGTGTCTTTTAGGCGTCTAAAAGACATTTTATGGACATTTTATGGATGTCTTTAAGACGTTTTTTAGGCCGTTCGTAGGCTCTTTGCAGGTCGTTTGCGGTCTATCTGTAGCACGTGTATTATATATTATTATGTATTATACTGGGCGTACTTCTGGGAAGCCATCTTTATAGAAAATAAATTGCTGATTGGTGCGCTCTTGGTAACGACCAATTTATATAAAAAGCGTAGAAACAAAATTCACGTCATTTTTATCTTCTGGTTCCATTTTCTATATTAAACTTATATTTAAAAGAACTTGTCTGATTTAGTTGAAAAAACATTGAAAACATAAAAAACGCCTAGGAGATATATTTTAAGTTCATTAAGTTTATTTACGTTCTCAGACAAATTTTAATTTGTCCAATTTGGAACGTCGTGAAGACGTCTTAAAGTCGTCCCAAAACAGATATCTCGTAACCGACGACTTAAAAACGGCTTAAAAACGTCCCGAATTGGACCTGGTTTTAACGTCTGAAATAAGACGTTTTAAAGACGTTCATTTTTGGTATGAGACGTTCGCACCTTAAATGGCTGTAAGTGGACGTCTTCAAGACGTTCAGTGTTTATTTGTTACTGCTTCGATAATAAATACGTTCGAATTGAATTTGAACAATTCTCCGAATGCAGAAAGCTAAATGAATAGACGCTTATCCCAATGCAGTGAGTGTTATATTGCACGATTTACATAAAATTATCTAAAAACAATGTTGACTAGATAGAAATGTTAGGTATTAAATTTGTTATAAATTACTCAGATAAACTAATGATAACAAATTATACCAGTTTCGCGAACCGGCGTTAGCGCAGATTAGAACAATCATAGTTCCTAATTCGCGTTCGGATTTCGAATGGCCTACGGCGATCCATGAGAAACCGATACCTCGATTTCGTACTTCGAGAACAGACGCAGAAAATCACCTTAACCGGCACGAGCCGCAACGTATGCAAATGTAATCATATTGTTTCGAGAAATGGTATAGTAAGATCATCCTCAATAGCGGCTTGCGGCGTACAATGCCTAAGTGATGTACCTGTTTATGAAGTGGCTCCGAAGATTTGCATGTTGCTCAAGTGTGCGCGGATTATGCGTTTAACTCGCATTCAGCCACCCGGGGCTCGTGCGCTCTTGCGCAGCAATTTACATCCCTCGAAAGTGACGCCCGCAGTTTGAAGTGCCCGCTCAATTAGGCGATCTATTTTCTCTCCCCGATTGCTTCATGATTTTCGATTACTCCGCGCGCACGAATTACGACACGGAAAATGGCGATAAAAAATCCCGAAATGTGATTTTTAGGAAAGGGGAACATCCTCTCAGATTTTATTTTATTTTTTATTTTATTAAGTAATGGTTTAGCCACGTTGAGTGTCGATTTGACAGAAAATTGTACAAAATAATTGATTTAGTAAGATGAAGATAATAAAGGAGATACGAAATATTATTGCATAGCTAAACAAATTTATCATTTTATTTAATAGTGACAGCTTTGTCCAGTTTGAATATATTTTCTTTATTTATATTAATACATATCATGCCGATAGATCATAATGGCGAAAAATGAATTACAGAAATTAAAAAATTTTCAAATTTGATGATCAATTTCAGATTTTCCATAGGTTATTTTTATATCTAATGCCAAAATCTCTGGGGGTGGGGGGAGGCGTCTCGAAAAAGTCTTTTGAAAAAGTTTTCACCAAGTATAACTAAGGTCCACTCTACTATACATCCGTAGGATAACAATAAATGTTTATTTTCTATAGTCGTATGATTCGAGTAAAAATTCTCGTTCCAAAAGTCATTGTTCCTAGTCTGAGAAGCGTTCGAACGCGGCTGGGAGAATCGATCGATTTGGATTTTTGGAAGGCGTTCGAGTACGACCTGCCGTGAGTTATTCATCGGCGAAGTTCGATGCGGGAGTAACAAATTTAAGTGCTCGCGTCGGGTTATCGCGCGGCACGCTGCTTCTTATACTGTTTTTCGTGACTTATGCGAGCACATATCGGTGCCGGTGATCCAGCATTTTCGCGCCGAGTGTCCGTAAACCACGCTATTCCACTGGAAAGTTCATGAAATATCGCCGGAAAGTTTCGGGCTCTTGTACCGAGGCCACGGTTTAAAGGAATTAATCGTTCCACGAAATTGATAGCGACTGGTTTACAAAAGCGGCACACTTATCACGGTAGAATCGCCGAAACTGGTCTCCATCATTTAATTAACTCAATATTTTTCGAAACGGTTCGCACGTCGTATTCTTTGTACGGACACACTTTTCAAAAACTTTGGAAACGCCAGTTTCATCGAGCGTGGATTAATAATTCTAGAATGGCTGGACGATACGTTTCAATATTGCGCCGGGGTGTCACGAAATGCTTTGTCTACTCTACATCTGTTCCGATCCATTCATTTTTTACTCATAGAATGAATAGATGCTGTTAAAATACGATCAAATTATTTCTTTCACAACTGTAGGGTTCTATACAATTAAACATCCTTCCAGCTAAACGAATTAGAGTGCTGATACTAGTTATGTGGTTCTAGCATGCATTCAAATACATAATGTTATGGACGGCTAAACATAAATGTACGAATGGACATGAATGTCTTACATATGGTGTAGCGATCTATCGCAACGTTGTTAGCAAACTGGGGATCTTTATGTAAAATTATGTAAAATAAAATAAAAACATAAAATAAAAATCGATTGCAACTTATTCCTTTATTAATTTCAGTGAGTTGGAAGTAGTAATACATATATGTACATTTTCATCTATCCATTTTTATCTTAAATGCATCAAATCCAAAATCTATTTATTATTCTATCTATCTTATATCTTTTGTTTTATTAAGCTTCGAATTGCAATTTTAAAAAGAGTTTCCTACGCGCTGTCTAGTAACAATGATTTATGTAAATACGAATTTAAGTAAACATAAATTATAGAGATAAATTAACGAAATCAAAAGGAGAAAATATTAAAGCACTGTTTTACCATAACAATTGCAATCGCCTATTCCCAATCTGATCGAGAATTTGCGAAGCAAGGTTAATTTACAGAATCATAAATAAAAAGAGTTGAACGACCTCTATACTAATTGAAACAGAATGGAGTAGTATTTCAATTAAATCTCAGGCAGGTGTACAAGTTATTTCGCGAAATAATTTTGCAGGTCGTGCCGCTGCAAATACCGTTTTCAATTATCGTTCCAAATTACGCTACAAATGAAAAAAAAACTGCGAGCACTGCAAACGGAGCATCGACAGTTCCGGCATTACTGGGAGCATTGTAGAATATGTTTTCACAAGCGTAAATCAATTGAATTATTAAGTATTTAACCCCTTAACGATCATGCGCGTGTATGCTACGTGTACATTAAATAATTAATAATTAACAGTTTAAATCGTACGAACTCTTCACAGCCGTGTGAAAACAAGAATAAAAATTGATTTTCAACTCTCGAATGACACGCGTAGATGAAAATTATTGTTCGTTAAGGCGTTAATGTAGCGCAATAATTTGTAAAACAAATATTCGTTTCGAAGCTTTATCCGTTGCCGCGGTATCAATTCCGCCGAAAAAATTTATACGATTTTCATCACCGCCGTCGGTAGAACAAAAATCGATCTATACATTTCAATCGTGATCTTGTCACAGAAGCTGTTTCAAGGCATCGAGCGAATCACGGCAGGCTCGATTTAATTAAAATTCGGAGAATCCCATCATTCCTATCAACCGAGCAATCCGGCCCATTAATAATCCCTGTCTCCGGCTGATACCATCCACGCAAAAATTCGCCAATCATTCTCAAAAAACTACTTCGATAACCCAATATTTTCTCCAATACATCGGCATGCCAATTAAAACCACGATATCCGATACGTTCTGCAGTATAGTTGTGTTAGTGACCATCATGCATCGGTGCGGGAATGTAGCGGAAGCAGTCGATGAAACACGCGTCGTTGGACAACAGAAACGCAACGCAAAGTGGTCCATTTGCTTAGAAAGTGCAACAAAAATAAAGGAAAATTGTTTTATAATTTGAAAATTTTGATGTAGTTAAATTTATTACTGTTTGGAATGAAAATAAATTATTTTCAAATTACACGACATTAATTTTTTCGTTTTTATAAGAAACTGTATATTATTTTGTAGGTGAAATCATTAAATAAAGCACGTAGAATTTTTCTATATAAGTTATAACAGTTACTTGTTTGTAAAAAATTCTATAAAGAAAACTAGAAAGAATATAGTGCTGGTCGCTTTTTAGTATGAACGATTATAACTCCATTAGAATTTGTTAGAATAAATAGTTCCTTCTGGTACATAACGTGATATTTATTACTGTAACGGCGAAAGATTATGGGATTAGCTATAAAAAATAAATGTAGAAATCAATAATGACTCGACTGCGAAATTACATGCAGAATAAAAACAGTCTGCATTAATTGCAAAAATAGGAGCTAAAAAACGAGTGCGTTCTTTCTTTAATCATTTTAATAGATGGAAAATAATTCATTAACACTGAAAACTTTATTGAAACTTTTTATTATTTCAAATTGCATCTAATCAATTTCGCCACAAGTACATAAAACTCGCAGTTACGTAACAAGCATGATGGATACATCTACGAAGATAAATAAAGTATGTTTCATTTCGTTACCTGTCAATAAAGCAGGTTCACCCCCTTTTGTGGGTCGCGCCGCGGTTTCAGATTTTTGGCAATAAAATGCGGGTTTTATAAGACACGCTAATTATGCAAATGCTAATCATAATTAGGCCCCCGGCGGCGTGGCTCGTAGTGTACGAGGCACGCGATAAGGGACGGCGCATAATTAGACGCGTGCCTGGGTATCCCGCCGGAAAATTCATCACTCGAAGCGATGTATATTCATAAACGAAGCAGCTCGCCAACTTGAATCGAGCATAGAAAGCTAAAGGTAGGCGATGCTGATGATTCGGTGCATCTCGCGCCTAACGCGTAATTATTAACTCGTCCGTATCTATAGATCCGCGCGGGTTAACAGTTCGGTGGCTGGCGACTGGTTCCGACACGTCATGCATTAACGTCAATTCATTTGGTGGTAAAATGTTTGGAGTTTAGAAATGAAAGTACTTGTTATGAATTCTTCGTTCAGCAGTCTAGTTACGATTACACATTTTTATCTTTTATTGTTAGAATATGTCAGTCGGTTTCGAAAATAGCGACACATATAAAATTTATATACAGGGTGCCCCGGATCGGTGGTATAACCGAAAAGGGGGTGAAAAACACCCTATGTGAAAAAACAAATCGAAAATAAAAAACAAAATTTGTTCTATTAAGGCGTCATTGTCGTCAAATCGATTTTGAAAATTCAGCATTTCCAACGATTTTTGCAATAATAAAGTAAGTTTGTAACTAAATTACATGTCTTATTTTCATTTAAATCTACTCTAAATCTGTAGACCGAAATGACTAATAAATGACTAATTCTAACTAACTAATAATAAATGACTAATTCTATTTACTGAAATTTTATGTTTTACTTAAGGTAATATTTTATTTGAATTGTGAAAAATGCGTTATTGAAAATAGTATCCCAATAGTATTCCAATAGTATTCCATATGCTTCCTTTATTTAGTCGAATTTAAAATGTGTTTCTAACCTGTAAACTACAATATTCGACTCTGGAAGTGATAAATTATTATATTCCTCCTGTAATTGCTTCAATCAAGTATGTCTGACTGTTTATGCCAAGAATATTAATTAGATAAATGGTTGTTAATTTTTATTGTTCTTGTTACAGTTGTAAGACTAACAACAAACTCACCAGCGACCTTTGCTACTCTTTATCACATACTTTGTCATATTTGTAACAAGCGGATACAATACAATAATCTAAAGTAATGAAAATCATACGGCAAGTAATTAACAAAGCGCGAGAATATCTTTCTAAACTGAAACGTTTCGTGCCTAAACGGATGGTATAAATCGATCTTTATCCGGTGCAATCGCGTCGAGTGTATTCCGATGCCTCCACTCGTACGACACTTGAGAGCGCCGTCATTTACGCCGCTTAATTAACGTGCAGGAACCAGGAACGCAGTCGCGCCGGAAATCGGCCGCTGATCCTTCTGACGGCGCCTCGTTCACCGGAAACGCTGCGGTTCCGCGGATCGGATGACCTCCCGAAGGATAATTCGAGCGAGAAACTCCAGTGTTCAAGTTTATTGTTACCTGGTTACATAGGTATTTAGCGAAGAGAGGTGCTCGACGTCGTAAAAGCAAATCGTAGCTCTTTTATCGTAGCACTGCATTTATTGCGACCCGTAAACTGTGGTATTAAACCAATTAACTCTTAACTACCGATGAGGTGACCGGAAGTTCCTAATGATAGTTTAACTTCATTTGTTATTAGATTGCAGACTCTGATTTTGAAACAAGATGCGGTTATAGCACGTGGACGGAAATTTGTATTGTCGTTAGATTATCCAAAGTAAATAGTTTCCGTTTCATATGTATACGTGAACGAGTACAGTCAGTCCCATAAGTATTCGTACTCTCATTGCTTATAAGAGAAATTTGTTGAATCAAGGGACGCATGTAAGATTTTGCAATAAACTTTTTATTATAAATGAACACATCTGTGAAGTTCATTTATACTAAATTATAACAAAATTGATTAACTAATAACAAAAATATATACCGTTCTCCCTTTAAACCGTAAACTTCTGCAGGATACATTACTATATGAAAAAATTAGAGAAAAGTAGAATGACATTAATAGATTTCATAAAATTCTTAAACGTTATTGAACGGATTTTGGATAAATATACTCGAAAATATTATAAACAAAATTATTTAAAAATGGCACGCAATTTTAAAGACAAATTTTTAATATAAACATTATTTAATTCCTAAAAAATAAAATAAAGAAAATTCTCGTGGTTTGTTGTAATTTGAATCATAACAATTTTACTTAATCATGTTATTCAATCATTTTATATAATCCATTTATAGACATAAAGTACACTAAAATTATAAAAATGTAAAAATTATTTAATTTCAATTATAAAAAATTAAATATCACTCGATATTATTTATTTATGCTCTTTATATTGCAGTATTTTGAAATATTCATGATGTACAGGAGGTATACATATAAGGTAATATCTGCTCTATGTCAATTTTAAATTGAACGAAGCGTTGGCATTTTTTAAGGTATTAAATATTAGCTAATTATAAATGAAAGGTTTACACTAAATTATGTGATATTTCATTTAAAAACACGGACTTAGACACTTTCAAAGTAAACGGTCCCCATATTGTTAAGCATTTGTGGTATATGGAAGTTCGCAAAGTGCAAGTAAACAACAAAATATTAATAAAAACGCATATCAACCACAATTTCATGCATTAGTATTCTACATTCCCACAAAGAATTTTGTTCAAGAGATTTGGATATATAAAATTTTGCCTTCCTTGAAATTGTTATAAAACAATTAATGAATATTACACATAGAACATATATACTACAATATAAAACGTACGATGTGCAGTGAATCCAGCATTGCCATCGTTACAAACAAATAAACGTTACTTGCATTTTCGAATGTCCTAGTGTCAACTAAGTTAGTTCACTTCTATGGAATTTTGTCGACTATTGATTCAGCAGCGAAGGTGTTAAAGACGTTAAAGACGTTGAGCCGATTATGATCAAGAAAACATCGTCACTGTCGGAAGAACACTTATTCCAAGTCGGAGCGTTTGGCGAAACGTTGTGTGACTCGTTACGTTACAGCGGAGCACGGCTTGCAAATTATGGACGGTTTTGCTCGGAGCAGCGCGAATGAGAAGGCGTGTTTTGTCGTGTCCGCGAAAGTTGTTGAAACGACGATACCTAGTGGCACTGCAATTTGGGTGGAAATGCAATTTAGCCTTTCCGCGACACCACTCCCTTTTTCACACGATCACGCTACTTACGTTCTTCGAAACTCTGCACCAAACGCCCCGTGGGTTTCATTTAATTGAAATCTTCGAGCTCCAAGACTAAAGAAAGTATGCACCTTTGGCCCACGGACGGAGAACTAATCCTGCGGCACAGTGGAGAACTTTAGATCCGATTTGACCTAAATCTTTGGATCTAACTATTTCGTATTCCGCTATACAGTCCAGTATCGAAAACTTTACGTTTTACTTTACACTTGTAAATGCTTTCTTCACTGATACATTTTTGGCATCGAGTACAAAACGAACTTAACCTAGTGGTTTTTATTTTGAAGCGAAAAGAAAACAAATGAAATGCTGGTTTATTGATTTTATATGGCATAATTAAAACGAACAAAGTTTTCTAATACAATCAAATATTTCTGCCACTTGATAATAAATTAGAATTAAAATCCAGTCATTCGAAATAGTCACAGTCGTTAAATATCAGAAAATGTATAAACAGATTTAAGTTGATTTTGCGATTCATGTTGAGAAATTAAGGAAAATTACAGCAGGAAAACTTTGTATTTAGTTTTTATGAAACATTTGTATTTTTTACGATGTAGTTAGTACATGTAACACGATGTATTCTTAATGAGTTGTTAATTCTACTCTCTGATTTTTGTTTTATTTTTTCCTGGATATGAGAATAAACTATTTTATACATAGACATATACTATTATAGTATATACTTATATAGTAGTACTACTAGTAATACTAGTATATACTTATACATAGACATATTTGCATATGACGAATGTTATAAATCATAATTGCTAGATATTTTTCGTCTTCTACTATTCAGAAATATCTACTAAATGTATATTATACATTCTATTATTCGATTCTATTCAGGAATTGCATTTTTCTGGCCACGAAATGCAGAGGTATAGAAGAATTACCTTAACACGAGCATTCAGAGTGAAGAGTTTAAAGTTCATCATTCCATAAAAGGAATACAGTAATTGCTATTTCAAAACCTTTTACTAATAAAACCTATTATTAACGAATTGTAATTTCAGGCACTTTTTCCTATTCATTATTTATACTCAGAAAATGCATGAAAAGTAAAAATGTATTTAAAATTCGTTCGCCATAAATATAACATATTGGACGTCACGTGAGTTATACATATTTAATTCACAGTGTATTTAGCTAAAAGGTTACACGAATTGAACGTAATTCGAACTGCGAATCGGACTCTACATTTTATGAATACATTTCACATTTAATATGTAGTCTGTATTTAAATATTTGAAGTACGAAGTGTGAACAAATCGATGCATATTTAAGAAAAATCAAGAATGAAGACAGGTGGTGCCGGGGATCAGCATTCTTGCCCTAGCTCGAAGATTAATGTGTCAAAGTATCGAATTTGCGAGAATCAGCGAAACTGGACCATTTAAACGACGCTTTGACGAATATCGTGGATAAATCGGTGGTAATCAAAGTGATTGGATAGTGCTTCCGATCTCCAACCACCTCTTCCGGCGAATCGACGAACTTCCGCCAGGAGTGAACAGCCAAGTCTCGCTAATAAACTCTGAAAACGGTGGTAATTATCGAAGTAGCTGGTGTCGAGCGATAATTAAGCGAGGGCTGGGACGGGCCAGGTACTTTGACGAGCCACTTTCGCTCGTAGTTGGAAAGCATGATGCAAAGAACATCGAGCCACGAGCCGCATCTACTTATTACGTCGGGTCTTCTACAGTCGGGCCACCGTTTGTCGGTTTTTGCCTGGGTTCACTGACACTGGCAAATGCATGTAAATGGATCGCGAAGACGATGCAACGTAGACCGAGGCGGTATACCTGCGCAAGAACCTGGCATTCTGTAACGTTCGCAAGCGGCCCGGAACCCCTTCGGTGACAATGCTCCAGCTAGATTGTTTAGATATTTCCGCGCAAATGGTTTAGATAGTAGGAAAAACCAATGGCGACTCGGAATTCTTCGCAGTATTCTCCTTATTTAAAATGGGGGATGCGCCGTTTCAGATTACGAGTTTTGCAGTTACTAACCAGATGAAACTGGTTTTATGGAAATTTATATAATAGATTAATTCGTTTAGGCAAGCAATATAACAACAGTCTGTGAATAATACATTATAATAAGAGCTTATGAGATAATATTAAACGATCATATTAGACGATCATATTAAGCGATCATATTGATCACTCATTTTGATTGTTCAGTTTCATTGTTCATTTTGATTGTTCATTTTGATTGTTCATTTTGATTGTTCATTTTGATTATTCACTTTAATCGCACATCTTGATCGTTCACATTAACGCACATCTTGTTCATATATACATTTTAATCGCACATTTTGATCGATAATTTTAATCACACATTTTAATCATTCAATATTTTTGGTGACAAATTTTTGAAATCTTGTGTGAGATTCATTTCAGTTAGATGTACACAGCTGCGAATATTAATACTTTATTTACAGCAATTGTGTCAACAGATTTTTTGTGACATAGCTCTCCGACAAAAGAAGCTTGATAATCCGAAATAATAATTTCAGAAGAAATTGTTGCAGTCGATTAGTTCAACTAATTTTTTGAATTAGAGATGAAGTTGCCATCACTTTGGAACAGTCTTGTAAAAAATTTTCACTGTTGGTCTTCAATTTTTTATAGAAAACTTAGGTAAATAAAATGTTAACTTATGCGTATGTGAAATAAATTTTTGTGAATATAACAGTTATTTCTAAGTACGGAATAGCAGTGTATGCCATTGTCATTATCTAAATAGAGTCATGTACTTTCATTATGAAATCAACAATTCGTATAAATATAACTAATATTTGGTGTCATTATTACATTCATAGTTCCGTTAATTAACATTTTCTACATGAACATTTAATTTGTTATTGTTGGTGATCTCTGTAATTTTTTATTTACAACTACAATTAACTGATATTAAAATTTGTTTCTGCAAATGTGCTACGGTTCAAATATTTAGAATATTAATTAAAATAGAATACCTAAAATTGAATTATCACGCTTTACACCTTCAAATTATAGTAGGAATTTCATGTAGTCATAACTTAATAATAAAATCACCAAGGAGCTAAACACTGGAATTTATGTTATTAAACATTTAATCTCTTTGTTACATTCTCTAGAAAAATGTGATCACCTGAACAAGCTGTGATGTTATCCGTAAGAATTATTATTGCATTCTATGTTTTTATAATAAGTTAATTAACGCTGCATGCTAAATTACAGGCAAATATAATATTACCAGATATTATAAATATCATTCACTTTTAATGTTTTTAACGTTAAAACACATTAGCATACGTTTGTGTAATCGTTTTTGATAATTAGTTGGCACCCTCATTTCTCTGAACTTAACACTTTACCAACCGGTAGCCTATAAATCGGCTTTCCACCCCGACCGGTAGCCTATGAATCGGTTGTCATGACAACCAATAATTTCCTATCTATTATTGAGGTATTATTATACAATCTTTCAAATATTAGATATCTTTCGCGATGAATAAAATTAATAAAATAGATAAAATAAATATTGTTTAATGCTAATGTTATGGAAAAGTGTTAATAAGCTAGTGTTTATGGTCGGTAAAGTGTTAATAATCTAGTTCTCTATCATATCTCAGTCACATCAAAGAAATGCAAACAAAAATAGTGCACAATGTTGTTAACCTTTATTATGTAATTTACCCGTCTCAAGTTTGTAGTAACCCGAACACACTGAAATTCAATTTCATCAATTCAAAAGCATTAAATCAGCTCTGTACGAAAGTTAATTAGTTTTATAATTCCTCCATACTCGGAACCTTGATGCTTATTACAAAACGTTCATGTAGCGCAAACATAAACTTTCTAACAATTCCTCAAACTCGTTTCACCGATTTATTATTCCAGTATCTTCTCGCAAACGCATATCCAGCTTTCCCAGTAGATTGCTTCAAATTAATATTAAATTAACATCTTTATTTTTAATACATACTTGTATTTACTATGTTCGCGGATATAATGTATTTATATAATAGCGCTTCAATAAACGTCGCAAATTAGTTTCCTCACCATCGCACGAGCGTATCCATATACACCGCCGTTGAATAACACCAAATTATATTTCGGTGTACAATTACCTTGCTTTTTTAACGGAGAGGTAGCTGCTAGTACACACAAATGATAAACTGACTGAAACTGTACAACTGAATACTGCTGTGTTTCTCACTACAGTGATACATTTAAAATTTTTATTTCGCGTAGGAAATTTCATGTGAAAATGTATTTTGAAACTGTTCTGTGGAAAATAAATTTCATCGTATGAAAATTTTGTATACAAAAACAACTACTCCACTTGTAACTTTAGGAATTTACTATCGATGAAAGTAGAAATAAATTAATTGTCTAGAATGACCTCAGGTCATTCGGCTCTTTTCCGGGTTGTTAGACATTTTTGGGACACCCCCGTTAACACACAGGGTGTCTCAAAAATGTGTGACAATCTGGAAATGAGGGATTCCTAAGGTCATTTGAAGTAACTTTATTCTTTACAACAATTTTTTCTGAAACATCGTTAACGAGTTAATGAACGAAGTATCGTTAACGAACCCCTCATTTTTCGAATGCGAATAACTTTAGGAACATCCTGAATATATATATTATAATATAATATAATATAATATAATATACTATATAAAATTATCATTATTCACCTACGGCCATCCATCCGTATAAGTTTCAAAGCGCAGCAAGTATTTCAGAGACGTCCAGCAATAAAGTAGTGAAACCCTTCCGAGTATATTTCAGCCGATTAAAATAGCTGCACGAATAAAAAAAAAGAAGCACGGAAGTTCTACTATTCATTCGGCGAAATATTTTACGCGGAGTTGCGCGCGATCCGGTCGGCTTTATCGGGTCCCGCGATTCCGAACGCGTGTCGCGTAATGTATTCCGATAAACGCGTGCGAGAATAAAGAATATCCCCGCGAGCAGAAACGCGCGTTAATTTATACAACGCGGGGCGAGAATTTATGACGTCGGTGCCACCGCGAAATCTTAGACCCGTAAGCCACGGGGATTATTCTGGCCGTTTCCACGCGGCGGCACTGTCGTTCTGTGTTTACACGTCGTAATACGCTGTTACATTATCGTCTTAGAGAAACCAACGGCGTAGGGGTGCAACGAGTAGTACCACTCGCTGCCACGCTGCCACAAACCGGCAAAAGGGAGGCAGCGTTGGCAAGATACAGGCGAACGCGTGCACCGGCTGCTTGGGGATACTAATTTAATACTAATTTGAACTTCTTTCTACTTCGTTTGCCGGAAAGATGCCATCGTGAACACATGTTCGAAAATTGTAACTTATGCCTTAAAATGTAGTATACACTCGTGTCGGTATTTATGTTGACATTTAAGATTCTATTAGAAATGATAAAAAAATAAAGTTACTGACATAAGTGTAAGAGTTTGTTTATTAGATGTCTATATATAGATTAGATGTAAGATGTAAGATGTGCCGTTTTTAACTGAAAAATCTGGAATAATATTAGTAGTTCGACTTCTCCGTCGATTCTGATTCACTGTTGATATGAAGGAAACAATGAACACTAAAAATGAACGCAAGATACCCGACAGAAACGTGTAAGAATGTCTAAAAATTAACATAAATACCAACATAAATATCATAACATAATAACATAAATAAAATAACATAAATATCAACATAAATACCAACGCGAGTGTTGGTATGCATAAATGTCACAATGTTAAAAAGACAAGTAAAATAATTTATAAAGATACTGTGAGCTAACTTAACTCTAAATTATCTCAACAATAAGCTTGGTCAGAAAACAATACATATGTGAGTAAATAATAACACTCCTTGTTTTCTTGGTGATGAGAAAATTTTCTGCAACAAATGTTCAATAGCTTATGATAACCATAGTTTAATAAATCACTTGGAAGTTATTTCCTCTTTGACTTTCTACTTTAATGTATAGAAAATTCAGTAACTTAAGGTACCGGAAGTATTATAAATAAAGTCGGTCACTTGGACTTGTACTATTACTATCTCTTCTAAAATAACTTGGATGTTTAACTCAACTGAATTTACATCGGATAAGCTGGAAGCGAATAAGACTGGTAAAAGTAGAATACTATAGCAAAAGTATAATAAATATATATATACATATATTATTTCAATGAATTAGTTTCAAATATTTATTAAAAATTGTTGAATATGAATCGCTTAATTGAAACAGATATACTAAAAATGGATATAGGTCCCAACATCTTTGTCACTCTTTCAAAGCAACACAGATCAGTTACTTTTAATGCTAGTAAGACAATCAAAAATTGTTTAAAAAGCCGAGTAGGATAAATTAGGTAATAGCACGTTTAATGTAATAGAAAGTTTAAATAGTTCTATTAAAGATCCTTGAAGATCATCGTGAAACTTGTATTCGAAACTCATAATCAACACAATATCACGTCCCTGGGGTAAATCATAAATTATTTGAGAAAGGATTAGCTTACACGGGGTAGATTAACGAGTAGCCGAAAACGTCGAGCTAAATCGCGAAGCAGCACAGCGCATGAATATAAAATGACGCTGTTCCAGCCTGAAAATAGCGGCGAAATATTACATAAGCGTTGTAACGCCATTAGCCTCTGTTGGCTCGGCCGGCTGTTCCCGCGCTGGGCGAATGTTAGGAAGCCCGTGGGCTACCGAAGAATTGTTGGTACTGGAACGAGCTTAATAAGTAACCCTGTGCTCCATGAATTTACCGCTGCAAAGAAAGCAGCCCGTTCTTTTTTTCACTTTATGGGAGCTTGGAGTCGGAGAACAGTAATTCGGTCGAGCTTGTTATGTTCGCGTTCCTTTCCCCTCGCAGATTTTGATTTTCGGATTCGGCGCTATGAACAAATCCTGGCTGATAACTCCGAGAATCGTTCCACTCGAACGAGTCCAAACAGTTAATAAATTCTATTAGTTTAGTTGTAATCTCTTTGAAAAACGTGTAACGTTACTGTAATTATTAATATTGTATACGTTTGATTTTTTTCGCATTTTGTTTAAATACGACACATTTAGGTAATATATAATTTAATAAGGAATATATATATATATATATATATATATATATATATATATATATATATATCTTAACTAGATATGTAATTGTTTTTAACAAGTATACTGGGTGTCCCAAAAGTCACTCGCAATTGAGAAATGAGGGGTCCCCAAGGTCATTTTAAAGTAAAGTAACCTTTTCCTTAGCGCAAATCCAATCCGCGGATTTGTTTACGAGCTATTAACAAAAAATTGGGACACCCTGTACACTTTGATATCTTTCATTAAATTATATATTTCATAAAGGTGTTATTTTGAAAGAAGATACGAAGAAAGTCAGACGTATACAGTATAGTTAACTTGCACTTCTATAAGTAACTAATGCAGTCTCCAAAGAAATTGCAACAGCTAACTGTTTAAGGATGTACGAAACCAATACAGTTTCACAGCACTCTCACAGCAGACAAACGTAAGTGTACAAACAATTTGCAAGGATTTCGAACATTTAAAATTTACATTTTAAAGGCGGAGCCTGAAGTAAACCATTAAAATGAAGATGATCTTTGGAAATTTTTTATTAACGTAAAGCATTCATGAAACTTTTCGTCACTTTCCATACACATACTTTGACATCTCAGGATACGTACATTTTTGTGTCGTTACATTTTATGAATGTTTGCTGAAGTAAAAAATTTTAAAACATACAACCAGAATGATTATACGTTGCTTTGAAAATTTACTATAATACAGATTTGACGTAAAGATCATTGTTTTCAAAGTGTCTTTGCAATGTAAATAATATTGTAGAATAAGAATTAGTGTTAAACCACTTATCAGTCGAAAATCTTATTAATTGGCTTATGTGACTCGTGTGTCTACAGCATGACGATTAACTCTGTCAAGGTCAAATTCAGGCCTACTTAAGCGTTCTATTGCACGAATTTGGAAATAGATGTCTCGGATGTAATAAGGGAACTGTAAATAAATGGAAATTCCAAAATTCCTGCGGCTGTCTCGATTAAATAGCGAACGGTCCAGCAGCACGCAGTAAAATGAATACATCTTCAGAGTTGAGAACTACGCCGAGTAATTTTCAAGTAATTACAATGGTTTTTTGGAAGTTCACACGTGATCATGGAATTTCTTGAACGCGGCACCGCGGTTCGTTGGTTCCCGCTGACCATTATTACGTTCTTCCGCGGGTCCTGATAAGACAAAATGAAATTCCTCGCACCCCACGGGCTTTTCTGAATTCCTCTCGCCCGATTTCCCAATCTTCTGTTCTTACAGTGCTAAGAAACTTGAGCGAAGACAGCTGTTCTTTCAGAGACAAATTTATTCGTTCCATGGGGCCTGTTTTACACTGTTTAGTTTGACGTTTTGACAAAAATCCTACGACGTGAAAACAATTTAGTTATGGAAATCGAAACTGGAAAATCAAAGTTCATTAAATTGATTGTTTTTTTAAGTCTCCTTTAATTCACCTTACCAAAAGCGAAGTGCTAAAACCGAATTCGTTGGGCAACGCCCACTGCATATTCAAGCGTTTAAAAACCGTATAAATTTCTTAAATAAAATTATTTATTAAACTTACTAATTTTTGATAATCGGACAACGAATTAGGATAATGCGAAATTTTAATATCAAAATTATTAGAGAAGTTCCACATTCTCCTGCCTTTTCTCTATCTGAAATTGTGTTATCATAGTTATAACAAACTGTTAGAGAATAAGCAATATTAAAAAGGAATTTAAACAGTTCGTAAATTTTGTTCACAATAATTTCAATTAAGTTATGAATTTTTCTCTTAATTTTGTTGTAACTTAAAAAGGATATTTTTCAATTTTTATTTCATATTAGCAGCACTTTATTAATCTGTTTTATTAGAAATAAAATAGTGTCCACGTTTATATAAATATACTAAATGAAAACGGAAATATTTTAATTTTATTTCATGATAACTCCTCGTGTAAAATTGCGCTAAATAAATAACGAATAAAGGTTCATCAAACGAATAGTGAATTACTAGAATAATGAATAACTCGAACAGCAAATAACCGAATAATTTATTAAATACCATTTAATTCGAATAATGTCCAACGTTATTTGTATATCATGTTTTACTTATAATATATACTTTCGAAGACTGTAAAAGAAGCCAAGAAAATTTGAGAATTAATTAAAAATAAAACTCTCCGATATGACTACAATTGATTACATTCTGCCGAAGTCCCGCATCCTACAACTCTCAGTTTTTATCAAAATCGCATTCTCCACAAAATTCATCTGCCGTTGCCGAAAGGATCGGTGCCTTTACCGTTGGAAAATAATGTCTGTTTGATTAGCCCAAGCGAGGAAAATGAACGCGAATTCTGATTCCGGCGCAAACTAGCCAAACTATTTCCTATCATCGTGGTGTTCTCGAGGGATAGTCGGCTGCAGTTTCGGCCAGTATTTTCCATTCGAAGCATTCTGCGGCCGGGTCGAGGATCCGGCGTTCAAGTAACTATAATGAACCGTGGTGTTACGGGGTCCCGGTGACCTCGAATTTCCTTCCTTCCAGTTCCTCTACGTGAATATGACCGGAGATCACGGGTACAACCGGATCAATATCCGTTCGCCACGGCTGTTGAAAGAGTTGTACAGTCAGTGGTTCACGAGCGGGGTACGATGCTCGGTGGTGCCTTGCCAATTTTGGGGACACGATACAGACACTGCTTCGGGATATTGGAACACCGCTAATAAAGTGAAGAGGAGACCCACCGCCCCCACGCACACATGGTCCCGCTAGGAACGTGCTCATGGTGTCCATTCGAAATTACTGGGAGAATAGGACACGTTTCGTAAGAATCGTTAGGATCCTCTCTTACCGTGTCCTCGTGCACACGTATTTGTCCACGCGGAATTAACATGTCTGCCCAAACTCGTCGACCGGTTACTGCATGCCGCTCATTACATCGAATTTCATTAGGATTTATATGCGCCAAGCTGGAATAGCAAACACCGGACAATATTTGCGTAATAAATTCTGGCCAAATTACGCAATACACACATCGCGAATCATTGAAATAGTACAGTTCGTTCTTCTTGTTGCTATAATGTATTGGTTACTAATAAAATCGCATTCTAATGCAACTTTTAACAATATAAGATACAGATAAATTAGAATTGCAATCGGAACTTTGTATTATTTAGAAATCAATTAATTATAATAATAAAATTATTAAATTTACTGTGCAAACACGTATGATAATATTGGTAATCGCACAACGAATATTTTACATATTTTCTAAAATTTAGCAAAAGTAAACAAATTTGAAAAATTTCAAATTCTTTTAAAATCTCTTCTCTTTTAGCGGAGAGTTTTCATGTTGCCTACGTAATCAATAGACGGCGCATTTTTATAAATGCAAGATGGAAATGATGTTCAGCAATTGTACGAAACTAGAGCTAAATAAAAATGCATTTCCTCTTTTAATAGTTTTTATTGCTTCAATTCTTCCAATATTTTCTCTATAAGCGGAAATGGCCAATATCGTACCAGTACTTAAATCGTACTCCATTTAAATTGGCTTAAAATTTAATTGTGGCGGCAATTAACGACATCTCTTAAAAGCTCAGGCAATCATAATAGTTATTAACATTTTATGATGCGCAAGAACGTGTTTCTATGCTGTTCCCGCCAATTTCTATAAAATAGATTAATGTACAATTTTAGCAATGTTAAATACGCACTATCTATTTTAGTAATAATACAATCGTATTTATGTTTATGCTAATATTAGCTCAGATTACGTGTAATACTTATGAGAATTCCAAAAGCATATTAAAATTTATTTTGAGATTAGATAATCGCGTTTTTTGAAGTAGCGAGCAAGTTGCCTAAATTGTACTGTTATGAAGTTTCCTAAATCTTACTGGTGTCGGTCATTGAGGAAGACTAGTTATGCAATTTATGTGAACAAGTTCGCCTCGAAAATATGATACAATGTTTGAAATGCTCGATTTGAGTGCATGAAGAATTGTGTACTAAACAACTACGTTTATAAATAAGATTATCAGTTTTACATGTTTTTTTTTGCTTAAGTGGTACGATTATGGCAACTCCCCCCTATGTATTTCGCTTATCAATTCTTGTAATAAATGCATAAAATCCGTTGTCTAATAGTCGATGTTCTATCAAATTGACGCGAAAGAAATCGCAACACTTCATTTAAATTTCTTTCTGAAACCTGTTGAATACCATTGTATAGTGTTTAAGGGGGAATTCGAAACTTCTTCTCGCGTCTAAATGGCAGTTTGAAGTCTCTAAAATGGAATGCAGGAAGTTTGAAATGAAAATACCATTTGAGTTCACCGAGGTTTATAACTTTGGACGCCTTTATCTCGAAAAGGTCCTTCTCGAAACGATGTTGTTATTATTCATGATTGCTATCATTTATTTAAAAAATTCAATTATCCAAACGCGGAAAAGGAATAGAAACCAAAGTTAGGAAAAAATAATCTAATTATAACGTGAAATCTTGTTCATGATTAATTATTACGATTACTAGATAATTCAGTAATTTTATTAATAGAAAAAGTAGAATAACTGAAGGAAATGTAAGTACTGATTATAATTAGTATCAATAATCAATAATCGTGAAATGATGACTATTCTTGATTATAATTAATTATAAAATTTGGTATTACAGTATACATTAATTAATTTTAGTGAGAGGTAAATATATCAACTATTCCAATCTTGAGGATTACCGATTAATGATTACATAGTATTAAATATAATCATGATTGCAGATTTACGCCGGAGATAACCATTACAAGTTCTTAATAAATGTCAACTAATTCTAAAGTTGTTTTTAGTAGGGAAAACTCTTTTCAAGAAGTTCGCCAACGGGGTACAGTAATTGGCTTTTCTACCCTATTGGACTTAACGTCGCAGAACCACGTAGAAAGCATCCGAAACTTTCTACAAGATACCAGATTACATGCGCATTCAGGAATATAATCACTAAACTGAGAATTTTATACATTTGTGGCAGAAATATAGGTGAAATACAAAACTTCGAAGATGCTAGAAGAATTTAGAAACATTATCACACTGGTCTCGACTTATTAAAATCATTAAAAGAGAATACTAATCGTTATTGTTGCTTCGTTTAATTTTTTATTCCGTATACATAACAATTAAGAATTCCAAAAACTGTCATCTTATTTTGTACAAATTAAGATTCATTTCTGCATTTTTATCAAATTTTCTACTTGTTAGGAACTTGTTGAAAAGGGAAGTTCGGCAACCCCAAAATTCCGATTTTGTTGTAATTGTGAAAATTTTATTAGGAATCTTAAAAGAAATTTTGAGCTGTTTTTATTATCGATTACAATTCGTTTATTCAGGGTGAAAATATTTCTTTTATATGTGGACAGGTGTTTCTCTATGTATCTTTTTTAAATTGCACAAAACAACTATTGGCAATGAAAATTTAACAGTCTTTATGCTTTTCGAGGAGATATTATGAAAACGATGCGTAATTTAAATGTTTCCATACGTTGAAGACCTCTTCATAAACGAACCTTGTAGGGGTGGTTGTTGATGGAGTGCAGGAATAAACTTTGGAATGCGTTTTAGAATTTCTAGGACAAAGGAGATATATTTTTATTAGAGAGTGCTTTGGGATTACAAGATTTTCTTTGATTTTCCTTGCTAACATCTTAGTGGCTAGCAACGAAACGAATTTAATCTAACAGACTACTATTGGGCAGTCGGCTTTCCTCGCCGTCCTCTCTCAATAGAAGTAATCTACAGAGCAGGGTCATCGTATCCCTATGTCCGGAAGGCGGCCGGCCTCCATGGTCGTCCTCCCCTACCGACATGGTAACCAAAGAACCTGAGCAGATTCCTCTACAGACGGCCAGGAGGTTACCCTGTTCCTCTCTCGGCGGGTGGCCGGCCTTCATGGCCGTTCTCTCCCATGTACATCCAGAGAGACGTTCAGGAGCATCCCCAGTCCTCTCCTGGTCTAGCAAGCGGCCGTGGCTTAACCTCTTCCTCTCTCATAGGTGTAGCAGGAATACTTCCGTGCGATCACGATTCCTCTATTTATACTACGTCGTTGCTGGCCACGTGAGGTTAGTAAACAAATTGGTATCTAAGCAGATTGCCGCGTTCTCGACGTTTCGCGAAGCTTTGCTCGCGGTCCAGCGGTCCAGAATAGATTTCACAAGAATAGTCGACAGCTTTTGTCTTCGTCTCCTCGTCTCGTTACAACTCGAATAAACGTGAACATGGATAAACTTGTTGGGCAACGCAGTTTGCAAATAATGTTGTCAGCAATGCAATAAATGTCATTGCTTACGCTATACCGAACGTTACGCTATACCGAATAATCAAAAACTCGATGCAACGTTAAACACTGAAGGAACAATAAAAAACTCTTTCCAAATGAAGGATAACTATTCGATTCCTGCTCAAAACATTGAGCGACGGAATTCAGCGAAAGTTTATTGTAGCACAGGGAATCCTTAAAAAAAGACGGCCTCGTTAAATGGTGAGGATCCGGCGTCCATTTGTAGGATCGGAGGCAAGCATAAAACCGAAGAACACGGCAGTACTGAGCTCCGTAATCCTTCCGATTGTATCGATATTTATTCGAAACGAAAAAGTTTTCATGTTCCGTAGTATCCCATCGACATCGGTGTTGAACTGGGTCGGATGGCTGCGCGCGAGAACAACCAGAAACACAAAGTCGTGCACATAGCTTTCTGTTAACGATAGGTGCGTTAAAGCGCGGTGCGGATGTAAATATCGCGTATCGCGCGGTGATGTTCCCCGAAAATGGTCGGAGGAGAGCGCTGGAGTACCATTTTTCGGTGGATGGGGCTCGACGACGGGAAACAGGCGTTCGCTGTGTAAGTAGAGGCTGCGCCTGGTATGAAAATTCGCCGACATTCCGCGGAAACGGAATGCCTCGGCGCGAATCGGATTATCGTTTCGCCTGTTCCCTCGAGGCAACATCCCCGTCTCGTATTTACATGTTCACCCTGTACATCGCCACTCCACTTTCTTACTTTCTTCCCGTTTACGGAAAATACGAGCCGACGGCTGGATTATTTCTAAACTCGCACCACCGACGAGCTAAAGTCCCTGCGAATTTATTAGTCCGCGCTGACACCTTCTTGCGATCCATTAATCTCCGTTGCTCAGATAAGAAATATTCGTTACTTAACTCTTCTGATAACGCCCGGTTATCTACTTCCGATTTTTCTTTCGTTTGTGCGTCTTTGTTGGCTGATCTCTCTCATGGAAATTTTCAAATTGATTTATGTTTCACGCGTAAAAATACGTCGGCGTTACGTCGATCGGCTTGTCATTGTCAAACATTATTTCCTTCGGAAGATTGTAATTGATCTCTCATTCTTGCGGTCCCGTGAATCCCACTTCTGATTTCGAGTAACGAAACTGGACCACACTTGACGGCAATAAAAAAATTTACAGCGTTCATCTCGAACGATGAATGATCTGAAGCTGTAGTTTGTCGGTCAACGTAATGTTGACAAATACGAACATAAAATAAGAAGTTTAATTACAGGTCCAATTTCAGGAATGTTTTAGATTTGTATCTATTAACAGTAAAATAACGTCTATTTTGTTTCAAAGTATATCAGTCTTTTATGATACCGAAAGCAATTATTTCTAAATATAAAACCGGTACAAATATTTACAGTTGTCAAATGGGGTAGAAACCTACCGCATGAAGCAAGTTACATAAACCTAAATATTAATGATCCTTGAGGGTTAAGTAACGTTGAAAACCACTTTAGTCCAGAGACTGATACCGGAATACAAAATACAGGTATTATCAAAATGTAAAATACTGGATATTTTTCGATCATACTTATATAACTCTTATAAACATCAAATTGGTATAAAAAAATACTGGTACTACGAAGAAGCGGATTTTTTCCCTGTGTTTTCCAATAGATCGTGAAATAGTACATATTTTAGTTTCTAAACGCGTGTTTTCTTTCAATACAAGTGTTTTTAATAAAAAATTATGATTTTGAACAAGAAGACCCTTTTCTCATACACTCGTATCTTTGCCGCGTTTCACAATTTTTATTTCATAATTTTTGATCTTATAAAGCTGCTTCTATTAGAAATTGTTGAATTTATTTATTTATTCAGACACACACTATTATAAGAATCCTGAAAAATTTAAATAAATTCTAACCTGTAATTCTTACAAGGCAACGCTTATTAGTCGCTTTTAGACCTCGGTAGGTTTAGCGTTAATAACTGGGAGAATAGGTTCGCGGTTCACAATATTAACAGCGACAATTTTTTGAGGAATTGTTTCCATAAGGTTTCCGCAGTCCGCGTCGAAGGTGTTTTTGCAAAATTCCGTGAGACGGGTACTGTTTACACGGATCTTGAAGTTGAAAGTTTCTGGTCGAGTAAATTGAATTACTAGGCACGGGAAAAGTAAGCTATTATCCCGAAAAAAGTAGTTTACCTTCCCGCAACGGAGCGTTAATTATTCGCAGCCTGAGCCCGTAACGGTGATTAAAACGTTCGTCTGCCGAGGAACTTCGCGAACAAAAGCCGGTCCATAATTAATAGCCATAAAAAGCGGAAATGTCTTGACAAACCGTAGGTCGACCGGTCTGAAAATCACTCGAAACCCAAATTAAACACGGGAGGTGCGTAATTAATTAGAGGCGGAACTGCTTATCAATTTCTCTCAAATTGGAGGGTGCCTCGTTCTGTAAATCGTCAGTAGTTCCTTATTAATTATGAACAAACTCCGCTAACGTAATTTGTGGAGAATTACAAAATGTTTTGTTAATAATTCTTCGTTCGCTAGAGATTTTTCTTCTCGTCAGATTTATGTTCAACGTGAAGTTTATCTGACATATGTCACGCATTAATACTAATATTCACCTGCAGTTTTCGTGAACACGTAGTGGCGCATTTATGAGTGTGCATTACTTAATCGGCTCGTTGCTTCAAATAAATTATTGGGGAAAAAATTCGCGTTCCAAGATGTATGGTTCGAGAAATACATTTTCACGCAAATGTCCGGAAGAAATTTCGAACGAACAGCACCACGGTTTCGAAGAAATATTTCGAAGATTGTGGTCTTTTTTCTAAGTGCAAATGCAATTCGCGGCTTTGTTTACGAATTATTAAGGAAAACAATGACGAATGAGAAGCGAGATCAACTGACGCGAGGAAGCCGAGCAAATGAACGCAATTGGGTTTGCCCGTTGGTTCGGCCGTCTTGCGCCAGCCGATCTCGCCTCCCATTGGTCAGTGTTTTTCGTTACTAATCCGTAAACAAAGTCTTGGATTGCATTTGCGTTAAGGAAAAAGTTACTTCAAAGGACTTCAGGAACCCCTCATTCCTCGATTGCGAGTGATTTATGGGACACCCTGTATAAACAACCGAGATAAAGACTTAATGGAGAGCTACAGGGTAACTTAGGAATACAAAGAATTAATATAGAAGATAATTCATATATATTTATCAGATAAATCCAACAAATAAGAAGCGGAATTTCGGGAAACAAGCACAGCGAATCAAAAGGGAAGGATACCAATTAATTTGCAATTAGCGTAACTACGAGCCGGCTCTAATTAAAACAAGATAATACCTGGCACACTGGCCGACGCTTCAAACGTTGCACTGAAATTTCAAACGGTGTGGAGATCCGATCTCGATGGAGCTTTATTGCCTTTCTAGGCCAGACCGTAATTCTATCGCTGCTTCTGCTGCTGTAAAAATTCCTCACGCTTATCACCTGATTCCACGAGAAAATCCCCTCGAGCGATCTCGAACCCGAACCGACGGTTCTTCAGAGTAGCGTCGGGGGCGTACATGCGCGGTTGGCCCCTGTATCGCATCAGGAATCTATAATTAACAGAGGATTACGTGGTTTTCTTGCTCGCTCTCTCGAGCCTCTACGGGAGCCGCTCGATAGATGCGCCGGATGCACTCGAGGGTCCGGCGATGCAGCAGGAGGCGAGTGTGGATCCTTAGACGGTGCACTCGGGAGGGGATCGGACGCGTATGGGTCGCGGTTAGAGCGAAACTTTTCCAGTAAGTTAAAAGATAAAGGGAAACGCTATCACTGGTCCGGTGCAGCGCGTGCTAGGACACCCGTCTGGCAAACTTTTCTGATTTCCCGGGGCAACGCGCGCGACACGTGGCTACGCCGGATGTAGCCCACGGGAAACTTTCATCCACACTCGGGATTTCGTTGTTATTATTGTTAAGTTGATTGTATCGCGGTCTGAATGCTCGATACCGGTATCAGTCGTCTAGCCCCGTTGCGCTGCGCCGCACAGTGATTCGAGCAATGTAAAAGAAATTGTTATTTCAAGATCATTTTGTCTTTTTAAACACGAGTGTTTTTTACTTCCTTTGTCATTCCAATTAATAACAATTAAAGAAAAGCATGGAAATAAAGATTTCTTCGGATTGTACGTTCTTAACTTTTTAAATAATATTTTTCTAATTGTTAATCTTACATTTTCAAATAAAATCTTCTTTATAAATTGATGTTAAAGCTCGATCATGTTCAAGATCTTTTTTAAGTTTCTAAGTTTCTAATTGATGGTCATCATAAGTATACTATTACTAATCGAGACGAATTTTATGTTTAGTATAATAATTTAAGATCTTGTGAACCATTATTTTATAGAAAACTATGATCTAGAAAGGTCTACGAAATTATGTTTGCTAGAGGCAGAAATACTGTTCTAAAACAATTAATCCGTTATGCATTTTTGTTATACATAGTTTCACCTTAGCATATTTTAATTTTGGACGAAAATTAATTTTTATTACAATACGAAGAAACAGAAAAATTTGGAAATTTAATTTCCAATTTTTTGGACACTTATCACGTCAATATTCCGAGTCCCATTGCCAACTATTCGTTTCAAGCGACGTTGTAACTGTGGAGTTCGTGGAAACGTAACTCCGAACTGCACTTGGATGAGCAGAAAGTGCGTCCGCATGTTTTTTAATTGCATTTTCGGTTACATATTCGGAGGGGTTTTTTAAAAAATGGATTTTACCTTTAACTGATTCTCACGAATGTCAATTTGTTTTTTGGGAGGCAATTTAAATTTTTATGCTCCCTGGAATTCAAAACGTTTAAACCGATTGAAATGAGTAATTTCAGTTAAATTTTATTTCTAAATATACAGTGACTAACGAAAGTTAACACCTCTTAGCACCTCTTAAAACGCAATAACTATTTTTCGAACTGGACTAAATGACTTTAATATTTTTTAGATGATAGAGGGACTAGTTCACTAGACAATGATTGAAATGCTTTTTCTTAATTATGCTCTCGCTTAGTATAACAAAAATAATGAAAAGCTCTTTTTTTTAACTTTTTTATCTGAGCTTTGTATGCATTCTGAAAATTTAATCGAAATCAGTTAACATACGGTAAAGCTACAGGCGTTGAAAAAGAGTTAAAAATCGTGCACTTATGACAAAAACAATAGAATGTTAGAGAAATTCAAGACATTATATTACTTTGAAATACTTATTAACCCTTTTACAATTGAATGGTTCAGAAATCAATTAGGGTAAATGTCCCAATTGTCGTGCCTTTAAGCCAGTTTTTAGTAATTGTTGGTATTGCTAATTTTTTTACAGCTAATTTGCAAAGTCGTAAAATGGTTAAATTTCTCTGATTTTCCTAGTGTTTTATTTGTCTCCATTTCTATCGATAATAATAAAAGACACTAATTACTGTCGGCCAGAAGCTTCCACTTACGCGAAAAATACTAACAGATTCAAATTGATGCTGCCTGATAAGGCTTGAGCAGAAAATTGTAGAAATTTTCACAAAATAATACTGACAAAATTCGAAACTAAGAAATTAAAATTTTGTGTATCAAAATGCTGAGATACCAAATTTTTCTGAAATATAATCAATAACAATATGTTGTTACTAGGCACTATAAGGGTAAAGACAGAAAATTAACTTCTATATTATTTCACTTTGCTGCAAATGAGTGAAACAATTCTCATTTGGTAGAAAAAATTCTGCAAGTGCAAATGAGATGAGACAAATCCTAGTCACAGCGACATGATAGGAACGCGGAGTAGGAAGTGATCTGTCTAATTTGGCAGGAAGTGTGCATTAGAAAGAAGTTATTGGACAGTTGTAGCAATCGCTGACAGGAACCGATTTTGGGAAGCGTTATTCGCGTCGCGGTAGCTGTGATATCGTCACAAAAGAAAACATGGATTCGATTGATCTCATACTTCCGTTCGACGTCGTGTATGCACTCGTGGGCCTCCGAACCAGTGGCGTGCACTGTGTATAAAACCACTCGATCCTTCCGAAGAACAATATTTCCGAATAAACATTTCGGAACCCGGTTGAAATGCATCGTGACAAAGCGCGACGGATGGCGGTCGGGAGAGAAAGAGAGAAGACAAGAGCGCGGGGAAAAAGCAGAGCGCGCGCGAAAGGAAAATTTGACGCGGTCGTTTCGCAGACAAATTTATTGCTTTCACTTTCCGCCTAGGGATTTTTTTTAAAAACACGAATCACTGGTGGAAGAATATTTTTCCGACGGAAGAGCATTTTTTTTCGGCGCACCACGTGAACGAAAAGAGACCGGCGGGATCGTCGAATAAAAGCCAGCGGAAAATATCGGCCTCGATATCTGGAAAATTTCACGATGTCCCGCTAACCGATCGACTCGCGATTCTGACAAATTTTCGACGATTGCGTTGAGGAAACTTTCGAAAGTTTACCCTTCTACGGTGTTCCGTGTATACGTCAGAGTTGAACATTATTCGAATAACGATTATTTATTATTCGTCATAAATTATGCTGTCTATTTTTTATTCGAATCAATTGTTCGTATAATTCTTTATTCGAATAAGTCCTTCGAATAGAGATTGTAAAATTATTCGAATAAGAATTTCGTAAGAATATATTTATACGAATACATTCAGGGTAACCGATTTTCCATTCTAAATGCAATAACTACCTCACTGAAATTAGAAACAAATATATTAAATATTTAAAAAATAGCAATAACCAAAAGTTCATTCAATTTATCTGGATACCAGCTCACATCGGAATCGATGGAAATGAGAATGTTAACTTACTCGCAAAAGAAGCGACTACTATAACGCCCGCACTGAATATTAAAGTCTCATTTACCGATTTCATTGATGCTTATAAATGTTAAACGGAAGCGGCTATTAACGATTTATTTAAAACGCAAGAAACAAAGAAACGAATAAGCCATGGTACGCAGAATATAAATTGCCTAGAAACTTCATCACGTTTATAAACAGGTGGTGTTCAAACCACTATAATCTCACTGGCTCGTTAGCAAGAGTTAATTCCGCTGCGAATTATGCATGTTTCTATGAAGCAGAATTTGAAGATCTGAATCATATAATCTGGCAGTGTCCAGAATGTGGAGAACAGCGTACAAATTCAGTAAATCCACTCCTTAAGCATAAGTACTACATAATAAACGTGAGAATATCGCACTATATGTTGCATTAGTTTTTATGATCACCATCGGGCGGTTAAACAAAAAGAAAACAACTTGTAAAAGAGGACTGCGATAACTCAGTAATCTATAAAATAGTAATTCAATAATTTATAAAATAGTAATTCAGTAATTTATAAAATCTAACAACTCAGATTTCTTCATTACTGGAATATACATTTGCTCAAAAAAAAACTGTTGGGAGTAGCCAAGCTGAGGGAACATATTTCGATTAAATAAAATTGTCTTAATTAAAGTTTACTTAATTAAAAAGTAAAAGAAAATATTATTCCAACAAATTCCAAACGACGAAATAGTCTAGAGAAAAATTATTTATATGTTCAACGTAACACAAGATTACTTTGAACTTTGTATATCTAATAAGTATATTATTTCAGTCGTTTTTAATTAATTGCTTAATTTGCCGCGGTGAGAACTGTATCTTAGAAATCTGTATAAAGTTGTCAATATTAAAAGCTGTGCAATAATATTTTTCTAGCATTTTCTGTACGCTCCGTTCTTTCAAAGAGGATCCCTAAGAAAATAAATTCTATTTTACTCGAGGTCTTTGGATGGAGAGATTTCTCCTCGGATTAGCGTATTTCACGCGAATCTGGTTGCAATCGCGAGACTTTCCTACTCCAACGACGTGGAAATCTCAGCTGATTATCGGTTCGCTATAAAAATATACGCGAAGCCTTCGTGTTGCCAACGGCGACGCGCCAATTAAAGTAATAATGGAAAATTATATGTTTAGCAAACGCAGCAGATTCCGCGGAATTTCGCGGATATCATAAAATAGATCGACGCGAGCAAGAAATACAAAATTTCACTCCGCCGGTTGATGCAAATTTCTCTTGTGACAGACATGATTTCGTTGCGTCGATGCACCGATACATTTTTATAGTCACTAAGAGCAAAACGCTGAGCTGAAGTAGATTTTTACCGCAGATAGGAGAACGTTGCGCGAAGCGTATGTACTTCGTAGAAGTTCTGTAGAACACGGTGGTGATTATGGTTATTGCAGGGGACAAATTTCGTGGGGCTGAAATATGCTAATTTTCTTCTAAGGATAAGGTATAGCAACCGTGTGGTTCGATTGACATTTACAGCCATTAAAGATCACGATCTCGCGGTATAAAATTGTATTAAAACCTCGTCGTGATATACTGTATTCAACGAATCGGAGGTAGAGACTGGCGCTATTGTGTTTCAAATGGAAACTGTGAACTTTTTAATGCTGCGATATGTTATCATTCTAAATCCTGATATCCTTTTAGCCTGTTAGAAGACATTAAATCTCGGCGCAGTTTTAGTTGAA
>CM052164.1:9131009-9160975 GCA_028455555.1 Augochlorella aurata
CATATTAAATTTCGATACGTTTATTTATGAATATCCTTGGTATAAATGCAAAGATTCCTTCTTAAATCTAAATAAATAATTCCGCCAACCGCGTGTAGGTAACGCACCTGTCAACATGTTAAGGAGTCTACTAAACGGATCTTGACATAAACTCAAGCGATGTCTGTAGAATATTCAGGCTGGAGGAACTCGATTTTAGACGAGCGTAAGGGCGTCTATATCTTTTACCACTTTGCGTTCTGAATACGATATCAGAATGCTGTCTACATCTGGCGTTCTAGTGCATGCTGCAGCACTAGCATAATTCTATAATTTCTCGACCCTTCACGCGTTGCTAGCGTTGATAAACAAGACTAAACATTGAATTGCTATATATTTATATATTTGCTATATATTTATATATATCTATAATTGATTTAAAATTTGATGGTGGAAATTTAGACAAACTAACTGTTGTTTATCTTCTATTTATTTTTTTAAATGGATCGTTTAACTTCTGTTTCAAGACTTCTACAAATTAGATGTCTACTTCTAAAAATTAAAAATTTTAGAAATTAGAACAATTCTAAATTTTCTTTTACAACTTCTCTAGAATTCTTCTAGTTTCAAGAATTATACTACTAATTTATGGAAGTGCTAAAATAGAAGTAAGACAATTCATTTATTTCACACGTTCCGCTGAGATTAAAAAAAGAATTAGCTTAAGAAATGTATTGAAAAAATTGATAAATAAAATTGTAAATGGTCCTAAGCACACTCACTTCTAATTTCTAGAAGTCTGGAAACGAATAGTATAATAACAATATTTATACTCTGGGTCCAAATAGACCCGAGCCCCACCATTCGAGTGTTAAGGAGTCGACTAATCGTATGCAGATCTTCATATAGTCTCAGCGACGTCTATAAAATATTCCGGCTGTGGAAAGTCGATTTTAGAGGAGCGCAAGGGATCTTCTAATCTTTTGCGTCCTGAATACGGTATCAGGATATTGCCGATGGCTGAAGTTCTACAGTATAGTATGACCTCCTTGGCGATTCCATGATCTTTTGTCTTTTTTCTTGTTCTAGACTTGATAACGAATTCATTAGGGCGAATGCATGTTCAAGCTTGAATATCTTGATTTTAATCGGGCGTAAGAGTTTCTATACTTTTTTAGTCCATTGCTTCCTGAATACGATACTAGGATGATTCTAATATCAGATAAAAAAGCAATCATTTTCGTGAACTTTTTCGTAGAAAAGCTTGCAATATGTTTTAGACATATTTTTCGGCATTATTAACACTATTGCTATCAAAGCGATAAAAAAACAGCTTTTAACATTTTAACGTAACAATATTCTAGCAAAGGGGATAAAATAAACGTTTTACAATATTAATTTAAAATTATTTTCGAAGTTTGATCAGTTTTCCTCAACTGAGTTTCCAATTGTTTTTATAATATCATTAAAATTATTCTAAAATTTATTTGATAAAAATAGGTGTACACGAAAGACGGGTAAAATTAGTGTTTACATTATTGTAATAATAGTAAAGTGTATACTAAACACTGCAAAAAGAGTGTAGAACAGCCGACATGACAGACACAGTATTGCCTAATATTAAAAATCCGTGTCTCTTAAAATTGACATTAATGGCATAATGCAGGTGAAAAGAAAATAGTGAGTTCAATTATGACCCATGATAGATGTTCATTATAACGACGTAGGATCGAATGTCTTCATTAGATTTTCCAAAATTGTGTACACAATTTTAAAAATCGAATTTTCAGGAATGCATACATTCGAATCTATGAAATCAATTTTCCATTGTTGTTTTGAGATTTAAACTGTTTCATTCGCGATGGGTCCGGAGCGCACGTGCCTGTTCGAACTACTGTAAATTTTCTCCAATTGACCCTCAACTTGTACACAAAAATGGACAATTTGAGAAGAGGAGATACGATTATTCGAGCCTCGCGGCTCGTTTTTATAGTCGCCGATTTTCAACAACTATAAAGATAAGCCAAATTATCCATTTTTGTTTAGAAACTGAGGGACGATTGGAAAGAGTTTACTGTAGTACCGATTTGCTATAAAAATAGCCTGCCGTTAATTTAGGTCGCTATATCAGGATGTTACTGAATTCTGTCTAAAAGTATTAATATTGACAGAAGCTAAATACGGATGGAACGATAACGGAGAACTATTCTGATCTACTTAGGACAAATTGGTCAGAGTGAAGATTATTTATACTTTATAAGACTCGAGACACCAGGCTGCTGACAGTGTCGATTTTATCAAGTTCCCGAGCAATTCAAAATGTAATACATCGGCGGCATTATAAAAATAGAATAGCGACAGAATTATACCAGCTAGTTTCATCTGTAAAACTGACGATACGTTATTTATTTAATTAAACTTCGATTCGTCCGAGAATTAATACACCTCACATATCGACTTTTAGTACGTACATACTGCTGTTCTTAGTTGAAATGATCTATCTACCAATTCGCCTGATTGATGTGGGGTCAAATTAACCTAAAATCAACATTATTGACATGGAGTCAATTTTACATCAAGTCTACGCTGCCGCTGCCGCAAAAGAAAATCGATCGAACTCACGTTTCATATTTCACGGATCGGTGGCAGAACTCGCGATAACTCTAAAGACACGAAACAAGCTAATATTTTTCCTCCGAACTACTGTTCGACGTCCACGCCCTGTGCTATCCCTTTATTTGTGCTCGTTTCCGCCAACAAGCCATCCGTCTTGCATTCTTCCTTGCCTTACCGGCGCTCTGCTTCCCCGTCCGTACTTTGTGAGCGTAATTGCATAATTTTACGAACGGGTCGACGGTCGAGAGACTTCATTATTTTTACCGGTGAAGGTTTTACTATCCGTCCTTCCGTTTAGTATTCTCGACACGGCCCTGATAATTGAAGAGAGCGGGAGAGAGCGCGGACTGAGAAGCATCAAAGAATATTTTACGGAGGTGCTCGAATGAATTCGACGATGATCGCGCGCTGAATACACGAAAATCGTTTCGCTCGTACTCGCGGGAATCTGGCGCGTGATACCAATATTCCTTTTCCGATTAACCTCGGTGTCGTTTAGTATCGTTTTGTATGGTCTAGTATCGTTGGCCACGATCAGAAAGCGCCGGCGAAAGCACAACACGGTAAATCCTCTCCCGAGCATCACTGCGAGCGACGCTATTGCGATTGCTAAGTCCGCTGCGATATCTATCTGTGAATCAATCGAGTTTCAAGTGTTCCTCGATACTCGCCCTGCAAAATCGCAGCGCAGTGTCAGTCCTTGTGCTAATGCATGTGATCCTCTTTGACACGAGACCCGTGCAGTCGATGGAACGTTTACATTTGATAGTGAATCAACTGGTTCAGCAACATTATTATTGTTAGCTCCTGTTGAACCGAATGATTTCCTTACTAATCGCAAATTTATCGTTCAAGTGGACCAACGATTTTATACGTTTATGATGATGGTGGGTAAATGTGTATATAAAAAATCAAAATATTGAAGGAAATTGAGAGCATCGATGTACTACTAAAGTTCATATGTTTATATGAACTTTGTTTTGTTGTTTTTATGTGTAGAATCTGTTTCTCAATTGAGTTTTGTACATAGAGTGTCCGAGCCAGTTATTGTGGGCTGATCAACTTCTGTGCGTCTGGTTTGCTTTCATGGATAATTAACTCTATATTTATCGAATTTGATATTCAATATTTTTGTCCAAAAATAAGCAAAATAGAGAATTCTTTCATTCTTTTATTTCGCTTATTTTAGTACCGTAACTAGACTCTAAATCTTCGTGTAAATTCTCATTTTTATATGTCATTTAACAATAATTGAAACCAAAGAAAAATTGCCTTCATCAGTTAAAAGATTACTCATTATAAAAGGAAAACTAAAATGCTATTGCACCTTGTTAGCTTACACGTTTCCTTTCATTTTCAAAATCTGCACATGTATAAATTCATAAAGATAATCACTAGACTGCAGATATTCATGAAAGATAAAAATTGGTTTTATCAACCGTCAGAAATAAAAGTCATATTTCTCTCTCTCTCTCTCTCTCTCTCTCTCTCTCTCTCTCTCTCTCTCTCTAACGATTTGAATAAGAGGTGTATAGTACATATTGTACATATAGTATATATTGTAGTATATATAGTATATAGTATATATAGTACATCTTATGCGCGACAGAATGTCGGCTCTGCGAACGCCAAAATGGGTTTTTTGAAACTGCAGGAAGCTGTAACGCCATCAGTACAACAGCACAAGTTGAGCAGTAATGGCTGCAATTAGTTTAACATTTAATTTGATTTTATGGAGTTTTTTTTCGAAGTGTTATTATTTCCGAAATAGAATCTCTATTTGCCTTTTTTGCAGGGTAGGTTGTCGCTTTCCGAGCCGAAACTGGGGTCTGAAATTTCGCTTTCGGTTCCGTCAGTCGCGTACATATTCATACCGGTGAAACAGTTCGGCCGGGGTACCGTGAATAATATCGATTTATCGAAGGAATTTGTTCAAGTATTTATTCAGACGCCAAAATTGACTGCTGTCGGGCGTTCTCCCTTTGACACGCGAGCGTTTGTGTCGCGTTTCCTCAACTTCAATTTGGAGTTCGGTTTGTCTACGGACGCGCGGATAGAATGTCTCTGTAAGACTCGCGGCTCTCATGAGAGAACATTTACACGTATAATGTGCTGTTTTTAATGAAATTTTCGTACGATATAATCTGTTGAAAAATATTTGACATGTATTTTCTTCATCTGCAATGATCCATATCTGGGGGCTGATAACAGATTACATTAGAAGAGTCCCCAAATCTTATTTCTTAATTTCATTGGAGATATTAACTTAAAAATAATTAAATTCAATTCTTAATTGTTAATAGGTGTTAATTTAAATAAGTTAATTAAGTTAGTACGTAATAGAATGAGGTCGATATCCACTGTGCAAATTTGTCTCCTCTAAATGTCACTATGCGATTAAATAATTAGAATTCTTAATATTCTTATGAAGCGAACAAGAAGGGATGTAAAAGATAGTAGAATGGGATTAGTGCAATCTGTACTATGTACACTATTGTATACTTTGTTTATGTCATTTTAGTGCACCTGTCTGCGCCGAAAAAGTTAGAGCTTATAATTAGTATGATAATACTGTTATCAATATTTCTAGATTAACTAGAAGCATTTCATTATTAGCATTAAAATTCGTGTTTTCGTTCATTTTTTCACTCAAAATAAAGTATTTACTAAAAATGAAAAAGTCAAGATTTGTACAAAGAAATAACAAGAAATGAAAAATTTTTGTCTTAGATCATATATTTCAGTTGTTTATAATGTTAGCTGTTGTTTTAAAGTTATATCACAATGTAAAATCTATGTTCTTCGATATTGCCGCAAAAATGTTGTAAATTGTTTTAATAGAGATGTGCGTTTATAAAATTCTAATTTTTGCGATGATACATTTAATTAATAAACACTGTGCAACAGTTACAAATTGTATCAGAGTTTATTGTTCTGTGACAATGAACCTTTATGCGCCCTTGTCGTCGATGATAATCTTGCTCTTGATACATTTGCGGGTCTCCCTCGGCGAATACTCTCCCGAAAATCCGCAAGACGGAGCATCGAACACCTATCAGTGCCCGCGGAAATCCGTTCACCGGCTCAATACGAGCCGATAAAACAGCGCCGTGGATCCGCGCAGCAAATTGAAACACAAAAGAGGATTCCCTGCTGCTGCGCCCGTTGCCGACACGAGCTCGTATTTCCCTGGAATTCGTTGGATTCGCACGAAACCGAACATTAAGAAACGCTTTGCCCTCTCTTTTACTGCTCCCACTATCTCGCGCTACATTCAATCGTCGCGCGTCGCTGCATTTCCCGACGATTCCGCCTCGGCGCGATCGTGTTCGCGCACGAATGTCACGATCTTGCGTCCCCAAGCCTTTTACAAAGTCAGCCTTAAGAGCTTTTTGTTGGCCTTTTAATCAGCTTTTCACAGACTCTAGGACTCGTTACTCAAGCGCAACTACACTTCCCTTGAAAACTCGACGGCAATAGCACCAACAATAACTGTCTTATTGTGCTTTCATGCTGACATACGTGCCGGTAGTTTTGAAAGTGGTGCAAGTCATTTCGTTTCGAGATGTTTAGACTTTTACATGCAAACCCATTAAAAAATATTTTCCTATTATTAGATAAAATATTTTATAAATTGTATGATAACGTCAAAATATGCAATGGTAAAATTTTTAACAACAACCATGAAAGAATATCCTGTGAATACTTTAATGATTCCACTCTCAAAATTAATAGTCAATTCGGGTCATTGACTTACAATAAACGAAAATAGTGAATTTGATTTGAAAAATGCAATAAACAAATGGGCGTACTCTCATATGAAAATACATATATTATACACTTTTTATTATACACTTACACATTTTTGAAGCATTTTTCACTAAATTGATTACATACTATCATTCTGAGAATTAAATAACGATCATTGATATACATGATTTTCTAAACTGCTGAATGCATTTTTTATGATACTGTTAATTTATATAGCCGATATATCTACTTTTGAGGTAAACCACGTACTCGAAGATAATCTATTGACCTTCCAAAGTTTTTGAATAATTTCTGCAACCATTTAGGATGTTTACTAGATTGCTATGCAGTTATGTTGCCTTTGCATGTATTTGCAGTACATGTCAAGGCAAATTCAATTATATGCGAGACAGTGGCTTTCGTGTTATATAGGGTGTCCAGAAGTTTAGCGATTAAACTTCGCAAGCGTATTCTAGAGATGCGAATGAGATTAATATGTCAAGTAACAGAGGTACGTCACGTTCATAGTAACTGTTGATGTAACAGACAAAGTGGACCACACAATTTGTGCACCTGTAACTTCCAAAATATGCATTGGGCAACGAACTTTTCAATACAATAATTGCGTGGTTTAGAAGGGCATAGTATGTAATGCATTTATGTTTTAGGTGAAGTCATTCCGGAGATTCCAAGGGTAACTTTCTTTTCTTAAATGGAGTACTATATCGAATTCTGCATATTTTGGAAGTTGCAAGAGGTGCAAAAGTTGCGTGGACCATCCTGTATTGTATATCATTTAGTAGATACGGCACTCATAGATATTTATTATATATACACACGTAAAACCAGAACTCACAAATACATTGTAATTGTTTAGAAGTTTATATTGCGGTATATTGCGCTGCAATCTGCAAATGCAAGTTATTTTCTTCGAAAACTAAATTCGAACCTGTTTTATGTATCTTTTTGAAACTAAATAAATCTGAATGTCATGTCAATCCTCAATAAATTATTTAATATCATATAGATTGTCAACGAACCGACAATAAACTAGTACTTTAACCAGAAATGGGAATCTACAACTTCTGCATTAATAAAAATACAAAAATGGATCTGAATTGATTTGAACTCGCCACGAACCGATTATTCATAATTCTATGAAACTAATCCAGTGTAAAAAACATTATTAAATAGCAAGATTGTATCATTGGAAAGACAGCTTCGATAATTTTCAAGATGATCGAGAAATTGCATTCCTGTCCTTGAGTACGGAATTTTTCGTGGTTGCAAGCAACCGGAGAGTTTGCGTCTGGTATTAGAGAATTCGTTCCACGGCGAATATTGCGCACTCAATATTTTCGTGGTTTTCGGGAATCATGGGATTATCTGCAAAAGGATGCATCATCGTTGAAACGAGAAACCAATAAATTGCACTTGCACGATGCATCGTGCGTTATTGTGGAATGCAGGCATAGCATCTTGAGAGTCAAGAATTTTTCGTAAGAACCGTTATAGAAAGCGATAGTTCATTTGACTCCCCTCGTGGGATGATCGCGAACATTGTGAATACATTCATCACCATTTGCTTGAATGACAGTCTTAATAATTATATAATTTTAGATACTCTTGAAAATTTTATATAATTTGGCTTTTAGCAATACTTATTACATTAGTGTAAGATTCGTTTAATTAATTATGTTTATTAAGTAATATTCGAGTCGTTTTACATAATTCACTACATTCAAACAGTGAATTTAATACTGTGACTGACTGTATATTTTGACTAAAATGTTAATTGTTATACATATATTAGCGAATTCAAATTATATTAAAATTTGTAAGATATAAGTAGATTATAGGAGATATAGGACTGCAAATTTTATGCATTTATGGTACAACAGAATGTGTACAATTCAAAAATGTTATTAAAATTGTTAAAGGATGAAATGAAATTATACTTGTTTCCTATATCTTGCAACTGATGCAAGATCAATATGTTCCCTACTTTACTTTTCATTAATCTGAATATTTTTGTGCAATCGTTATATCATATCTTCAAGGAATAAATCTATGTGTGTTAAAATTGTTTTATAAAAAATAATAAAAAATTTCTAAAACACTGAAAAGACGTTTGCTTGTGTCAAAAACTAATTTGATCTAAATAAAGGTACAAGAATTTTAATAAATGAATTAAACGCCAATGCAAATTAAATCAAATACATTCCGAAATCATTTTAAAGATAGCTTATTTACAATAAAGTTTTATATAAATATTAATAATTTTATTAAAATTTATGAACAACTTTTAGGAGTAATTATTTCATAGAGCAAAATTACGTAACTGTCACGAAATAGAAAACAGCATAATTGATTTTATGGTAAGCCACATTTTAATCTTGGAAATGAATAAACCGAAACGAAAGAAAGTAATGAAAACGTTCGCGATTGGCGATCAGGTGTTTCTCGGGGAACGGTATCTCGAATCTCATTGATTCTGCGTCTTTTAGTCCGGTATTAAAAGGGTACTAGCTTACGATACAATCCGTAAACCCGAGGTATCCCCGGTGCAATGGGTTTTCCTCAGGGCGGTGATTTCCATCGGTATCTCGCTAAACGGTAGCAATCGGAAGACGAATTTCCTCACTATATCCTCGCTAACAATTCGGCTAGCTCGCTCAGGTCTGCACCGCCTACGTCTGAATCCGAATTCGGGGATGTCTCCCCCCCCCCCCCCCATACAACCGCGAAGACTGTTGGCGATAAATCCACGATTTCGCTTCTTACCCGAGAGTGCTAGCGAAGCAACCTGTTCCATCGTTAACCAGATTTCCCGACGTTGCTGGTGCGTTTGCATTTTATCTGCTCGGTACATTTCTTTTATAGATAAAATTCGGTTAAAATTTTACCATTTCCGAGGTTGTTTGACTGCTGGTAATTAAAGCACTATGAAAACTTACATTTTTTCCTTTAGGAAGTCTGTACGAATATAATCACATGGCAAATTCTGTTTAATCCCTTAGAGTATTCGTTCCTCCGACGTTCTCTTCTTATTGATTTATTCATTATTATATTAAATTATTTCTGTTAAATTATGTGGATCGTTAAGATAATAATTTAGAGCACCTTTGGTAACAATTGATGCTAGCGTCAATCACTCTGACCGCACTCTCGTCTTCGCATTGAGCTCTCAGCTCTCTTTTGTCTTATAATGCGTGCGCACTCTCACACATTATATACAGTCAATATGTATTACGTATGTATTAAGTATAGCAGAGATTCACCCATACATTCCGTCTACAATTTCTTCTATAATTTATTCTTGACTGCACGATTTCTTTTGCAGCTACGCTTTATAAAAAAGGCGTGATTACATTAAAATGTGAACTTCATTATATATAACTTTTTTAAAACTGCTGACTTTTGAAAATTTTAATCTTTTCTGCGAATGTTAGAGGGTTTAGTTCACTGTACAATAACTGAAATACTTTTTAAAATACAATAACGAAACCGAGATTCATGCGCACGAATTACAGTCAAGAATGACAAATTAAAATTGCAAATAGAAATAGAATTGCAAATGCCTTTATATTTTCAACAGCACTTTTTCAGTCTTAATAATTTTCCTAATAGAAGGAGGCAATGTTTATCTCACGTTTCTAAAAGAATCAGATTTTGTTTCGATTTAGTGGAAACGAATATTATTTCATAACCTGTGTACGAAGTTTTTATCGCATGTCTGACTCTTTATTACAGTACGGATGATTAAATGCGATAATTGTTAGACTGTGAATCTTTACGAAAAAGTAAGACCCTGTGTTTCACTCCGACGAAACAGGAGTTACTTAAAAATCGATTCAGCCATGACCGCGAGACGCTACCTTTTTCAGATAACATTCAGAAATCCCACCTCGATTTTCTCCGCGTCTGCGCAATTTGCTCAAAATTCGCGATCGTGATCCGCAACGCGAATTCATAAAATTCTTTTTTTCGGAACTGCCCGTAAAAATCTGAGAATTCGTAAGCTACGTCGAATATATCGGTCCGCGGCATGGTCAACTTATCGAGGAACACAGAGTGTTTTCTCGCCCATTTTTTTTTTGTTCAAACATGTTTCGCTCTCGCTCACCAGTTATACTGCATTTTTTTATAATCGAAAATTTGCGTGGAATACGCGTGACTCGGCGTCGCGCGTGTCGGCCGGCGAAAAATAAAAATATTTTCACGTCGTCGTACATTACTCGGACACGGTCGATTAAACGGAATCGCCGCGTAGTCGAGTTTCCCCCTTTCTGCTCGCTCGCCTCCACGGTCTCGCGCAGACCGTGAAACCGTGCCACGACACTGTCAATCGTTTGCCGGATAAATTCTCGAAGGCCGTTGCGACGTACTGTTGACCGTGCATGATGCTGCGCTCTCGCGTAGACAGAAAAGTTCTCGCGATAAAGTCGTCGTTCGTTGATGGATTTCGTTGCGAGCCCCCCGAAAATCTCCCCGCGATCCCGGAACTCCTAAAACTCAACAACGACAACTTGAACTTTTCATTGCCTTCATTGCGATTGAACGGTTGCTTCTGTGCTTGTCAATTAACACGTTCGTCTCCAACAATCGACCACCTAAATTTTCACAAAATCAAAGCAACTTAATGAATTAAAGCAAAATTAGAAAGTTGAAATTGATCATAGGGGATGGAATTACAATATTATAATGAAAATGAATTTTCAAAATTGTTTAAAAACTAGTGTCACCCATATCTGGGTGACGTGGCGCTGAACGTGTTAAAGTAGAATGCACGATGCTGGACAAAATTGCAATGAGAATAAAACATTTTGAGTCGACTAAAAAACGTATTTATATTTATCGCTTTATTTAATTGGAACGATCATTGCACATTAATCATGTAACGCAATTATTTATGCAAATTTAAATATTGTCTTTAGGATATCAAGGATTGGGGTTTGCTAGAAGGCTACTTTGATGTGAAAATTGTTTACTAGTTTAAAATTTATCTTGGATTTTGCAAACAAATTTAGTTAATTACTGACAAGTTTATCTGTTATTCTTGCGGTTGCATTTCAATATTTAAGCAAAGTTTTATAATTGAGTAAAAATTGATGTTACACAAACAACTAAATTGTATTGTGCACGGCTCGTTCTCTGTTAGATTAGCAAGCATCCTTCTTTATCGGTGAACATTGATAATTTGTATAGTTAATAACTCACTCGAGATTTTAATGTGTGATGTATTCAGCTATGTGGTACATTAAACTTTCGCAATTTATGATCATGTCAGTATTGTTCAGAAAAATTACAAATTAAGATAGCAAAGAAATTTCTGCGCCTAAAAGGAATAAAATAAAATAATGGTACGAATGGCGTACGAATTTGATTGTATATTATTGTAAAATAATATTATTTTGTTTTACTAGTCACAATTCCTGCGCTCATATATTTCTCCAACGGTGTACATATTCGGGACTCCAAGTGGTTGATTTCCGGTCGGCGAGTAACACTCATCAAGCTTCGCCGGATTAAAGAGACCGTGCTCGGCCTTTTACCACTGTGCGCGCGATTTTTTGATATTTTTTCGATGTCGTTAAAATCACTGGACCGGCATACATAAACGCCCTCCAATCAAAGACATTTTATGTCTTTGCGAATTGCCATTACATTTGATCGTGATCTCGCAGCAAAATATGTTGGAATATTTTTCTTACCCGCTAGTTCACTTTTGAAAAACAAAATTGATTTAAATTATCACCTAAAAGGAATTATTTGAGTACATTGTACAAATGTATTTGTATAAGGCTAACGATAAGAAAAGTAGCTGCCGCACAGTGGTCCGGTTTGGAGAATGTAGTGACAGATTGTTGTAACTATTGAACCATTAGCGATATTGCAATTAAATTTTCACACAAAATGATTAAAAAATAGTAATTTTTAGCTACTGATAATTAAATACTTTTTGCATCTGTTAAACAATACATTTCAATAAATATTTATGCAATTTCCGATTTGAAAAAAAGATTGTTTAAATGTAATTATACATGTGGAAATTAACTTTAACGCTAATTTATTTGATCTTTCTAATTTTATTAAGATCCGCAAAACGTGAGAATGCCGAAAATGTAATTGATGTTATACCACTTAATTTTGTTATCATCGTCATTATTGTTGTAACTATTATTATTATTACTCTTAATACTACTATTATGATTACTATCATTATTTCTATAAATCATTACTGTACTTTTTCTTACATAGTAATTAAATTTGCTACATTTGTTTCTGTATTTGTTGTCGTTGCTCTGACATAAACGAACAGCAAATGGCATCTAGTGTCAAGCCTCGAGTTCTGGGCCCAAAAAAATCCGGACGTGGTACGATGGGGGTTAAGGAGTAGGTATTAGGTACAGTAATGCGAAGAATGATGCAAAAGTAGCGCGGAAATATTGCCAAATGCGGGATTTCCGTCTCCGCGTCATACGCAACCCTTTAGATTCTCGAAATATTCGCTTTTTTTCGCGTCCGTGGAAAAGGAAGGGCGGAGTAACACGGCAAAACAAAAGCTCGCAAGCATTTTCCACACTCGTGAAGTGAAGTCCGAATGACCGTCGTCGGTGAAACACGCGCGCGAGCGGGACACGTGGGCGCGTGCTGGCGACGAGAGAACGGCCGAGAATGCACCCTAGAGGATGCGACCAAGTCGCGTCGCGGCGTTCGTCTGCGGGCGCCAGTTGAAAAATAAAGGCGAACGAAACAGCAGCGTCGCGCGCGTATTACGCGAGCTTCCACTTGAGAGGATAATTTTTCAAAGGGGTGTCCCTTTTCGGCTCGTCTTCGTTTTGCGCGCGGGGAAAAAGGCGAGCCAGGTGAAAGGCCGATGCTGGCTGCGCGCGAGAGCTCTACCCGCGGCTTACCTTCATCCCTCTTTCCGTTCCGTCTTTCGTTTACCTTTTTCACAGCCTTTACGTACCTGCTGCAGCCTCCGACACTCTTTTCCTTTTTTTATCCGAGGCCCCTTCCGTGTGTCTTTTCCTCCCCACCGTTTTTCCTGCTCGCGGCAAGATTTTTCTGAGCCGATGAAGCATGATCCACTCTGCTTCGGACGGAGACATCACACGGGGATATCCAAGGAAGCCGGTGCGCTTCGATAACCCTTGACGGGATACTCGTGAGCAGCCACTTGTAGCCTAACTCCGCATTCCTGTGGCGACCTTCTTGTCGAGATTGACACGATGTCCGGCCATTCGCTGGATCGAGTTTGCACCGTGTCTTCTCCTTACCAGACAACGATGCGTCGCGGTGGGAACGCCTTTTAACACGTCCTTGGACTTCCATCTTTCATTCTGCAAATTTTGCACTTGATATTGATTCTTTCGTAGATCGTATTCATCTTTTTACACTACAAATTAATCCCTCTGGGAATCATATTTACCTTTTTGTAAATCAAATTGACCCATTTGTAGACTGCATTCAGTTCTTTCGTAAATACAATTGATCCTTTAATCAGATCAAAATTGACAGTTTTCTATTCAATTTATAAATTTAATACGAATTTAAATACTTAGTATAGAGAAGTATTTTAATTACGAGTTTAATTACGACTTTATTAATTTTCGATAAATATTCATAAAACGTTAATCAATTGTTATATTTAATATAATTTTCACTACAAATAATTATTATAACACGTTATCCGATATTTAGAGTAATAATTTGGGTTAATAATAGGGTCATAATTATTATGAATTTCATTACAAATAATTAGTTTTCATTAATATTCAACTCTGTTGACTTTGTTAAGTGAAAGATACGTTGTGAATAATTATATTTATTCATAAAATGTTTTTAATTTCAATTTGCAAGAGGATGAATTTGAAATGCAAAAGGGAGAACTTGATTTGAAAGTAGATAAGTATAAAATAATCAGCATACAGGACACGATAAAAGTTTATAAAAATGTGTATTTTATAATAATTATGATCCAATCACTGAAGTTCTTTTAACGTCTTCATAGCTCTACAGTTTACTCATTCATTTTTGTCATAAATGCATAAAATCCGTAGTCCAGTTATCACAATTTTTTCTATGTTCACGTGATACGATGTTTAAGACTATAATCACCAGTGACCTTTTGTTTTCATTGAGCTGTGCTATACAATATCTATTGACATACAGTATGTTTTGTTTTTACATGAAAAACTATTTTCGTTTATTGCACATTTACGCATCTTTTGTAATGTAATTTATATATAAACTTACATTTGCCATATTTCTGAGGATTTTCGGAAATGCCATGCACGCAAATAGAATAAAGACGTGAAGTAGATTCTACGATAGGAGAAAATTCATACGTTACCGTACATGATACATATATAACGCGAACATAGTTCAGTGTTACGAGTAATACATGGAAAGTAGTGATGATAAATTACGTATTACAATACGTTCGAGAGAATGTGTTAAAGATTAATATATTGTTGAAGAACATCTCGATATCCAAACCAGAAGTAATCAAAGACTATGAGAACATAGTAAATAATTTTCCACCGACTGCAATATTTCATTAATAGATAAGTATAAATTCTTAAGAGAATATAACTTCAAGGAAAAAATGTGAATTAATACCGTTTTAACCTAGCCGACACTCGGAAATTTTCATAATTTTGCAGCTGTCTCATTATTCTAATACAAAGCTTACATCCTCCTCTTCATATTAACAATATAATAAATACTACCCTGTGTTGCATTAGGACTAACGTTAAAATAAAATGAATCGCAGACTTTTGGAAATCTCAAACAAATTAAAATAAGTGAAATAAAATATGCTCATTGACCTGCATCAAAATGATAATCACTGTTATATGTTTATTGGCGGGAAATTTATTATTTTCGAGATTCAGTTTTTCGAAAGAGTGTGAAGCAAAAACTATTATAGGAAGAAACGGAAGAAGAAACATCATATACGTACATGTGAATTGTTACAAACTTTATATTATTTAATAAACATTTACTGTAACTGAAAGTAATAGTTATATGTGCCTGCTAGATGAACAAAGCCTTATCGTCAATTTCCTTTATTTAAAGTTGTTGGATAAACTTTTAAGGACAAATAACTGAGATATTTCCCAACCACTAATTTGTGACAAGTCACAGATTAACCTGTAATTAATCTGACGTTGACGAAATTGACTTTTGGCAAATTAGGTCGAGCACATACCTCACTGTACGTCTAAAGATATTGGATTACCAAAGGATAAATAGTTTCAGACTAACTCTGTAATACCTAACTTGGATTCATGGGCTCCGTGAAGATGATTGTAATTACTAAATGCTGTAGTTTCGTGCAATAACGCCATAGTACTGGGATAAAATTTCGAACGAAATCGTAAAACAAACCATCGAACACAAATTTAGCACAGGATTTCGTTATTTTATAGCAATTTTCTTGGGTTAATTTACAAGAACACATACAGTGGGGAGCAAAATTGAGTCAACACTTTTAAAATGTTATCACTTTTTTTTTTAATTTTACTATTACTTGGAATAAATTTATATTTATCATATTAAATTGTTTATTCCAAAGTAAACAAAATAAGAAAATACAAAACTTAAATACAGTGACTGAAATACTTTTTCTCTAATTTAACTAATTCTTGCAATAAAAAAATGTAAAAAAAACTATCATTTTTTCAATTCTTTATATAACCTATAATGAAAATTTAAAAAATGCATTTGGTACTTCTTGGGAACTTATATGCATGCTGAAAATTTCGTCGAAATCGGTCGACCTTGATAGAGAGCTGTAAACAATTAAAGATCAAAAACAGGTAATTATTACACGTTCCAGTAGCTGCAGCTTGACTATGCCGATTCCAATGAAATTTTCAACATGCATGTCAGTTACCGAGAAGTATCAAGTACATTTTTTAAATTTTCAGTAGAGGCTTAAATAAAAAAGTGGAAAAACATAGTAAAATTAAAAGAAAACTATTTCAGTCATTGTACAGTGAACTAGTCCCTCTAACATTTACAGAAAAATTTGAGCCATTTAGACCATTTTTAAAAAAGTTATATCATTTTAAATGTGTCGACTCAATTTTGCTCCCCATTGTATTTCCATAAACTTCAATAGCCCATTTGGGGCTATTAAAACCATTAAATACTGTCTTTAATTTTCATATAAAGATAATGAAGAAGGAAATAAGTGGTGAAATCGATTTCATGTAAATTGATTGGTCAACGTATCAATAAGTACAAAATGAAGGGAGCGACAGCGAAGTAAACAAGTGGAGGAATACATAATTAAATCAATTAAGAGGTGGTTACGAATAACTTGATAAGAACGGATGAATAAAATAAACATAAATAAGCCGAACCGACCGTAAATATTATAATTCTGATGTAGTGAAATCGTCGGCAACATCTCGGCTCTCCATTAATTAGAGACCACATTTTAACATAACCGCTGGATTATTCCGATAATACCTTAGCATATTTTGTAGCCAATTAACGATTCGACTGTTACACCTGTTATTAATGTCGGAATATACATGCCAATAATAAACAAAATAGCTTATTAATAATTCATTGGCGGAACGATAAATGATGATAGAGTTACGAAGTCGAGTGCTTTGTAATCATAAATACTTTCTAACGGGAGGAACACGTTGTGTTGCAGATAAACGGTCGCAGCATGAAGCACTTGCCGTGGATTTCGCTGTGTTTTCAAGTGCTCCTGGTGACCTCGTTGCTCTCCTCGAGTCTGTCCGCGTCGGCGAGGTCGCGTGGTAAGAAGAAGGTCGGCAAGGAGGCGAAGGACGTGAACATCTGCAACCTAGTGGACCAGGACATGCCGATCGTTTGTCTCTGCGACAGCCCTCTGATCAAGAATGCCTCCAACGCGAAGTGCATGACTATGAAACCGATGAATCTGACCGATCCGGCCTGGGACTACTTCACCTCGCAGATCTATCTGCAGGAATTGACGTTCATCGCGCAGGCAGTGAACAGCTTGGAGTACATACCTACGCAGCTGTTGCGCCAGCTAAAGAATCTCCAGAAGATCGCGTTCTTCTACGCTAAAATCGATCAACTCGCTGAATACGCGTTCTCGAATCTCTCGACGATCACGGAGATCAAGGTCAACCGAAGCTCCATATCGACGCTCGGTAGCCACGCGTTCGAGAACATGAAGAACCTGTCGATCATCAACCTCAACGAGAACCGTATCGCCGAGATCAACAGGTACCGATCGTTCCATATATATACACATGCACCCGTTAATTCGATTCGTGCACGCAATTTGTAATTTAGTCTAGAGCGGTGTATCAATATTTATTATTACGATTATCGTCATTATTACAATAACATGTTCTGTTCGTTTTAATGCATGCTCATAATGATCGCTTGGAAATTCTCGTATGTTTCCGATTTTAGGTGTTGCATATTGTCTTGCCGAATGAATGTAGATGTACATATATAATTATGCGCTGGAACTGATTAATTTTAACTAACAAATGAATTTATCAGATATCCGAAATTCGATGTTCTTCCTTTAATCAGTTAGCTGTTGCAATCTCATTGAAAAGTGTATGCATGGCTGTTATAATATAGAATTAAGTTGTAACGGAATGACTGTTTTATCTTTTAGTTGTGTCACTGGCATTTATTCATTTAGTTCACTTAACCTATTAGCTATTAGTTGATTTATAACTGCGAGTAAATGTGAAAAGTAATGGAGCTCGATTTGTTGAAAATTTTTCTTTACGGACGCATTTATTTTAACAGCGCACAGTAGTATAAGTTTCGTTTTGTATGTTTCGCTGAATGCTATAACTTGAAGGATAGAATTCACCTTATCGAAATGATGGCGTGTAAATAAAAATTCATACTTTATTGTGATCTGCGTATCTAAAACATAGTATTTAGGTGTATGTACAAATTTTCTAGTTGTGTCAGTTATTTTACTTTGGTACATGGTTCTTATTTGTTAAATTAATAATTTCGCTACGGTAACTGTTGGACCGTGGATTTTTCGAAGAGAAGAAGGCATCGAGAAAATATGGATGACAAGTCTTGTATTTATTATCAGAATGATCCTGAAATAGAGATCGTTAAATTCATTACATCTACACTGCTGGAAATAAAAATAGAATAACAAGTAATTAAAAAAGCAGTGATGATCTTGAAATATCTGAAAACCTTTCCAGCGCTACCGTTTTTGTGTAAACAATTTGTGTATGTTTTCAGAAATAACAAAGATATTTTGATATTTATCAGAGATTCATTTATTCATTTGTGTACAGTGCCAAAACATAATTTTTACAATTACCGTTTTTGCGTCGGCAAATTCGTCACTATCAGGTATATTGATCTAGGATTTACAATACATATGTACGAAAAGAGTTACGTAAACAAAAAACAGTTATCAATTATTTGCATTGTTATTCGAATAAATTATTCTTAAGCGTAGAAAACTGTTCGAATGAAAAATTAGGAATTATTCGAATAAAGAATAAACTATTCGGATAAAGAATGAATTATTCTAATAAAGAATTAATTATTCGAATAAAGAATGAATTCTTCGGATAAAAGATGAAGAATTATTCTAATTAATAAATCAAATAATTTGTTATAAACAAGTAGATAGAATAATTTTTTACGTATAATCAATAATTGTTATTTGAATTAAATATTTGACTAGAAATAATTCATTCATATAATTACCTCAGATAAATTATTCAAAAAAACAATTCGAATAATGCCCAACTCTGCCCTATAATTCGTAAATAGGAGAACGTAATCTATAAGTTCGCAAAGTCTCAACAAAATCAGTAAACCCGAGGTCTCGTACTCTCCATATCAATAATAATTACTAAGAACAATTATCGAATTTTGCTGAGGCCATTGAACTTAATTAAAATCACGACAAATGATGAGCAATTCCAATTTTTCGCCCGCGGCTGTATCTAAAATCCAGAAATTATATTTATTAAGCTGCAATCGTTACCAGACTAATCAGAGGCAGGCGTGTGAGACAATGACCACGCGAGCCTGCGTCGGATTCCGCTTTCAATAGTCTCGGAACGACGAGAACCCTCTACACCGAGGACCCTTCATAATTCCGAATGATTCGTTCAATTATACCGTATTGCGAGCGCTACCACCACGAGCGGATAAATTGGAAACGTCTTTAGCCGACATAGGGCGACACTTTACGAGGAATATAGGCGGGATAAATTGCCGAGGAATTTCTCCAGCTGACGATGCTCCGGGAATTCGTGGCTCGAACTCGTTTCGTTAAATCGGCGGGGCGTATTTGATAATATAATCGAAATAGATGCGATGACGGCTGTGCAATAACAGAATGTCGCGAGCCTCGGTAGCTCTTGAAATCCCTGTAAACCGGCGTTTGACGTGGTTAATAATTGATTGATCAATTAGTGAGTTGGGCCATACGGGTATACGGGTTGCACGGGCACGTTTCTCACTACGATTTATCGGTGGAATTAACTATTTTGGTGAAAAAATACGATCCGCGCGATCGATACTCGCTAGATGAGACTGCCAACTTGCACTTCTTGTTCGTTTACCGTCGAGAAAATTATGTTCGAGGGAGAGCTTCGTGCGAAATGCTGAAAATGAATACTGTGGGTAGAATAAGACAATAAACAATACGCACTAATACTCACAAAATATATTATAACGTGAAATTTATATAAATAAAAACAGGAATGACAATTCGGAACACAGCTCATAACATATACATTGTAATTATGTATTATAATCCTCTCTCACGATACTTAGGATGGCTTATATTTGTGTGATAGGTATCTCTTATATACTTATTCTAACATTAAACGCCTAACACATTAAACAAACGGCTTGTTTTTATTCTTAGGCTAACATTATATATATTTTTAGATTACCATTTTTATCTGTACTGTACTTGGTTATTCACCTGTAATTTATCTTTAAACTAGTCGAACTGAATCATCTTATTCCGCTATCGATTTGTTGAATATAACTGAAAGGAAGAAATAACTTGGTAATATAGTTTCTATTGTTCGTATTGGACAATCTTATTGCCCCGCAGAATTCATTCAATTCGAAGAGTACAGCAGAGAAGGACTAAAACTTTGTAATACAGTTTCTATTCTACGTAATGGATGATCGTATTCTCTCGTAGAATTAATTCATTTCGAAAGTAGAACTCCTGTTATCTGGCTCGAATCGTAATATTCTACTTGATAATACAGAAGTTCAACTAGAAAGTATACTGTACGAAGTTAGATCTGTTTTTATGATTTATTGAACTTTTCTGCCTAACAAGGAGAGGTTACAGACTTCGAGTCACTGATTTGAATGAATTTTGTTTGGTGAATCCAGACTGAAAATCATTTGAGAAATGTTCGAGCGTTTGCGTGAATTGGCATTATTTATGAAGATGTTTAATGTTTAAATTTGATGGGACCGAACGTTGCGTATAGATACTAAAAACAAATTCCTTGTAAGAATGCATGCCGACTTCTATTTGGCTGATTTGAAAGAATGTATACTACTTAGAAATCATCGTACACACTAACTACTTTCACTGCCGTTACGAGTGCAATAGAGTTCACGCATGTGATTTTGTCCTTTTCTTCTAATTTTAATGATAAAGCGAGTACTCTATAAAATTATTTTATTCGACCAGACTCAGTCATAAGCATGGAGCACTTCCTGAGGTACATCCTGTAATTGTAATTTTTATGTAATATAATAAATCTTAAATACTTGATGTTTTTACCGCATGATGTCCTTACCAATTTTGTCATAGTGTAAATAGAGGGAATGTGTTCTTTCTTTAGTAATCTGCGAGCGTCTTGCCTTCGATTATTGGAAAATCAATAAAAGTTTATTGAGATAATTTGTATCAAAAATATTTAAAAAATGACATACAAATGTATAACAGTATAAAAATTACGGCGACGTATAGTAACTTTTAAAATTAAACTGGCTGGACATTAAAAATTGTTAATTTAATTTTTTGGAAAACAGAGGAAGATATGAAAAGTTTTACTTTATACGTTTTGCGTATTTTTCTACATTAAATTGTTTTTTATCGATTATCTGTGTTCTTTCTTATTTCTTATTCTATTCCCCAATAGATTATGTCGGAAATACATATAATTTCCGCAAAAATGATTCCTTAGTTAAAATCTAGAATATTTAAGTTCTATTGGGATTCGATCGATAAAGGACATTCTTCGGCAAGGAAGTCTATAGTTTCTATTTGTCATTGCTAATACGTGCTGGTACCCCCTGATTTCGCATACTTGCGTCGTTCTAATTAGATCATAGACTGTAGTATCCCATATCGATGGCGATCCATCGTCGATAGTACCCTTATGCCACTTCAACGTTGCAGATCGGAATTGAGAAAAAAAGTATATTTCAGTAAAAAATACAATAGAACTCGATTTATCCGGCATGATTGGGGAACATGTTTGATGAAATAACTGAATCTGTCGGACAATAGGAGTCCGTCGGTAATCCCATATTTCGTTGTTTATACATTCATATAAGTAGAGTTAAATTTGACATAACTGGATTTTGCTATACATTACTTAGAATACAAAGATAAACATTAATTTTAGTATCAATTAACATGTACGTACTATATATTTCATGAAATTGTAGTTCATACGTGCTTTGATAAGAATACATTGCTGAAGGAACAGTATAATTTGCAGAAGTATTATAAGAAAGAATTATTCACATTTTGATTTATTTATTGTCTTATATATTAGCTAATGTATTGAAGGATTACGTAATAATAATTTTACATTGTTAAGGCACTGCATATCACATCACTATGCAGGAAGAACAAGCTAGAATTTGAAACTAAAGCAGAAACAGTAGGTCCTATAGGTTAGAATAGCCGGTTACTGTGTGGTGACCAATTCCTGTGCCTTTGTTTCAGTTTCACATTAAGTTTTATATTTTTCTATCTTGTTTATTTTTGAATAAACAATTTAATATATATTATTTGATAAATATAATGTTAATTATGCCCAAAAACAAACCACAGGAACAGTAATTGGTCACTACACATTAAACGGCTCCATTACATTAATCTTTACGTCGAATAGACTGTAGTCAGATGACGAGGACATTGTTCCTGACACCTAAGTGTTGGTAAGCAGGGTTCTATGTCAAATAAACAGAGATAAACGGAGTTCTACTGTATTCGATTTAGTCTGCACCTGCTTGAATTAATAATATATCATTTACACAACTGACCAGTAAGTTGTCGATTGTCATATTTTTTTATCCAGGACTGTATATCGCATTCGATAAAACTTTGTTAGAGCAATACATGTATCAAAATCATACCGTTCCTAAGACCATGTCGAAAACAACCTCCAAGGTCAGGAGCGTTATGACGAGAGTAGAGGATTAATGTGCTGTGAGAACGGTTGTATCGCGGCTTGGTATCTGGCGTGTTCGCGGAGCCTGCATACGCAATGCATTATCGAGGGATCGAGAGGAGGCGGGCATGGACGAGCGTGAGCGAGCGTGGGCGGGAGTTCAGCGACACGGTTTTCCGTTGAAAGCTTCTTATCGGAGCGACTGGAGGGTGTCGCGGCCGCGATCGCGCGATCACGATTGCGCGGACTAGTAATCTCGGCATTGTTGCCGGTCGCTGCGACACTATAAATAAACGCGGAGATCGCTGACGTTCGATACGAGACCAGTCACGCGATAGAAACGCGGACAATGCGGTCCGGAGGATGCCGCAGTTTTCACGGCTCGCGAGCCGCGCTCGAGTTTCCCGCGCGTTTAAAAGCCTCGCGCGTTTAGCGATCGCGCCTGCTGATTGAGTGGCAAAACTCCATGACACCACTCGTTGTCCCGATACCGCCGGTTCTGGGCTCTTTCACGAGTCTGTACAAATCGTTTACGAATTTGTCCTGTGTATACCGCGGCAAATGGATTCTCGTTTCAGACAGTTTTTCCAGCTATCACGATTTTTAGTTGTATAAGCAAATAAGGGAATTTCATTTCTTTAATAACGCTTGTATTAACCCTACAGTGCGCAATTTTTTTATAAAAAAAATAGAAGAAATTTTGGATGAAACATGTATTAGAGCATGAAAAAAAATAATAAAATATATATTTTATTATTTTTAATATATATGTTTTAAAAAGAAGTGGACGATTCGTATATGAATCAACCAATTTTATTTTACATATTTTATTTCAATATAGAGAATTTAGCTTACCATAATCAGTAATAATTTTTTAAAATTTCAAATCAGATCAAACACGAATAACTCTACCGCAAAAATCTTAATAACAACTGTCAGATTTGGCGCGAAAATAATTATCTTTAATGTCGCTGTGACTCTATTGTAATGTAGACGTTTTATGTCTGTTGGAAACAGCGTTTAAGTTGTCGTATATGCTGTTGTGTAATAAAATATCAAAAAATATATCAATGAGCACTGTACGATTAATACAAACAGTGTTGGACAAACGCTGTTCTGAATAACGAATATAGTAATAGCGGGTAAGTTTAACTATTTGTTATTCGCGAATAACGTCAATTAAATTATTCGTCATTCAGAAGTATGAAATAAATTCATTCGGCATTTAAAATTTTTGAATAAATGGACAGCGCGTATATTTTTAATATTAGAACTACTGATCTCTGAATTGCGACTAATTTAGGGAAATTTAGGGCACAAAACCGAAATCGTAATGTGTATTTCTTGTTAACAAAAAACCACGAAGCAAGGAAAATATTTGACAGCACTGAATATCTTAATTAGACTATTTAGAATATCTAAATCAGAAAATGAAAGCCCTTTTATAAAAAGAATAATATACGGATACCAGTTAAAGATACTCAGTCACAAAAAATATTTGAGTTAAATATTCAGTTTGAATATGAAATAATGCTTCGTTTAGTATCATTCAGCTATTATTTTGAATTTCAAAATTATTCAGCAGTAGAATATTTGATAACTAACCATATTAATGTTCTAGTCCTTATTATTGGTTTCAGGAGCATTGCCTTCAGTTATACTCTTTCGAAGATTATTATGTAATATTATGTAGCTATAAAAACATTTTCTCAAAATCATTTTCTGTTCTGATAAAAGTTCAAAATCGTCGACAGTTTCATAGATTGAAAGGTATTTATTTTATTTTAAATATTGTACACGCGGTCCACAAACACTTCAAAATATTAACAAAAGGCTGATGATAAACATTTTGCTGGAAGTTTCATGAATAATTTCATAGATATTTTGCATATATTCATTTAGCACGTGCATGTAGAATGTTGTAATCGATTTGCATTTTATTGTCAGCTACATACAATAAACGATACCATAATTTAATTAAAAACACTTACAATTAGCATACATAATATTGTTTGCGTTTTGCAATTAAAATGTTGCATACGCATGTGTTTAATAATTTATGTCTCTATGACTGCCTCGATTGCAACTCATATCTTGTTTCTCATTTCTGTCAAGTGTCAAAAACTTTTGCTTTTAAAATAGCAATAGCTTGAAAGAGTGACAACTGGTGCATAAGCATAAAAGTGATTTAAGTACAGTTGCTCCCAAAAGTATTTTGACACTAGCACAAATTTGACTTCTACGCCATATATTTGAATAAACATACATTGAAAGAAAAAAGTAGAATATATAAATACATATTTATTTAAATATGTGGCGTAGAAGTCAAAATTATACTAGTGTTCGAATACTTTTGGGAGTAACTGTAGGTGCTAAACACGAAGAAGACGTTTGGACTGGGCAAATGGGCTGACCGAATTTTTTTTTTATAGTTTACCGTTGTTATTATCGATTTCGTGTTATTGTTCCATTATATATTTTCTATTATTTTAGTGTACTTGACCTATTCAAGTAATTTACATAACTTGGTAGTGTCGAAGTTGTCCGTCAGTAGAGGATCCGGTTTGTGTTTTCGACGCTGATGGGCGCATCTATAAAACAGTACGAAATTATATGATGGGTTGTGATTGCAATCTACACATATGAATGCTTGTTTCTTGGATTTTATATGGGAATCGGAGATTCAGATCAAAGCTTTTTAATAAATTATTGATGCATACGTTCACTCGATCTCGCATTTGTTATTAAAGTTTAAATTCTACAATCTGTGTCATAGGAGACAATTGAATCCATTTCTTGAATAGTTTCTTTACTTTCGAACGAACCCTCTGTTTAGTGTTGTAATTCACACGAAGCGACAAATAGCAGTACTCAGCGTTAACACAAACCCAAACAGATACTGAAAACCATTGACGGTGCATCGTTGCAATAGGGAAAGTAAAATGTTCGCGTGTAATGCTAACCGAATGACCAGAAGTTGTAATCACCCGAAGACGGGCAAAGAATGAAGTTTGCCATCATTGCCTATACATGCGAGTAGCTATTAGCAGTTCTTTTTTGTGACAAAGTAAAAGAGAAACGAAAGAGAATTCCCTAGGACGTGCTAATTGGCAAAAATCGTCGAAAGATCTCCTCCTCGGAGAAAATCCAAACTCCGGGGCGAAACCGGCGCCGATTCAATTTGGCGCGCAAGTACGTAGAACTTCCCGGGTGCCATTAACACGGTCATAAAGCTCATCCTCCGCCTGGTTCTCCCAACGGAATTTCTTCGATGACGCTGCTTCCATGCCGCCAGTGTCTCTCACCCGTTGGGTGTCGAGACCGTGTCGCATCCGTTTCACGGTCCGAATTCAATTCGCAGGGACACGTTCGTGAATCTGCCCTCGATGAAGAGTCTGTTCCTCTGCCACAACAACATCAGCACCCTCCACGACAAAGCGTTCATGCATTTGACCTCGCTCGAGGTGCTGGAACTGAACGACAATCAGATCAACGTGATCACCAAAGACAGCTTCCACGGTCTGAGAAGTTTGATGAAGCTAGACCTGCGGAACAATCTGATCGCTATGATCGGTGCTAGCACCTTCATCGAGATGTCCACTTTGCGCGAGCTGAGATTGGACTCGAACAGGATCAAGTACATCATGGGAAAGGCACTCGACGGTCTGAGGAACCTGCAGAAGCTCAGCCTCAACGACAACAGACTCACCAGCCTGGAACCTGATTTCCTCGCTGGAGCTCCTAGTCTCTACTTCCTGGACCTCAGGGACAACCAGCTGAAGACCATCACCTTCGACAACATCAAGCCTATCGCATCCAACTTGTACAACAGTTCCAGTCACTTCTACATCACCGGTGAGTTCACTCGATGCATGCTTGTTTCTTTTCATTCGAAGTCAGCTAAATTAATCCACAACCAAGACATTTGATTTCTATGAGTAATGGAATCCAACCTAACGCCGTCTTATTTTGGAGGGATATATGGCAGGGATTTTGGAGTGGATATAGCTTTTCTAAGTGGTTTGTTTTCGAACTGGTAAACTTCGAATTATGGTTGAGAACTGAAAATCGTGCAGACGTCGAATGCGATGTGTCCGAAACTTAGGAATCTGTAGACTAGGACGCGTTTCTCGACGTCGTACGGTGGAACAGAATAACATTTCAGCACTTTAAAATTATAGCAGTCAAATAATGTGGAATAAGTTTCAAACATTTCAAGTTCTGTTAGATATTCTAACAATTTTTAAAGCAACTTTTCGGGATGAACGATGCGCACCAAAACATTATTGTTCTGCATCTGCAAATACAATTCTTTATCAGTTAATTCTGTAGCTCTAAGTTAATGCATTAGATTAATGTATTAATTGAATTGTACCATATAGGATTTACATATTTGTCAGAAAAAACGTCGTGAAAACGAATCCTATAGACTAAAAAAAATTATACGATCTCAGAACTTTAAGCGGCAATATCTCGGAAATAAAAACATGTGACTTGCGGCGTTCTTCCTTGCAGCCACAAAATTATGAGTTGAATGAATCAGATTTCGTTTCTGGATACTCACTTTTAGTATCTCCTTTTTCTGTCAGTATTATGGAATTACCAAAGAAACAACGAATTGGGACAGAATATCCACGGAATGGTTTTAATATCTAATTTGCAAATTAAATGTTCACCTATAATATTATCATAGGTCTTACAAAAAGGAGCAGATGGAATTTTCACTAGAATTTGAGATTGTCTATGTATAACGTAGTTCACTTTTTCAAAGTTGGTTTTAAATTGATTTTTAGTGGCTAAAATGGCATTCACGCAGTCTGCTTCATCGTACTTTCTATATTTAACTAATTATTTACTATTATGTCGAAACCATGTTAAGCCGAAATCGTATTTTCCATATTTATTTGCTAAATCCAATGCAAAACTATAAATGTTGTGATTCTTGGAACTCATAACTAATCATAAATAATTTCTTAAAGCTAAACGTGCGAATAATTTACACTATTTCTACCAAGCGGTGCCAAAAAACACTTTTCAAATTTTAACTTAAAATTATTCTTTAATTATTTCTCCGCAACTAATTTTTTGACTTTTCGCACAATACTTGTTAAATTATTTCAGTAATATCATTTTCCTCCTGCTCATCCTGAATCTAAAAATGTGCATATGGTATACCTGTGTCTACTATGAGGTGTCTTTTGACACCTTAAGGATTTGATAGTAGTGTCTAATTTTAAACGATTTTGTATGGAAATATCAACACCATTTTGCAGCATAATATCCATTATAATCACATTAGAGAATCCCTATTTCAGTTGTAGTAAAAAATACAGGAGTTGTCGCATAACTTTGATATTTGCTTGTTTCCCGCTACGTTGCATTTTAGTGTAGATCATTCCAGTGACTAGTTCTAAAAAAATTGAATAATATCTTTTGTTCTCCAATTCTGGTAGTGAGTTCAATACTCGTGAATTTTGTTTTTATAAATATGGACCTATAGAAATCATTGTAACTTTTCCAGCACTCCATATTCTACAGTGAAAAGAGATTATGTATAAAGCCTCCTAAAATTACATAGGAAATCCAATTCAATTAGATCATACTTTTGAGGACGAACCTCACAGTCACACACATACACGCACGTGCACTCAGATACTATAAACAAAATAGCGATAACAGCCATAGGGAGTAGCATATGGTATACTTACTCACATGACTTATGAGGTGAGGTATGACTTACTTACATGAGGTAGACTTACAGATTTACAACCCGATTAAATAATATCTAATAAATACGCATCAATGTATCAATAAATATATTGCTCAAATTATCTATATTTAACTGACAATTTGAAATCCCGACAGTTTTGGCAATTATTTGCATTGAAGCTCAAAGGTGTCAAAAGACATCTTTTGGTCGAAATAGGTATACACAAAATCGCGGTAGAAGTAGTGTTAATCGTAAGACTGCGGTTACCGCATAGTTTTAACCCAGTGTAGCTAAATCTTCTTCCAATTATTTGATTTTCTACAATCAAATTAAATAAATTATTATTACTTCTGGAACAATGGTAAAATGAAGAAAATTAGGAACAAAGGTGAAAGTATTAATAAACATCATACTGATAAACGGCAATTCCATAGTTGCGAAAATGGTCCGCTATCCGAGAGTGAACGTACCACAAAATTTTGCAAAGTGTTCGAGCAACTCGTGAAAACTACTTTCAGAACTACTGTGCCATATCGCATGTGACACAGTTCGTCTCTAATATAATATATTCAGTCACGAAATACGAGAGTACATCTCAGTAATACGACCATAATTAACGAAAATCTTGAATGTATCCATGTTCTAATTGCCCGATAATACGATTTATTCTCGTATTACCGCAAACCCATCAGTCATTCTCGAAGTTTAATAATTCAGCGGCGAACTTCGGCTATCAAATCTGATCTCAATTTTCTCGGTTGCGACGCGCTAGACGGTAACTGCCAAAAATTTTGATTTAATAACACGTGAACTTTACGAGCAAGAAATTCGACAAGGAGTCATAGAAAAGTTTAATGAAACAGCCGTAACAGTTTTATAGGGGCCACCTTGAAGAAGATCTAACACCGTCATAAAATCACTGCCAGTATTTCAAGAACCACCATCGAACCCCCATTTTTATCGTCGGTTAATAGATAATTTCCTAGAGGCACCCGTAACGATCCGCCGTTAAACGATATCCCCATGAGTATCTGAAATCTGAACGATGAGGTTGCGCGACCGGTAATTGCTAGCGAGTATTAGACGGTTGTTATCACATGAGCAAATCTTTAATTTCGCTCGTTAGAAAGCGATGCGTGCCAATTTCGCGGTCGCTTCGGTATGGCTTTGAAGGGAACCCCTGCGTGAGCATCGTGGCGTTTTACCTTCCCCTCCACAGAAGCTCTGATTATCTGCTCCGAGGCTCGTCGATCCTCCGCAGTCACAACCAGCGGCGTTCCTCGAATGTTTGGCCCAACTTTGCCACCGTAATCTACTAACCGTGTTAGAACTTCTCTGGAACTGGCCTTATGACACGTACGTTCGGAACGGTGCCATTTCGGGGACCATTCCGGGAGAGACTTAAAAACATCCAGGCTGGCATAAGGTTGGCCAGAAATCAGTTACTCGCGCTGAAATTTTATGAATTTTGTAGAATACTCATTACTTAGCTTACA
>CM052164.1:9161075-9218267 GCA_028455555.1 Augochlorella aurata
AACGAGTCTGACATGATATAAGGCAAAGGGTTAGTAAATCATTGTATTTTATTTGCAGTAAAATGAATACACTTTGATAACTTATACTGTTTCTTTTGTTATTTTCTTGTCATTTACATTTTCTGACATATTTGAAACCTCAATGAAGTCATTTAAGTAAATGTAGAGTTTCCTTCTCATTCCTACTTTCTAGAGAATTCGGTGCTCGATGAAGCCACTTCAGTGTAACATATATTCTTCTCATTGTTTGATACTCCAGTAGAGCTTCTGCAGAATATATAGTTTCCTAAAGGTGAAGCCTACTAATGAACCTAATATAACACTAGATCAATTCCACAATCATGGTTTAGCTTCACCAGTTAGCTGCTGCAATCTCTTTGAAAAGTGTTACTTTAATTATACAGTAGTATATGTCTGATATTTTTAATATTTTGTATAAATACAACATTTTTATAAAATATATAATTTAACTCCTAGAGCGTCCATAGGCGCCTATCTTTTGAGTATAGTTGCTGAAAATCGGCTACTGTAAAAATGAACCGCGAAGCTCAAATAATCGCATCGCCTCTTCCCAAATTGTCCATTTTTGCTCACAAGTTGAGAGACAATTGGAGAGAATTTACTGTACTGGTTAAAAGCAGCTAACTGAATAAGAAAGGGATGAATATGTAAAAAGAATACAAATTAGCTTACGCGAAATTGATCTCAAAGAAAAGAATACCTGCCTAAGAAACTAAAGAAGCACGGTCCAAAATAGTCCATCAAAAATCCTTACGATCATTACTTATTCAAATTCTATTTTCTTTGACACAAAATCCAATGGATTCCCTGCTTAACAAGGATCACTGTCAGACACTGTATACACCCAATTTCCTCCTTGAAAGCGCACCCTTTTGAGCAAAAGTTCCTCCGCCCGGTCGAATTAGTCTTTTTTTTCCCCTAATAGAACCTCCACTCGAAAACTGTTCGAAGCTTCTCTGTTCGGGGTCAACGACCTCTAGCTCGACGACTCTCCGGGTTCGCAGGAAACTCGACAGGACGTTACGTGTCCATCAGCCTCCTTATTAAACTCACGCTTCCAGAAATTTCTTGCCGCGGAATCGCCGGGTCCGGACACGGTCTGGCGCGGGAAGTTGATCAACTTTTTGACGAGGCTGCCTCGTCCGATTCCATTAGCGAGCAGAGTTACACAATCCTTCGAAGCGGCGACCGTCCCGACGCCCCCGCTCGTGATCGCCGGCCTCTCCGTGAGTTCTGCGAACTAGAAATTCCGGGAACGTAACCGGAAGGACTGATTCCGGACGCAGTTGGCGCTGTTTCTCCGAGATGGCCAATAACTCGATTGAAATTGCTAGTCGAATTGCCGTCTTCTTTTTGCGATAATTACGCCTTCACGTTTCTCAGTAATATCGAGAATAATAATTCATTAGACACCACCGTGTGTCGCATATGCAATGTTATAATGTCGGTCGGTCAACAAAAAGTACGATATAATTTTCGGGAAAACTAACGTAACATATTTTTACATTAACATTTTTGACAAAATGTAAAGTATCGTTATAGTGTAAGCATTAAACTATATGAGTAATTGAATAATGAGAGATCCAGTTGAAAGGAAATATTTACGATTGAAATCTAATAGATATTACAAACCATTATAATGTACTATAATTATTGATAATATTATGTATAATGTATTATATAATGTACGTTCGAACGATAACAATACTTTCCATGAACGTTTAAATGACGGACAGAATTAACGTTGATTAGATGAATGAATTGGTCCCCTTCAGGATTTTGTGTAGCGTAATATCAGTAATATGTACATTCGTATGGGTACCTACGAATATTATTAATTAATACAATCATTTAGGATCCAGCTAATGCTGTTTCGGCTGAATAAATTGTTCGAGACAGTTCCATATCGTAATTCTATTCGTCTCTCTGCGGTGAAATCCATTCAAAATGTTCAACTGCCAAAATGGTTTATCGAGATTTCGCGCTATAGGATGTTTAATTAAACGGTTTCAATATTTCTAAATGTCTACATTTGGAAAAATTTGTATTTTTGTCGATTCAGAAATATGCTGTACTCTTCGTTCATTTAACACAGTGTAGTCCAATAGACTCGGCCGACTCCACGGCGTTGATCGACTTTCAATTAGGCAAGCAATTCGAAGCTTTCGTTCCGAAGTATCGAATCGAAGCTCATCAATACCAATAGTTTCTTCAAATCGCATTGCAGTTCGAGGTGAATATCATTCGAAGCCTGTCGTCTTGGATACAGAATCATAAAATATGCACGGCACATTAAACTCCAATGATCCTCCGCTGATGTGTATTAAAACGAGAATCTGTAGGTATATTTTCGGTATATTTTGTTGAAGGTTAGTGCTTAACCAGTTAACACGCACCTATAAGTGTCATGAGAATCAAGCGATGACGAGTATACTCGTCAACCACAAAGTAAGTGTCACTGTTAAAATATTGCATCAAAAAGCTGGTTTTATTTCATAAAACTAACAATTTTATTACTAATATTTAATTATTCACTTAATATTAACATATATTACATACATAATAAACGAAAAACGCAGGCAAAATCAAATACTTACAAAAGTTAAAAATTAATTAAAATGGTCCTTTCGAGCTCGTTATATGCTTTAAAATATTGGCAACTGATTCAACTAGTTGCCTTGATGTACTTCTTGATACTAAAAAATTATTCAGTAGAAGATACAATATAAGACAATATATACACAATAACATACATAATAATATACACAATAACATACATAATAATATACATAATAACATACATAATAATATACACAATAACATACATAAAGTAAAGAATGGAACGAAGAGAGATACAACATAAAAGAAGAGCAATTAAGGTTAAATGTAAATAAAGAAAGATCAAATAGTTGAGTCTAAGTATACCAACATTCTAGAATGTAAAACAAAAGTAACGTACGATATTGTCAATAGAAATTGTAGAGCCGAACGTAGAGGAATTTGATTGTAAGTTCGAAAAAAGGTAAGAGCTGGACTAGCGGTAAATTCAAACATTTCAGAAGTAATAGACAAACTGGAGCACACGGCACACTGTGAAATGGAATTTTCGGGATCTCGGTGCTGGTCAAACATGTCCGGCATTTCCCTCCTCTTTCTATAGTTCCTTTCCGCATGTTGCTGGTCCCCCTCAATTTATCAGATCCCATCGGCATCCCGGCACCGCCAAACACTCGGATGTATTAGGTGGTGAATACATCCGTCGGAAGATAGTTCACCGGACCATATAGCGAATGGTCAAATATCGAAGAAAAGTTCGATAACAAACCACCACGTATCCGCACATCGATTTCCTGAATCTACTTCGTTCGTCCAATTCGACGGCCTACATTTATTACGCTGACGGTTCCCGGACGGAATTGCACGAATAACTTTTACGTAGGAACGACGGACAACGAATGCCCGCACCTGTAACACGAGTATTGATAATTAGATCGTGGACTCCTCTGTGTTCGCGGATTTGAAACTTCACCTGAATATGAATTTTGCAAGCTGCAGATCATAGTACAGCATAATTCTAAACAATTCTAAAGTGCCCCGAAATTAGACGAGACGTATAATAGATACAAAATCTAAAACTAACGCAACGAAATTTATTAATTAAAATCAAACAGATATAATCACCTACAATTTATGAAATACAATTTTTCAAAATTGCATTGGCGATTGTAACATAAAACATTAATGTATGTGATTTAGGCTTTTCAATAATTTATTATATAGAATCGATTGGTGATAATAATGTTCTATTAAGAGATAGTGTAAAGCAATGCTAATTTATTCATGAATGGAGATTTTGGAGATTTTCAAAATACGAAAAATAGTGAAAGATTGAAAAGTGTTAGAAGTTTTTTGATATCACTATTTGATATTATTAATAAGATAAAATTAATTAGTTAACTAAAATACAATGAAACGTAAGAAATATAGTGCACTCTACTTATTTGCTTAATAGAACAATGAGAAACGTCATTCGTCAGTAATAAGAATAAAGAGATACTGATGAGATTGCAAAATTGAATTGCATAAATCAATAGACTTACAGGTAGACGAATTTTGTTATATAATAATAACATTATTCTCACGGGTTGGACATAGACGTATTTTTTATTTGTTTATATACCATTACATAAAAAACATAAATGAAACTACACATTAATATTTGATGTCTGTTATAATTATTACATATTTAGGAAAATATTAACTTACTTCAAAGTGATAATGTTATATTATAACGATTTCAATAATATGTTCGCTGCATTAATTGTACAATTATGGCAAATTCTCATTCACGTTGAGCTTATAAAGAAAAGCGTTGTTGCAATAGACAATGTATCTGTAATACATACCAGTGGATACAATTAAATGATAATTCTATTGTAACATTATCACAATAATTCTCCAATTTCGCCTGTACATTTCCCAATGGTGTGTTCCTTTACTGCATCCCCCCTTTTCGATTCAGTAATTATCCGATTTCATTGTAATTCATGGCCACTGAATTAAGACTGTTTAGCCCTTCTAATATTTTTCATATTTCAATGCAACTGAAATGCTTGAGAAATTGCAATTAATAATAGTTTATTATTAAGATTTCACATATGTGTATATTAATAATTTTTGTTTTCTCTTTTTTACTTTCTAGCATATTTCGTACATACTGTTTCATTCTATTCTTCATGTGCTAGTAATTTTGCTTCATATTAACATTTTTTTTTAAATTTACAATACTGTGCACTGAGGATAGGTCGACAAGTGATTAATTAGTAGATACATACACATCAATAGTATCAAATGGTAGCATATCGTATCATAACAATAAATCAATTCATACGTATAGTCAAATTAATACTATCGTAATTTTCTAGTGAATGATAATTTACCTTTGGTAGAAACTATTCTCTAAACTATTAACTTTGCAATTAGATATTTAACATTCGTCTGTTTGAAATTACTGTATTGCACGAATGATCTAGCAATAATGAAACGTTATCAAACACAAAGACTCAATTCAATTTATAACTGTCGCGCCATAACTTCAAAAATGTTACAAAATTACAGGACTTTATTTAATCAAATTGAAATTGAAAAGTAATTATGTATTGTATCAATTACTTATTCAACATTGCAGATCCTGTTGAAATTAATTTCCAAATCTGAGCAAATAATTCTGTTATCCATACATGACTGACGTGAAAGTCGAAGTGTTCAATAGATTTTCGTTTTATATAAAGTATTTAGTAATGGTAAACAATTGTGGTTTCTAATTCATATTATTTTTGTGCACAATAAACCACTTAGGAAACTAGGCATTACTCGGATGCTTTTTAAGCTTAGCTTATCCAAAAAAATTGAATGTGTCTATACTCTTTTGTACCTCCTATGCACGCAAATTCCTGTAGAGAGTTATACAGGGTGTCCCAAAAGTCACTCGCAATCGAGAAATATGGGATTCCCGAGGTTATATGAAGGAACTTTTTCCTTATCGAAAATACAATCCGCAGCTTTGTTTACGAGTTATTAACGAAAAACAGTGACCAATGAGAGGCGAGCCCATCTGGCGTAAGTCGTCCGAGCCGACGAGCCAACTCCACTCAATTCCGCTCATTGGCTCGGCCGCTTCGCGCCAGCTGATCTCGCCTCTCATTGGTCACTGTTTTCTCGTTAAAAACTCGTTAACGATGCTCCGGATAAAATTTTTGCAAAGGAAAAAGTTGCTTCAAATTACCTCAGGAACCCCCATTTCTGGATTACTATTTTTGGGACACCCTGTATGAACGTCAAAATATAACCCTCTGCGACAGTAAACACGATAACATAGAAATTCCAGGAGATAACAACGCGGTAAATGTAGGTCTAAGGTACATTGAAATTCCATTTGAAGATGCTCAGAAACTCTTACCAAAAAATATTTCGCATAAGTGGAGCCAAGAATGTGTACATTCAAATTCCTCTTCCCTACAGCAATTCAGAGAAAGTATGTTCTCTATCGACTCCATATATTTGACAAGAAGAAAACAAATTGTACTATCTCGACTAAGAATTGGACATAATAAAATAACCCATCACTACAGACTTTCCAAAACAGATAAATCTCTTTGTATCAACTATAACATTGAGCTTACAGTTAAGCAAATCTTAATAGAATGTCCATCCTACAACAACATCAGAAAAAAAAGTAAAAATGCCCAATACCATCAAAGAATGTTTGAACAACTATAAACAAACACAAAAGTTATGTCATATTTAGAAGAAACCAAACTGTTTAGCGAAATTGTATAGTAACTTTATTAACTGTAGTGACTATTATATATATATTAGAACTTTAATCCCAGAAGTGGTCGCTAATTGCTATTAGGCAGTTGCGACATTAAATAAACAAATTAAAAGAAAAATTCCCGTAGAAACTTGTCAAATCTTTGAACAAGTATGAACATCGCATATTCTTTTTGCAGACGGTCAAAATGACACGATATCTTTGTGCAGCGTTGCCACCGAAACTGCTGCAACACCGGCAAATTGTCTCGAATAACGACGTTTCCAATTTTTTCTTGACCCGACGCCTTTTTCTTCCACACGGTCGTCGGTTAGATTAGCAAAAACGTGGATGGAGAAAAGGAAAACGAGGGCGACTGGAAAGACCACCGGCTCGAGATTGATATTTCGTGTTGGTTGGTTTTTATTTTCACGGTTACAATGAATGTTCTGCGGCGTTTTGCCGTGTCTCGCTTCTCCATAGAACCTCGAATTAGAAGAGAAATAAATGACGACTCAAAGCTTGTCGGAGCACTCGATAGATTATTAATGGTCGACGAATGATGGATGCGACATTACTTTTGTTTTCGGATAAATCGGATTTCTTAATTAAGAATTTCGTTAATCCCCCGGAATTTAATATCGATGCAATTACCTGAAGACATTAAGTTTAATTTCTTCGTTAGAATACTATATATACCAGTTTAGTGATATCACCTTTTTTCGCTCGAAATTAATCCTTTTGTAAATCGTCTTCACCTTCCTGCATTCCAAATTATTTTTTTCCTACATCATGTTCACTTTGTTGCACTCAAAATTAATCCTTATGTAAATGGATCATATTCACCATTCTGCAAATAAAATTAACTATTACATTATTGATATTAAATTAAAATTAACTTAATTTTAAAATTTATATATTTAGTATAATTAATATTCATTAACCTTTGATTTTCTGTATCAAATATAAAATACGTTATAAATAGCTATATTCAATAATTATTTAGAAAACGTTGTACAACTTTTTAATTTATTATGATTTTCGTTACAAATAATTAATCTCCATTATTTTACAATTCCCTGATGAAGTATAAAATAAATTATAAATTATAAATTCAATAATTATTTGTAAAATGTTAGTCAATTTTTATTTTTTGAATTTAACATGAATTTTGTTGCAAATAATTACAAATAAGTGAATTTAATTAGCAAAAAAGTGAATGAGACAATTTTATACAAGCAGTTCTTAATTTAAAATGTGTCCTCTTTGCGAACTTAACAGACTATTTATTTCTTGAGAACTATCGAAATATATCCTAGAAGTAAATCAAATTACTGTGTGCAAATTGTTTAGCCAGTAGTTTAGATTCCGTATGAATTTATCTAGAAATTTTATATCTTCATAATAACTCTATATAAATTTATATAACACTACAATTTTTATTACAAGTCTATCATAAATTTTATATTATTAAATAATCATATATAACCTTATTTTCAGTAAATAAAATCATATACAAAATAACCGTTCTTATAACACTTTATATAGTTTAAAATTATATATAAAGCTCTAATTTGTCTAAGAGATTACTAATGAGACTTACGATGGAAATTTGGAAGAATCGTTTGTGGTGTTATTAATTGAGAGGATGTCCGTTTTAACCTATAACAATAATTGGTGCATTATTCGACAAGCGCTGCTCAACCATCCGAGCTGGCGCGTAAATTCCCATGGCTTTATGTAATCTCTCGTGACTTTAAGGAACAATATTGGGAGGTGGCCGAGGGGTTAAATATTGGAGCATCTGCGTGCCACCTGTGGCGCACATATTCAAGTACGTATTTCCTATAATCGGGTGCTTCCTGTATCCGATATCCAAGTTTTCCTCTCGCACAGGGAGAACAGTTTTCACGATGAGTTTCCCGAGCTTCGAATGCTTGCGGAATATTCCTGTATACATAAATTTGTAGATCAGGATACAGATCACACGGACCGAATAAAAATTCTCCTTCGGACAATAGTAGAACTGTCGAGCGTATCCAAGTTATTCGATGCAATCATGATTTCCACACATTCCTTCGTACCAGATATTGAAGCACTACTAGTTTATGCAGTTCCGCCGTATGTTGGAGTCTCAGTTTCGAATTCTGTTATATTATTAACATTCTATTGCAATATCTGTTCGATTATAATAGTGTTTTATAATTCGTTTAAAAATTTCTTTGCTATAGAAATCACAGAAGTTGTATTTTGATTTCTATTTACTTTGATGCGTCTTAATAGAATTTTAATTTACATGATTTTTTACAATTTTGTATTAAAATGCGCTAACAAACAAAATTATAAGATACCTAGAATATAATCGTTTAATGATACAAGTAACATATTTGTAAAGTAAACAAATAACACAAGACACTTTCAATCTAAATAAGACCTTATTCTTAAAAATAGGATTAACTAGAACAATATAGTAATTAACGAAACTATTAAAATAATAAATGTTTCTTCATTTTGTACTATTTTGGTTATTTGATGGGGCAAAATTTTATATAATTTTGCCATGCAATTTGGAATCGAGTCTATGCATGTATTAACCCTTTACGGTCATATGTCTACTCATAGCCAATAAAGCTATTTATTTATTTTTTTATTTTTACATAAAATTAAAACATTATTTTATTCCAAGTATCTAAACTTTAAAAAAGAATTAATAAATTTTGTTTTTCTACTTAATCTTGAATATCATGCATTACTGTTTGTTTAACGAATATTAATTCCGACCAACATGACACCTATGTATAAACTTAATACGACTGCAAAGGGTTAAATTAAACTCATCGATATTATTAGTCTTGGGACTCAAAAACCTATTGTACATATTTACCGTTCGAAAATGTAACTGAGTAAATAGCATCCTTGACCCGTCAGATTCTTTCCAATTATTCTACTGCATAATTGCATAATTCTGGATTCAATTTCTAGTGAATTTTAAGTAACTGCTTGGTACTTTTCATGCAGAGGTCGATGGACTGATCTTGTTATCATTACGGAACCTTCGCTACACGGATAACGACTTGAAAGTCTCTCAACTTTTTTGGAGATAGTGGATGCAGTACTTCCAGCTATTAAGCTATGCAAATTCACTTTTTTTTCTCGTCATTAAAGAATGTTCGCTACTGAAAAACGTTATTACTGACTGATTAAAGTAGGGTTAGGTCATTTACACCGTAAATTTCACAGTATGGTGAAATCTCTGCAACAATAATGGGAGGATTCCTTATAACGGAAGCAGAAATTAAATTCTCTAATGGTAGCATGAGAAGTACCTACTGGATCCTTGACGTTAATTAGGAAACAACTTTGGAATTATGTCTATAGAACAACTGAAGTAAACTCCATAGTTCAGCATGAGAATGCAGCTGTTTGTATAGCAAGAATGTTAAGTTTAGAAAATTAAGTCTCATTACGAGACATTAACGTTGTACACAGAACATGTGTAAAGTTTAACTCCGGAGAACGGTGTTCGAAAATATCAAATAAAAGTAATGATCAGACAGCGGATTTTATGCATTTATGGGAAAAATGTATGAGTGAAACATAGAATAGTGAAAAAATTAAAAGAAGCTACAAATTTTAGTACGTTAACTTATTAAAATTATTTAAGGAAGGAACTAGATTGCACTTGGATTCTATGTCTTGGAATTGGTACACGTAATTTTTATTTTGCATAAAGATTCACAGTCTAGTAACGACGTTAATTACTTGAAAAATACAATTATACATTCGTAGACAGGTGTGACCCTGAATTATATAAAGCATCTATTGTATAATGCAAAATTCTACTTTATCGAATGATCGAGGTAATGTAATTAAACATGTCTAATACTCGTGTTTAATTATATTGCCTGGGGCACTGATTATAAAATATATAAAATATATCAAATATTTTGTGATATCCATTTCATTTATATAGATGTCGGTAACAAATAAAAGTCTACTGTTTATCCTTCATCAGCCATTTATTTTTTCTAATTTAATTTGTTCATTTCTGTCATATTGACACAGTGACGAAAGATCAATGTTTGTAAGATTAACAGTTAATTTCACTATTCCTTTCTCTGATAACGAAAACTTATGACGAAATTGACTAAGTTTAAAATGAAGTTATTAGCGTTGCTCGTAACTAGTTAAACTATGTATAGAATATATAATAGTTCTTCTTCTTCTTGGGTTTTAGAGTTCCATAGTTCCTTCTTTTGTTATTAATTACAAGTGCAAAAATGTAAATATGATCTACAAAAGGATTAATTTTGATTGCAAAACCAGTGTCTAAAAGCAATTTATTAATAATTATTGAAGTAGCAGATATTACGTCAGTATAAATTACAACATCGACGATCTAGTAACAGACAGAAAATAGCATGAGACAATAAAACAATATCAGAAAAGATGCAGGTTACTCAAGTGATCGCGAAAGTACAAGAGCCATCCGAGTGCACTCGTGCGCGTGCAATTAGCTGGAAATGCGATGTTCGCCGCGATAAAAGTAGGTTAAATCATGGTTGATCAAGTGGTCAGTGGCCGGCCGTGAGTGCACCGCGATCCCTCGATCGTCTGCGCGGTGAGTTCAAGAACCTCGGCGTCTCCGTCATTGCGGATGACGTACTCCATAGTCGTTGCATTGATCGCTAATAGATCTCCCGTGTCCGCGGGCAGTAAATCGCGATGCAGATCGGCCGTTCTCTTTAAGCACGCCATCGTAATAGAATTGCGGATCGGGCCAAAGCCATGAAACATCGCAGAGGGACCACGAATGCCCCGGATTAGATCCGCAGAGGCTCCTGAAAACACTTGAGAGATGCAACGTCGTGCACCGAGAGGTTGGCCCACGAGAGTAAATGCTGCGGATTTATTACCTCATCGCCGCTGTTACGCAATATATCAGAATACGAGCAGGTGGCACGGCCACCGTCGACGATTAATAAAATCTGCAGGCGGCGTTTTACTTGGTTTCGCGTAATCACGTACACGCGCCGCTATGCACCACCGCAATTGAGTAATCGGCGGGTTTCAGAGTCACCGTTCACCAGTTTCACGCAGAGACGACATTGCACGCTTTTCTTCGCCCTCGTGTACGCTAGAGCTGTCGCCATCGATCAAATCACCGATAACACAGGCCAAATTGGTTAACTCGACTTATTACATTTTTTTAAAATCTTACTGTCGAAACACTCTATTCCTCATACTTCAAATAAATCGTTTTAACATTGGGCTGAATATCAAAAAACATCATTCCTTTTTTATCTTGGAGTAATAGACAATTTATTATGATACATGTACAGTTGGCAATTTTATTATTATACAGAGTGTTTCCGGGGTTAAACTGACAAACTTTATATATCAATTTAGGATCGTAAAACAAACAAACTTTTTCCTCTGGAAGCATGCTCGTAAATGCTTCCTTCGAGAGATATTTCTTTTAAAGTTGTAGAACTCAGTAATGTATGTCATCGAAATAATTCAGAACTATCACACAAGTAATAAACACAAATTGTTGTGTTTATTACTAAAGACAATATAATCGTTACGTATGTTGCTCAAAATGACTATCTCCCGCTTTGAAACAAGCAATGCACCTATCAATGACGGAAGAAGCGATCGATTGATACTGTGCACCTATCACTTCGCTACATGCTTCCACTATTCTCAATTTCGATGTTTCAGTGTTATTAACAGGTTGCCCCTACATTCTTTTCTTCAATGCTCTCCGCAAGAAAAAATCCATTGGAGTTAGGTCCGGAGAACACGGAGGTCAATTGACAGGTCCAGCACGACCGATCCACCTTCCGGGAAAATAAATGTTAAGCCACTCACGGAGTCTTCCACGATAGTGATCGCGTCAGTTAACCAATTGAAACCATAAGTTTTCTTTCGTGTTTAAAGGAATGTTCGTCGTATTTATGAATGTCGTATTCAATGGTGTATTGTTTACAGTGCAAACAGTAATACATTAGTAATCTTCGATCCTGGAAACAGAGATAATTCAATATTATCCATTCCGAACTCTTAATAACTTTAAAAGTAAATATCTCGTAAAGGAAGCAATTACGAACATAGTTCCAAAGGAAAAAATTTGTTTCTTTTACGATCCTAAATTCATATATTATATAATGTTTGGTGGTTTACCCGGAAACACCCTGTATATGTATATTACATGATTTATTGTTATATGTATGACTGTTATTAGGCGATTTATTATTACATGTACGTATATACTGTGCAAATTATTATTACATGTACAAATGAATTAAATAATTCATTGTTATACACGTAAATTATAATACATTAACTTAAAGCAATGTCTGTAATAATATATATTCTATAGTGCTTATTTACCTTCTTATCTTAAAGGGAAAGTACTGTATCTAGTATAGTATAATAATTTAAACTGTGGATGTTTATGAGAAAAGAACATTTTTTGTCTTGAACAAATTTAATAAGTTATACATTTTCCTAATGATGTTACTATTTGTGCTTCATCCACTCATTTTTGTCATAGATGCATAAAATCCGCAGTCCGGTTGTGACACACTGACGATTGTAATTAAAAAATCACTGAACCTTAATTTAAGAAATGTTGATAATAAGAGGCCATTTAATCTTGAGTTGAGAATTATTAACGGCAAAAAATCGACATCAATCTATCTAAATACATTTTCTACCAATTTATCCTAATGTTAAAATATCCTTTTTAATCTTCTCATGATTCAGCCTGATGTCAAATCATCCTCTTTAATTTTCTAGCAATTTAACCTGATACTAAATTATCATCTTTGATTTTCTCACAATTTAGCCAGGTGTCAAATTATCCCCTCACATTTTCCAGTGATTTAGCCTGACGCCAAATCATCTTCTATCATTTCCCAGTGATTCGACTTGATGTAAAATGATCCTCTTTAACTTTCTACTGATCTATATGAGGAAACCCCTTAACCTGCTAAATTCGTCAACCATCCCTACAAAGTTTAACAATCTTACATCGAATCCATAAAAATTGATGTAGAATTTTTTGTTGCCGTTTTATTACACTTGGAATGGAAAGTATACTATTCGTAGTAGAATAACCCAACCATGAGAAGTTTGCGCGGCCGATATTTCCATCTCATGTGTATGGGTTTAATGCACTATACCATGTACACATTTACGAGACGTTATTGTATACACATACAAAAAATTGAATTATGATGTCGGTGGATCATTTTTAAAGTATGATAAAGTTGCAACAAAATATTTTACATGTAGGTTGAGTTGTAGGAAACCTTATCATGCTAACTGAATTATTGGAATTTCGAAAATGTACGTTTGCTCACTCTCTTACTAATGCAAAATTATGTTTGGAAAATATTAGTTATATCAACATGTGATTTTATTTATGAAATTACTGATTCATTATGTTTGGTTAATTATAACTTTAGTGATAATTAAAGGTAAAAGATCTCGAAAATTACTAGAATGAGCGCTTAATATTGCACTTGTGAAAAATAGAACTTTATGAAAAATAAAGCCATCTATTTGTAACGAACGTCCTTATAAATTAAACAAATAATGCAACAAATTGAAATATAAATAAAATTAATAGACTCTCCTATGAAGAAAGTATATACAATTAAATAAAACTGTAAACTTTTAATGCCATTAATGGATAGATTATTTAGAGAATAATTGTGCAGCTCTTTATATTATATTTCATATAAATTTCGGCAGAACGTGTCCATGATTGTAAAATCGCTATTCCGAACTCGTTAATATTATTGTTCTACTTGTCATTCTCGTATACCATTTTGCTGAGTTTATACATTTCCATATATTTTCTACAATATTATTGTTCTGATATCGTGCTGAGCGATACAAAATTCGCGGATCGTAAAACATTTTCCTGCTCTATATACATTTAATACGAACAGCTTATAATATCATGCGGCAGTTCATTTGTCATGTATTCTCCCTCATACAGATTAAATAAAATTTATGCTCATTCGCACGAAAATCATAATTATCTCGTTATTCAAACACAAGCATTTAATATTTATCCATCACTTTGCATAGCTTTAATCGATAATGTATGCAAAAAATTGTTCCGTTTTTTAATTTTTAATTAGAAATGTGGCAACTGATGGTACGTCAAATGAAACAGTAGTAGTGGACAAAGATCCACCCTGTATTGAAGAAATATTTTTAATAAATCAAACGCTGAAATTCTTTATTAAAAACATTAACTTCTGAAAATTGGAGATCTAGTCATTACTGCATTTTTGAAATATGTTCTTCGCAATGTCATTTCCTCCAACTATTACGCCATCCTTCTAAAGTGATACCAAGATAAGGATAAAAAGACTGGTTATTTTGTCGAGTGGGAAAATATAAACAGTAAATAAAATAAATAAATAAACTTGTGAAGAAAAGCGTTTATTCTCAAGCAATTATCGTATTCTAAAAATAGTAAAATCAACTGGTGAATATATGTACATTGTTAATATCAATATTAATAAATATTATTATTAATTAATATTAATAGGGTTAATATCAATCCTAGAACGATCTCTTTTCATTTTTCGGCACAAATGACATCGTAGGGTTGCGAGCGACTCAAAATAAACTTAATAATCAAAATATAATTTATTATTTTCAAAATATAAAATAAGAAGTACGGCATCAGTTAGAAAGAGAAGGAAAACGGTTTAGTATTTATTTACATGTTTGCAGACAATTTAAGAATGTTGAAATGAAATGAAACCACTGATTCATTTAAAAGTTGACAATTCTTCAACCAGTTCAGAGAAAGAATTCTACAGAATCAATTTCGAAAAGATAACAAAATTGAATTAGAGAAACGCACATTTTCTTCACGAATCTGCGACTACAAGGAAACACGGGAGAGTCAATTTATCACTGCGACTGCACACTTAATTTTAAGAAAACACGAACGGTTTTCAATGCAGCAGCCACATGATAAATGTAGCATCTCGGCACACTAAGAAATTTAATAGAAGTATTTGTTGTGTCGGTAGTTGTTCGACCATCCTGCATTAACGAGGATTTTCCTGGGCAAGAACCGGGATTGCAGGAAGGGAGCGGGGTCATACCGTAACAAAGACTACGGAGAAATCATAAATCAAGCACGTCCATTCTTTCCTCGTTGCCTCCATGAATGGCCTATAAAACGTATTTAAGACTCGCGGACTTTCCACGGAACGGGAAGTTCGTGTTTGAAGCAGTGAAATATCGTGGAACAAGATGATTGTGCGGTCGACGGCTGAAGTCGATGAATAAATGGCGGAAAGGTCTGATACGATCCTAGCGCACCGTCTGACCCCGCGGTCTCCAGATTTTTTGCTGCGTCGTAGTGAGTTTTTCCTTTGAAATCCACGAAACGTCCGATTTCCCGCCGAAAAATATTTGGTTTACCCGGGTCGAGCGCGGTTTTCGATCGATCGGCTACGCTTGACATCGTTTTTCTTTTTCTTTCGCGGACCTAATGCAGAGGCTACCACAGCTGGATCTCTCGTCTAATTACCGAAATATCGGAAATAAATTAGCGACCAGTAAGTTCATGAGTGGCCACGAAAATAATCCCTGACAAAACAAGTAACTAAACGAATTGGATGCGATAAATAATTATCGCATCTCATCCGATCCGGAACGATCACCAGATTTCTTGGTTGTTTCGATTTTAATCACAATTATAATGCCTTCTGTATAATAGATTCGACGATATTGTTAAGCCAATTTAATCCTTCGCACTCGACGTCGCTACTTTGACGTTAATGCCCTGCGAATTCCATGCGACATCAGACTTACAAGCGATATTATGCAACGAGGCACGATAGTTTGATGCGTTTTTAGCGTGACATAAAACTCGCTGAAATATTCGCTGTGTTTCTACTGTTTATATCGACAAACATTCGCGGAGCATGAATGGAAAATTGTGATGTGGAAAGTATATTTCATCGACGGAAACTTTGGATTTCATTTATTTATTTACTTATTCTCGCATCTGCTTAATCGCAATTGGCAATCACTCGTGGGATTACAATCTGTAGGGTAACATATGGATGTAACATATACAATAGTTTCTACAATATATTATCTACATTAAACACTTTTATTAACACTCAATATTATCATCTTAATCTAGATTTCTTAAATCACTATACATGGTGTTTCCGGGTTAAACCACCAAACTTCATATATATAAATTTAGGATCGCAAAGCAAACAAATTTTTCCTCCTTTCCTTTACTTTTGTCTGTAGCTGATCATGCATTCTTTGATGGTATTGGGAATTTTTACTTCTTTTCTAATATTGTTGTACGATGGATAGTATAATAGCAAGCTCACTGTTATAGTTGTTGCAATGTGGATTATCGTTTTATGAGAACAGGTACTAATGGGTTATTTTATCATATCCTATCGTTAGTCGAGTTAGTTAAAAATACAGTAGGGTTGATGGAAACTATACTCTCTCTGAATTCATTTAGAGATGAGAAATTTGAATGAAGACATTCTTGGTTTCACTTAGGTTAAATATATTTTGTTAAAAGCTTCTACGCGTCTTCATACGGGATGTCAATTTCCGCTCTTCGCGACAAACTTCGTTGCCGTTGAAAACTCGCACTGTAAAACACTGATTAAGAAGTTAGAATTAAAATAACTTTTTATTTCACTGGTTATGTTGGGATTGTCGCAGAATGTATATAATAATTTTCTTTATTAATTTTTATGTCTTTAATTGCGAGAAAAACAATGTAGGTATTAGATTCCATTGAAAGTGAAATGGGAAAAACGTAGTTGATTCTCTTTTCTATTAGTTCCAGTGATTGTCCTGTCGTTATTTACTTTAACAAACGTACGAATGAATACTTTATTTGAGCTGTTTGGGGTTTGATCTCTAAGTAAATTAATTATCACGGAAACTGTATTAAGCGTTTCAGTGGTTTCAGGTTGTGGAATTCTCGGAGGAAAATATTTTTGTGAGAAGATCTGTAAACCTGTTTGTTTAAAAAACACACTGATTAAGATCATAATTGATACAGTTTTCTAGAAATTCTTTAAACGCGGTGGAATTTACTGTAAAGAAGTTATAGTCACCATTCGAACGCAAGAGGTGAAACATCGGCAAACAATTTGACCTGGAAAGAACACTATGGAAGAAAAAGTGGTGCGATAAATCAAAGTCACTGTGCTCATATACCGTGTATTTCATTTCATTCTGTCTACACGACCACTGTGTCTAATGTTCGCTTTGTTACTGAATCCTCTTAAATGGAACAGCTTGGAGACAACCGAATCCTGGTGTAATTCTCTTATCAAAATATGGATCTGTTCCGTTGGTTAATTTCAACGGTATTCCAAACAGCGAAACGAATTATATTAAGGAATTTGAAACTGTTACAACTACTGCAACGTTTTCCTTGAATAATTCAATATTACTTTAACAATTTAGAATCTAAACGTTTGACACGAGTATATAAAATTTATATAATTCTGAACCAACAAATATTGATCCCCAGATATAAATTAAAAACGAATTCGCAATATTTTTAAAAGACCGAGATTACTCTTGTAAAATTGCGATGAATAACAAGATACTTTTGCCACGTTGTTCCTAAAAATTTAGTTAGATTGAAAATCCTGATAACGACGTATTAATGAAATATGTTACATTAAACTATAGAGAGTTTAATATAATTTAACATTTAAGCTACGAAATTTTGAAAGAATCAATTGAAAAACTGGAATCTAATTATCTTGTCTGTTAAAAAGGTATAAGAACATATTCACAGTATAATAAAAACGCCTCGTTTCTGTAAGACATACAGTATTTGTTACAATGTTATTTTGTATTTTGTATAGTAATTAATTAAGTATGTGGTATAGAGCAGAGTTGGAATAGAGATTGTAAACATATTCGATTAATATTGCGAATAATTGTAGATTGCTCTTGTTTTTACTTCATTTTATACGAATACGTACAGGATCAGTACAATTACGTACTCTGATGTCGATACTGTATGCGTATCTGCTTCGAGTTGTTGCATTCAACGGCTACCCGAACCAAGCGAATGCAGAATTGGAAATAACAAAATATTTTTCAGATAAACGCCGAGATCTGCATATTTCAAAAGAACACCCACTGATTCGACCTATGTTTTTTCGATATAAAGATTATCTAGTTATGCATCAATGATCAATTTACCCAAAAGTAACAAACATTCCGATGCAACATTTGAAAAAAAGTTAATTTTAAAAAGTAATATGGAAGAAGTGAATCGATAAAGTATGAAAAAGCACTTTGTATTCTGTCATTTTTATTCAAATCGATCATTTTTTATATGAATGACTGCACGGACAAATTCTGATTCGAAGAAAATCCTATTCGAACAAATTTTTATTTGGATATTTACTCGACAGTGTCGAGTCAAATTTGATTCGTTAAACTGTTATTTGATAAATAGTATCTTAATTATGTAAAATAATATTTTATCATTTCTTAAGCTTCGTCCGAATAAAATTTTGTCCATCTCTCATATTATTTTTCTGTTTCGATAAGTAGTGGAAGTATTAGGAAGGATAATCTTCGTAAGAAAAATATTGACAAATTTTAACGTTATTAAAAAATTAAGAAAAAACTTTGCAATTGCGACTTGTGTTTTACAATACGTAAAATACTTTTCTGTTTTGGACCTTATACATGATGATGTCTTAAAACAATTCGATAATTCACGGTATCTTCGTTTTTTTTGCTATGTGGCCAACTCATATCATTGTTTAATAACTTAAATAATAATATTGACATAACCTTGACAGTGCATATTAACTAAGTGAAACATTGATTTTCGTAACTGGCATGTAGAACTTATTAAAACATTTGATGCAGTCGTCGTTGCTATCTCTCCTGCTTCCGTCGGTAGGAAAGGACCTGGAATTAGCAGATCTATTGCAAAAGTAATCCAGAAAAGTGGAATTAGGGTCGGGAGAATTTTGGAGCGAATTACCGGGATCTGAATTTATTTCTACCGGGGAGCATAGTACGTTAAAATGGGCTAAGAAGGGAATAAAGTAATTTTGAATTTCAGAAAGTACATGTAACGTATGAACTCCACAATCATCAGCCAGCAAAAGTGGAATTCTCGCGTAAGCAACATTCATTCTCCACTGAATAAAATGGTTCGAGTTACTCTCTCAAAGTAAATGAGACATAATCCGTAAAAGCAACTCCACGCAATGCTAGCGGAAAGAGATTATGTATTTATTCGTTAAGAGTTTTATCCGGCGGCAACGACGAACTCGAAAGAATAATTCGAAGCGATGGTCGGTTCTACGAAAAGTCGATACAGTATTTAATTATTAACTTGCAGATTCCTCATTGTCGTATTGTCGGCTCGCCTAACTTACCGTGCTCGATTTTAATTGACGTGGCGAACAGCGGCGCGCGAAAGCGTCGCGTCGCACGGTCCCGTGACCACAGAATGCAAACGTGAAATGCGAAAGTCACAGAAGCCACGCGTCAATTTTCGAGGCAGTACGCTTTCGAGAGTGCAGCGGCCTGGTGCATCAAAGTTCGTTGGCACCCCTTCGAAACACCTACGAGTCGCACGCGCTCGGTAACCACGGGGCGAGGGGGCAAGGGAGAAAGGAGCACGTGTCGGCTTCGAGATGTCTTGTTAGGCACGCGTGTCGGGGAGACACGAACGTGCATATAGCGCGCTTATAATTATTCAAGCGATAGCGAGCGCTGGCTTAACGCTGAGTTAACAACTTTGTTTCATAAAGAAAAAACGGGTGTGACCGTAACTCGCCGAATAATTTTCCACGCAATCGTTCGCATATTTGTTCAGCCGAGAAATTTCTAACGTTCTTGTCGTTTAATTAGGGTATACAACATTTAATTCTTTTTATTACGTTGTAATTAAGTATCTTGCATACGGATATGTGAAAGAGGAGCAACAAATAATAGAACAGGAGACGATTTTAAGGAAAACATAGCTGCAGGAACCAAAAGAAGTTAACCGGGAAGAAAAATGAAAAATAGAAAGATGTAATTTTACAGTTTAGGTTAAATGTATAATGTTAGTATTATATAGTTTAAAGTGTATATGTTTCTTATTAACAAATACTTTTATCTTAATTGTACATTACGAAAAGATTATTTTTGCATTTAACTTATGCCTTATAATATGAAAACGTAATATGAATATTATGTGAAAATTCTATTTAAGTCTGAAACAATTTTTCTTTGACCATTACTGATACCTTTTTCAATTGTCTTGATTACCACTTGTTCGGTCTTAATGATATCCTGGTAAAGAGGATTTTTACAAAAGTATTAAAATTTGCTTAGATTTAGACAACATGAATAGCATTTATATTTATATATTTAGCATTATATTTATTTATTTATTAAAATATTTAGCATATTACCAGTTTCTAATTTAATTAATTATAATATGAGTTGGATTCTATGATTAAGTTGATTATGTGCAACTAAATTGGCCAATGCAGATTTACAAAAATGTCAAACTGTCTTGGAAACTCGCCACGTTTTTTATTAACCCTTTGCACTGAAAGCCATTTTAACTAAAAATCCAAAATAATTTTTCTAACTTATAGTACTTCCATTTTGTATTTAATCTAAATAATTTGATGGATTATGGATAAGATTTTTATTACACTCTCAAAATTTTTGATTACTTACAAATTTTTTTCCAATATTTGTACTGATCGGAAGCTTTTTCTCACATAACATTTTGTTTTCTTTGTGGTTTCTTTTTGTGATAAATGAAAAATTGCGTTATTTTGTATTTATTTACTCTATTTAGAATCCAACTACATTCTTTATTCGTCTTACTTGCATAAAAGAACATTTTACAACTCTAAAACGCGAATATTCTTTGCACATTTTGTATAAGCGTACATGATCGGAAACTTTTTGCCAGGGGTTGTATTGAACTACCGAAATTTCACCTCTAACAGAGACGAAAGCTCTGTAGAGGTTCCACCCTTAACTCGAATCTCTGGGAATACTGGTAGCCCGCGGTAAGTCCGCGATTTATTCGTTGAAAGTATCAAATGTTAGACTATTACAAGAGATCGAAAAATTGAATTGCGTTCCGGAGTGCCGAGGCAGTATGGAACAATATTTTCCCGTGTAGGGAATCCTCTAACAAGGTACTTTTTCCTCGAGCGACTGCAACATCAGTGCTGAGAAAATTACGTAAACAAGCGACGCGGCGAAAATGTTGACGGCCGCGCCACGTCGGGAAGAACGCGGCGGCTTATCCTCGCGGCACCGCAAGATTGAAAAATTGAGAAATAAAATTAACTTTTGCTTCGCGACGAGGACGGACGTCTTCCCCTTGCCGGGTAATTTCATACTTCTCCCTTTTACGGGTCGCGTTGCCCATGTAATCCCCGTGTATACGGTTCGCGGACAGAGGAGCGCCAGTGTCGTTTGCTAAATGAGAGTCGGAGACAAAGAAACGCGGCCGAGAGCAAAGCGAGCGGACTGGTCAGAGCGAGCTAACCGATCCGACGAGCAAAAGGACAGCCTGAAAAAAGAGGGCAGAAGTCCTCATGCTGGATTTCACGAGCACCAGAGACGAGCGACTCGCGCAAACGAATCGAGCCTCGGACGATTTTGATTCGACATCCGAGGTATAAAGTTCGATTTTATCGTTGCCACATGGCCCAAGTGTGATAGAACGTAATAAAGAGTTACGGACGTAACTCGGCCGAGTCCATCATTTTTCACAGGCAGAATTCGCGGGCCGGGATAGCAAACCGCTGGTATAATTACTCGACTCCGACTGGAAACGCGTGCTGCGGCCCCGTTAACTCCGACGATTTCGGAATACGGTTGCTTTAATGTATGTCGCTGGGCCCGTAAAATGTAGCGTACGAAAAAGTTCGCATTGCGGAGCTTTAGATCTTCATTGATATCGGGTTGTATAGAGTCATTTCGGTTCGCACCGGAGCAAGATCAGGATCGGAGCAGCGCGCCGGCAATTTTTCTAATACCACTTGAACATGGGAACTTTGTATAGGACTTTCGAGTGCGCCCTTTTTCAACAATCGAGAGTTTCAAATCTTCGAGGGTTACTATTCAGTGACAAGTTACACAGTGTTTTCAAGTACCGAGTCAAGTTGACGTAGTCTGCCAAAATTTGAGAGAAAAATTATAGTGTGTTTTGTTTTATTTTCATTTACAAAATTAACCTTAGAGTGGTGACGTCACGTCAAATTGACTCCTAACACTAGGTGTGATGTACGCCGGTTTGACTTCGTATCAGTAATGGTGACTTGAAGTCGAATTGACCCCGTATCAATAGCGGCGACTTCAAATGAAATTGATTTTGTATTATTTAATAGTCAAATTTACTACCGCTGCTGGTATTAATCCTTAGCCATCGAAAGTCATTTTAACTGTAAATCCAAAATAATTTTTCTGACTTATAGTATTTCTATTTTATATGATAAAGTACATATAAAATTGAGCCTTGTGACTCACTTTTAAAAATTTTTTAACTTTGATCATATAAATATTGTCTTGAAATGTGATATAATAATTTTACTGGAGCTTCAGGATCGCCACTCGATTGCAAAGGGTTAATGTGGGGTCAGTTTGACGTTAAGTCATCATTATTGATACGGAGTCAATTTGACGTCACGTTACCACTAATAGTATTGTCAGTGGTCACTACATGGAAGTTAAAGTCGCATCTAAGTCATTAGCTTTATGTTCTATTCGTAGATGGTAACTAAAGAGGTGTACATTTTTCAAATAATCCTTTTAGTCAATTGGAGAGATTACATTGATTTCTTGACGATCATGATGCAGTTACTTTACAGGAAAACAGTATACGTTCGAGAGTTAATGTAATTCGTGAATCATTCTCCTCTGACCAATCGGAGTCTCGTTCGCAATTACTTGTTTTCTCCTATTGTGTCATGAAACAAATCATCTCAACTATCGCATAGTTTAGTTCCTCGGAGTTCCACTTTAAATTCCATACTTGATGATATTTCTTCTTATCGCTGTTTTGCAAAGGATAATAATTACAAAATTCAAGAAGGCAAATATTAAGAAATAAACCTTCTGTTTGCCAAAAATGTTAAGGAAACAAAGCCTTCCCACAGTATCCAAGAGGGATAGGTCGTTCTAAAGGTTAAGTCTCTGCAGGTTCTGATTGCGACTGCTCATTAAGGATGAAATTTTTCGGTGCACGGGTTGCATTCTTCTATACGGTCCGCCTTTTGTCTACACTCGCCAACAGACGAAACTGGCCGCAGTAACTGCAAACGTAATTCCGTGCCGCTATCTCAATCTCTGTCAGTCCAGTGTCGCCGGGATGAAATAGAGACAAAGACGCGAGCAGAATTCGAGCGGAAGCGTTCGTCTCATCCCTGGGCGATGTTCATCCGCCAGCATCCCGTGAAACGCAATGATTTAACGTCCGAGATAAAACTACTACTCGAAGACATTACTTTCCGGCGAGTTCTCGTCTCAGCACGGGGTGTTAACTTTATGACTGGCGTCCCCTGTCTGATTCACGAAGCCAGGTCGTGGCTTGATCGTTCCGCCTCGCACCGTTTTCCATGGTGTGCTTGTTGAATTTTTATACCTGCGCTAATTCACAACCTTGCTCCTGCGATCCTCGATCTTCTCGACTTCTCGAGGACTAGATCCGATTTTCCCGGTGTCGAGGAAACAATGAACGACGAATCTTGATAAACCGGTGCGTTGTTATTTCGCGTTGCATACGCGTGCGAGCGAAAACTATAATGATTAGAAAAAAGAGGGAAAATTCTTCGAACAATCTTGTAAGAAGCATAGGGCATTTTGGGTCCCTTCTACTTGAAATAGAAGTTGATGTTAGTCAAAGTATTATTAACCAGTCAGTTGTGCAATATCGTTGGAGAGTGTGCAAGTTATTGCAATTCTATATGTTTGATTTTCTTTATATTTTGTTTCAATAAAACATTTTTGGGAAATATTGTATAATTTAATAAAGAACATCAAAGTATATGTATATTCTTCTTAACCAAGTATACTCGTTATTAAGAAATCGCAACATTTTGTGTTACGACGAGTATACTCGTCAAAAACAGCTAACTGGTTGATAGACTGCGGATCTTGGACAGAATAAAAATTTCGTTCAATTCAATATGATATTATTTTACAGCTCAATTATTATATTTAACTTTTTAGCTGCCACATTATAGTTCATAGAAGTCGTAGAAAGTTGGAACAATGTTTTTGGCAATATACAAATTGAGAACACGAGATTTATCACAACAGCTATGTGAAACTTTTATGCACGTTAAAAATTCTAACAAACTTTCATTTGTTTGATAGACTGTAATAAAACTTGTGCTTCTAGTGTGATGAAAACGTTCTGTCGTCCACATATAATAGACATGTCAGTCAGAGTGATAATGATTGGTTTGAATAGTTGAACCTAGAGACAAGAGGTGTTGGAGTTTATTGTATTGTTTATTGATCCCATACATGCGTCATAGAACGTGACGGTGAATTGGAAGAAGATCTTCAAAGATTTTCATAAATAAATGGAAGAAATAAATTCCCAAACTATACTCGTACATTTAACAAAAATAATGTACGGTAAAGTTGATATGAAATCTCGCATAATTTTTAGATATTAAAAGTCAATTTGCATCGAAAGGATTGACTTTTGGACCGATGTTAATTCGACATTTTCTACTCCTTTCGGCGAGCACTATAAATCCTTGAAGTCTTCAACCACTTTTCTTTAACACCCTGTATAATTTAAGGAAAAGTTTAAGTGTCCGATAATAGGGGCACAACCCCTCCAGTTGTACTAGGATTATGACAAATGGAGGTTTTATTTGATCGAGGAGAGGGGTTCCAACCCCATTGACATCGCATGGGATCGCTCAGGCTTTGAAAGTGTGAAATAGCCGTAGCGGTGGCCGCCGGTGCGGAGTAAAAAAATCGGTTTATGTGTTACAAGATCGTTGATTAAACGGCTGTCCGCGCGGTTAAAGATACAACAGCCCTCTTTCGTGGCCGAAGCCCGGTACAAGGCTCGGTGTTCCATTCCTGTCACCGATAAAAGCTCCGATATTTCAAGCCGGCCCCGCCCACCGTGAGTCGCGTGGAGCGCGTATCGTTCGCCCGAACCGTTTAAGCATACGCTTAAGCACTATGTGAAAAGTCCCCGGGGCAAAAGAGCACTTTCCCGGCGCGCGTCGCGAATTAAGTGCTACCGATCTTCTAAAGTAACTGCAAACGGTGTTTTCAAGTAGCTGCACGCTTACCCCGCCTTTTCACCGTTTTGTCGCGTCCTGGCGAATTCTTGCCAGTTTCTCGACCCACTGGCCCGGCCTCGTGCGTCTTACTTCTACCACCTCCGCTTCCAGTCGCTTCCTCTTCGTGTTCTTGGTCCGAGAGTTTCCTTTTCGAATCTCACACGCTTCACCCGAGACTTCTTAATTGCTATCCGAAAGAGGTACACTCGGAGGTAACGATATGAAGAGGTAGTAAACCCAGCACTGCCATGAACGCAAACGACCGTTATGGGGGACGGTCCAGCTGAGATCTTGGGACCTGGGACTGTGTTCTTGCTAAATTTATGTGAAGCCGGGAAGTCATACGTGAATAGACAGTAGGGTGGTATTTTTCCGACTATATTTTTCTAGACTTAGAAAGTGTCTGTTTTCAGTAATGGTGGACAGGTAGAAGGATTAAAAAGTATTCAACTAGTAAGTGAAAATTACAATTCATAACTACTGGCGTTAGCAATAATCCTCAATCCCTGTTTATAATATCAAAATTGCTGCTAGATGTTGTCATCAATCAATGCAGGACGTAAATATAAGCTATCGATTTACCTTTATCGAATTCAGAATAATATCTAAGCACCCCTTTAGATTTCTTTCGGTGCCTGCTGTTACTTTCTGCAGAAAAAAATATAGCCTTCCATTTAAGAAAATTAGATCGATCTTCAGATCTTCTGTATTACTCCACCCGCGATGAAACAATTAACACTACATAATGTAGCATGTTCTACCAAACAACTTTTGTAGGAACATCTTTTTAATAACTATAACTCCCTCAGCATAATCGTTATGAGCAACCAAAATAAATTTCTCTCGTCATTAACAATTATTAACATTTAATTCTCTTGAATTAATATAGAGCAATTGGTTATTACCAATTATGTATTACGTTATTATGTTAGTGGAATAGGAACAGCTTTTGAAATTAAGAATCAAAATATATTTTTTATTAACGTCTTAACACTTTCACGACCGCACATCTAATCGAGATTCTTTCGTTTGGCGCCGGTAGGACTGACTCACTTATATTTTCTTGAATACTTAGTATTTTTCTCTTAAATGATGGGAAGCAAAGCAATCTTTGAGGTGTAACGCGACTCCACAAGACTTATACAATAAAATTGTTCTCCTAACTTTTTGTTTTTGTAACAAGTATATATTGTATGTATATTGTATATTGTATATTGTAAGCGCATGGCACTAACGCGAATTATTTCGCTGTGTCAATAATATAACTTTATTCATCATGACATTTTTAAAATGTATCTCATTCTGCAAGATAGAAAAAAGTTGCGTTATTCTGCCATTGTGTTGGGCAATTACTCCAAATGTTTGCTATTTCGACAGGAACAGCAGAGAATTGCTCACTTCAGAGATTAATATTGACAACAACATGAGCAACCGAGAGACGAAATTATCTGTTTTAATAATGTATTAGAAATTATAATAACAACTGCTAAATGATGAGCATTGTTTTCTCCCAGTTAGAATGGAAAGAAATACTGTAGTATGCATTTCCATACAACTAGTAAGTATCATTACATTCTTCTATATGCTACCAACATTTACTTCACTGTCATAAAATTTTCTAAGTATTCGAATGTTCATAGCTTATTTGTTAGAAACTCGCGAAGCAATGAGAAAAATTCAGGAAGACAAGATATCAAGTAACTAATTAATACGATAAATAATCAACGGTAATTGGCCTCTGCAATGACAGGTGGACTGCACAGGTGGTGATATTATTGAATGTTACATTCAAAGGACACGAACAAATATTTACATACATGAGTACACTAATTATGCGTCCGAGTTGGAACTTGATATTTATTCCGATAAATAGACTGTGAGTCTTTGCGTAGGATCAATCTCAAGTCGATGAATTAATGCAGTCAACAACTGGATACCAACTTATTATCTCAGTAAATATTTCTACTGACTAAAATATAAGCTGCTATCTAAAATATCCAACCTCGTTTAAAGTTCTAAATGTTGGAAAAATTCATAGAACAGCAGCTGGACCTTGCACAATAGCATTTGCTGTGAATACATACATAGAAAATTGTAATCGATTGGTTGAAAATGGCGTAATAAAAGTGTGTAAGCAAACTGATTTTTTAATTTCGAGTTTGCATTCTAAATATTTTGTAAATTTTAGCAAAAAAATATATTTCACAAATTTTAGAGTTGAATTTAAAAAACATTTCTCATTTTTCTGTTTATCTTTTGTATCAATTTTTAATCTAATTGTTAGAGCATAATTTTTGACACAACAAAAAGAACTAACCCGCGATTTCTACCAACTTTTTGCATTTTAGGCAAGTCCAAATAGAAAACTGTGAAGATACGATCGGACTCTCAGAATATTTTCATACTATGTTCAACTTATTAAAACTGGGAAAGGAAAACTTCTTATTTAACGATTTTTAAAACGAACTTTGGACAATTTTTACTTTACATAAAAATCTTTAATCATATTCTCTGCATTTGGGACAGTTCGCAACGAGGCGCGTCACGAAATAAATTCGAGGGACGTGTAACGGTATTGGAGCAAGCTAACAGAGGAATCCTCCTTTTTCCAGGAGTTTTGTTTATTTTTTTTATTCCAGCCCCCTTTCTTTTCACTTGGCCGCATGCAACAGCATGAAACAAAGAATGCTAAACTCCACAGGGGGCGGGGGGGCTCGTGACGGTGTTGCGGGCGCGAGAGATATTCTTCGTATATTTTTTATTCTAATTTCCTTCGCTTATTTACCCCGCGCTTTCGTCCTCCGGTGAAGATAGAATGGGGAGCAAAAAATATTAACCCTTTGGGGGCGTAATTCTTCCGAGGCAGGGTATCGTACCGGACGGAATTATTTCACGGCGTGACTTGGGGGATACACGCGAATCCACAAATTTCATTTTAATAAACTGTCAGTGAGCCTGCGCCTCGTCTACCTATACACACATGTACTCCTTATCTCTTTTATTTCACTTTGAGATGAAGTCATAAGCTCGGAAACGCTAACTTCTTCACAATCGCAGCCGACGCATCACCGCGGGAGATTAATTTTTTACGCGAGATTATTTAATACGGTTTTCCGAGAATTCGTTTAAGATTCCGTCGACAGATTTCATTGAAACTTCAGCGCATCTTCAGAATAGAAGCACTTTTTAATATGCGTTGCTTTGACGTATTTCTATCTTATTATTTAATCTCGATGGCTGTCTCGCTTATAATTCGATCAGCACCTTCGGCGGAAGAAGCGTCGCACAATGGTCTGAACTCGTCTCAAGGTGGACTTGATATATATTATTTATTATTTATTTCTTACTATATTATTATTATTTATGCATTATTTGCGGCGTTTATCACTAGAACTAGCAAGGGAGATCAAAATCACTTGTTTGACATTTCTTATAATCGTACATGTACGTTCTACAAAAATTGCAATAAGATACATGTGTTACGTTGTATATGTATATTTTACGAAAATATAACAAAATATAATATAACATTTTCTAAATAATTTGTTGATTTTAAAAAACGAGTCATTTCGACCTCACCCCTAAAAGTTGTGTATACGTCAATCGGCGATAGCTCTTGTGTTAAAGCAAAACTGGCGTAAGTCAATTTCAATTCAATCAATTTGCTAGGTTGATTTAATACTAAATTGATTTAATACTATATTAAATCGTATTTACTTCAATATTTTATCTAATTTGCTTTTCTTATTACTTTAAGTTAAATGTTGAAAGTGACGATCTTGTTTGCGAGATTCTTCAATCGAATCCAACGGAAAAGAAAATAGCACGGACCTGGCGTTGGTTTCGCGTACGATTACGATGGCGAATTCTCCTTGAAGCCGACTATTTCCGGCGAAACCGGGCAATTGCCCGTGAATTGATCGTTCCTCAATAAATCACGGTCCGAGCAATAATCGGCCCCCAAGCAACCGGATCGATCGGTAACCGTTAATGAATAAAAATCAGCGGAAACAATTGAACCGGCTAATGAACAAAAATGATTCCGTCGGCAGCAATTGATTTTTTACGGTAGAACGAGCAGCATCGGATTACGGTTTCACTCATCCGGCTTTTAATTAGACGATATTGCCCGGGGCTTCGCAATTTGGAATGTTTACCTGCCATACCGGCGAATTAGATTTTAAATAAACCGACCAGAACGTCTGTCGAGCATTATACATTATTTGAGTTCACATTTTCCTGTAAAAATAGAGCTGTCTAATATAGCAAGAGCGAAATATTTATGAGCTATAGGTACGGGAAACATTGAATTCTTTGATAAAGCTCGGTTTCTATTACCCTCTGAAACTCGTAAATATTTAAATAATATACAAACTATTATATTTGCACTATTTTGTAAGCTTTTGGACATTTTTGTATGTCATAAAGACGTTAGATGATATGCAAAACTGAGAAGACATTACGAGGCATTAAAACTATTATTACATTATTGTTAATGTATTAAAAGTATTGGATGAATGAATTAATGCAGGACATTTTTATTTCACGTAAAAACCAGTTTTACAACTGGTTTAAATGACTTGAATTTTTCTGTAAATGTTAGAAGGACTAATTCACTGTACAATGACTGAAATACCATTTTTAAATTGTAATATTACTTGGAACAAAATAAATGGAAAAACACTGTCGTGCTTTCACTTATTTATCTGAGCCTATAATGAAAATTTAAAAAATGCATTAGTTCTTGGTAACTTGTTTGCGTGTTGAAAATTTCATCGAAATCGGTTGACCTTAGCTGTAAACAATTAAAGATCGCGAAAACCAGTTTTTTAGTTTTATAACATTATTTCAGTTTTAACCCATTTGTATAACTTTATTTCTTTTTAAACGTAATACTTCCCTATTAGTTTAACTTGTAAGAAGCAGAAAGATGAGAAGTTCTGTAAAGTTTACAATATTTACATTTACGTAGCACATTCTCCACACTTTTACATTTACTTTTTCTATTTACGGTTATTCTGCCAATTCGAAAGATTTAATAAGAATTCTTTATTTATTATTATTTATTGCGTACACAGACTATACGAATAGACTAGTATAAAAATAATAAAAGAAGCAAATTTCTAATACCTCGTCAATCTTACTAATCACATTGAAATGCGCACAAATCGTTTGAGCGAGCGCAATCATCACGAAAATGGAAGCTCGATCATGACTACGAGCAGACGTGTCCAAGAAATCGGACGAAGATAACGAGCTCGTAAGAATTATGGTTCCACTGTTCCTGGCACAAGATCAAAGGATTACCTCGGTGAAATTTTTCTTAGAGCTTGAATCACCTAACTAAACGATGCATCTCCACTCTCCCGCAAACACCTCGATTCCCGTATAGCCGCGACGTATAGCCCGGCTGCCGCCTTAATCGCGAAGGCGAATTTAAAGCCCGATCACCATAAAATCGTTCGAATTATGGGAAATCGATGGCCGTGATAAATCGTGAGCGCGATAACGCCTCGGGCGAGGACGTACCTCGCATAACGTTCTCGCGGCCGATTCATTTAAATAAAGAATGTGTCCGCGGAGAACCAATCAGCCCGGGATGGATGAACGATGGAGCCACTCGAGTTTCTGGCCAGCGTCATTTCCATGGTGGTGAATGCAACGCAATCCTTGCAACCCCGTCCCTTATCCCGGTGCGCCGCGAATGATGCATTATCGAGGGAACATCGTGCACAGTGTAACGCCGTCGACGAGATCGTCGAATAATGGCCACTGGAATACAGGGAGAAGGTAAAAATTTCCGTACGTCGGCACCATACTTTTTACCCGGTCGTGGCACCGCGTGCAAGGGGAAATCGGCCGATTCGGCTCATTGTGCTCGACCGTAAATCATTGTCGCGACGAGAGAGAGAAAGTGGGAGAGACCGACTCGCGAGCAAAATAAATGATAAAGCGGCCAGTCGCGACCCGATGATGCTTTTCTGCGGGACGTTTGTTAAAAATTCAGGCTGATCAACCGTGGAATTTCACTTCCGGAAATTGTTTGTTCGATGGCGAATTTACTGTATAATTGCGCCGCTTATTCCCGCCGTTTGGACCGGTCGTTGCATACAGGGTGGCCCAGTGGTCACGGTGGATATGTATAGTCCTCATGCGACAAGACGGCACCCTTGTATTTACATTCCCCCTCTTACGAGCTGTCCCACTGCCGCACAGTGAGCCGGATCAAAAATTCACTGACATACTGTTAAAAAATGAACTCTTCAAAATCAAACAATTCGTATTGTTTTACAAGGACTATAGGCGTTAGAAGCGAAGAAATTAATGAAACTGAATAAATATTTTAATTACTATGAATGACGAAATCCCTCACCTTCCTCGTGATGCCTTGATTATTGCATATTTTTTCTCAGTCTTTTTATACAAAGAGGATCATTTAATCAGAAATCGTACCTGTTTTCAATCGTTACTAAGAATAATGAACTAAAAAAATTAACACTGATTGATAAGTGACAAATTTAAGATACTTTTTATATTTGACAGAGGATAACTTTTCAATTTCCTTTAAATTTCCTTTAAATTTCCTTGGCACCTCTGTATAACGATGCTAGACCTGTTACATACGAAAACTATAATGTACCTCCTATGCATCATGAATATTTCAAAATACTGCCACATAAAGATCATAAATAAATAATAGCAATTTCTTACGTTAAGTTTAACAATGTATAAATATAATTAACGTCCAAAATAAAAAATGCTACTTCTGCGTCGAACATTTTTACATTTTCGAACATGAGTGATCGTTCGATCTAGAAAAGAGGATTCCTTTGAGCGACCGAGGGCAGATCTTTCGATTCCTTGTCATTCGCAGACGCGGACCCTTCCGACGGAGAAATAATATCCGGTGTACACAAGTGGCGGCGCGACGTCTTCATGGTTCTTTAAACGAACCCGGGGGACCTCGAATTTCCATCTCGCCGACACTTCGGATGCAACACCTAGACGGGCGTAAATCATTCATGGTGGCGGCCGGTCGAGAAGCAGCAGGATTAGAAGGGTCCGTTTGCCACGGAACGGCCGATAAGCCGCGCTATTTGCAGCGACCCCGTAGCTAGCCACGGCGACATCGTTTCATTTATTAAAGCTGGACGGGTCGCGCGGCGATAGTCGCCCGCATTCGCACGATTTCGACAGAGCCTCGTGAAAAAGTTACCGAAACGCCTGAGGAGAATCCGGTCCGGCTCAATCGAGCCGTGAAAGGTCTCTGTTGGCTGGGAACTCTGCTCACCGAGATTCTTGTACAGTTTGCGACACGAAATCAGACGAAACTGGCAGGACTGGTTCACCTTGCGTTATCCTTTCCTCGGCTTAACGTGGACCTAATGATTTATTCGCAATGGTACCACCGTTCCCAGTGCTTTATTTGCAGAGCCGACACTATAGCTGTTACTGGTATTTGCATTTTTTAACTGCGTCTATTTGTCGATTTCTTTGTTGGCACGGACGAGATATGTCACGTCGCTAAATCGTTCATCAGGTGGTATGGAAATAGAGAGAATATCTCGTTTCATAAGTTCGTTCATGAAGTGGCATGAACGAGGTATCTCGCGTTGTATTGATGTCATTGCAAATTTTGAATATATTATGCAAGACTACTATTTCAATATGTAAATTGTTGTTAATTGTCGGATATATAATTAATTCGAGTGCTAATTACATTTCGGCGAACAATTTTGATAAAACTATAACCGAATATGCTTAGGATCATTTATCATTTTATTTCACAACTTTTTTAATATTTTTAAGACACGTTATTTATCTATACACTTTAATGAAACATATACAAATTTTAATTAATTGTCAGAAACTAAGAATAATAGAATAATAAATAATAAATATTATGGATAATAAATAATAATAAATAATAACAATTGTAATTTTACATTTCCAATTTTCTGAACTAAACTATTATAATGTATTTTGATGTCACGAGATTGTTAGGGATTGTCATTTGCCGGTCGATGTGTTAGCTAACTCAAATTGCGTTTCCCTAACAGGTTATATGGTTAGTGGATTGGACGTTTACTATTTAGCGCACATTTAATAATGTAAATTCAGAATTTGACGGAACTGATACATCTTCAAAAGAAACTAAGAATAAAAATATATGATCCTAGAGATTAGTCTCGTTTTTTACGTCTACGTTTTTATTATGACTAGACTGTGGATCTTTTGTAAAATGCAAGGGAGCATTTATATTATCAGAAGTTAGTAGCACTTTTGGTTTAGTTTGACGGTAATGAATCTTCTAATTAACGAAAGGAAATTTTCTCAAATTGAACGTTTAGAAAATTGTCTATAAAACCAGAAAAATTGCTTAAAAATCCACATTTGTTTTGGAGAAATTGATCCTTCAACCTATCAACTGGAAAAGAAGTGTTCGCTATGCTCTTCCAGCAACTTTCATATTGCAGCTTAATTAAACCGATAAATCTTACAGTTACACCCGCTATCATTTAGTGTAGCTGTTCAGAAATGAAAACTCATCTTGCTAACAAAGATTAATGTTGCGTTGATACAATGTGAAAACTGTTCTTTTCCAATTTATATTATTGGACCTTTATTATAAACCTTTCGTACAGAATAAATAATCTTGTATAATATTAACAATTTAAATGGTATATCTATAAACGAGTTGAACTGAATTTCAAATTAAGAGGAAAGAATGATTTTGTATTCATTAAGCACAATTAGGTACCAAGAATTCGATCCTTCACTTGAAGAAAAGAGATTAATGAGTTGATGAAATTGTTTAATAAATAATTTCTACTTGAACAGCCAAAGAAGAGCTGGTAACGATAGAGAATGTTTTGAAGCAAACCTAAAATATTCATTATACATACAATACATATAACAATATTAGAACATCGCGGAAGCTGTAAACCATTGAAGTACCAGTTACTTTCCCTGCAGTATGCAAAGAAAATTTATTTATCCAACGATAACATTCCCTTCGGGCAAACCGCCTTAATTTTGTAAACAAGAACAGCTAACAAGGGGTTAACGGCAGTCGAAGGGGTAAATTTTCGTCAATCATGCGAATCGATCATAAATTTGAATGATTCGAGACAGCGGCGCATGGGTGGTGGAGGGTTATGCAAGAACAACGATCAACCGAGGGACCGCGTCTTATGCAAATTCCATTCTAAGACACTCGGTAAACATCGCGACGATGGCGATGGTTGCCGTCTCGTTGAATTTATTTTCACATCCTGCCCAGTCGAGCGTTAATTAAGCTCTGAAAGCACAGCAAATATAGTGGCCGTGAGTCGTTTGCCTCGGAGGAGCTGCCGCTGGCATAGCTTCGAGGGAATACGAGGGTGAGAATGAAAGGAGACGAAGCGGATCGAGTTTATTAGGAGCGTCATATTTATCCACGTACGGAACCCCCTTAACACGGAAATCGAGGTACCGACGAATCGTTAAAATGCGATCTGCGACGTCTTATCGTTGCGATTTCGCGCCGCTAACGGGGACCCGAGGGATCCAGTAGAATGTCTTTAACTCTCGCTTAAGGATGAACACTCTATCGAGCTGTACTTTTCTCTCATTCCTTCTCTCTCAGTAGGGGTCGTTCGCCTATTACTTGACGCTTAAGAATTTTCTGAAGGAAAAATTACGTTTCACTCATTTTATTTTGCATGAATTTGAAGTTAACATTTCTAGAATTCAAAAGTTAGAAATATTGTTCATCATATTAATTTACACCAACTTTAATTTGAGAAAATATTAAGTGGAGAAAATATAATTGGCAATGATCATATGGGGTAGTGGAGCCGGTTACTGTGGGTTGACCAATTGCTTTGCTATTGCTTCGTATTCAGGAATAATTAATATAATACCCCTTATTTGATAAATTTATAATTAAAACGGAATAACTTTTCTCAAGTTGGCCGAAATTTTTCGAGATGCTAGAAACGATTTTTGCAATAATTGCAAATTGGTTGGAATGGTAAAACAGGGAAATAATTATGTCTTTTAACTTGCGTTTTATAGTTCTCGAACGCTGTATGCAGTTTCCTTCAGCAAGTTCTTTGAAAATTATACAAAAATATCTGACATTTATAAATTTCATCAAATTGGAATAGTAGATATCTCCACGACGACTATACTCGATATTCACAGCTAAGAGGTTATTATGATATTACATATTATGATCCAATTAAATATTGATTTGCATCAAATTACTTTAATTACCTTTACGCACAATCTGAGCTCGAGATCATCACGCGCGTGTGGCGTTGCTGGTGAACGTGTTAATGAAATCAAAATATTAAAGTAGAAAAATATCGGGTTATAAATATTCATTTCTTAAATGTCCTTCCTCTACTGGAAAATTTCGAGGGAATAATTACCTGCCAAGTAAATGCATATACGTGATTGATGATGCCAGTGGAGTTATACAAATATTTTATACTAAAGCTATTCTTGTATGGTATATTAAAAGTACAAGTACATCCTGTGTATTAAAAGTACTATGTATTGATCAATTGCATCAGGATAGAATTTCTTTCCGACGTCAACAAGTTCAATATGTAAATTTATTAAATCTATTTATAGTGAGCTACGAAAGTACTCGAACGCCGTTTAATGAGAATTAACTACTGTAAAATTGGAGCCATAATTTCAATAGCAACAATTTGTTGCAATGAGAAAAAATAAAAAAACTTTTAACATTAATTCGAGTCACTTAATGCTGAAATTAAAATAATTCCAATAAAAATGCCGGCTACAAGCTGAAATTTTTACTGCAGTCCTCTGTACATGTTAATTTTTCACAAAAAAATAATTTTTTTTTAATAAGAAAGTACAAGATGGAAAATTAGTTTTTACTTTATTCGATTCAGCAGAAAACATGCTATAAAAATATATATTTTCAAAAAATTACAAAGATCCAGTTTTCAGCTAAATACTCTCCCTTAACGAATCTCGCGTCTGTAATGTATGTACGTGTCGGATAAAACAAGGTGGGAAAAAAAACCGAACGACGTGGGAACTTTCATTATTGAAAAATTGCGAAAATGGGAAGGTTGTCTCTTTGAAAGTAATACCGATGGCCCGAACTTTTTCGCTCGTCAACCCCGAAACAGCTTCGAAAGTTTCGCGGCCGGAATGCTTTTTCGGGAGATCCGCGTGCTCCTTTGTGCGCGACCGAGTCGGCAGAATGCTTTCTTTCTGCGGGTACAAAGCATTGTTTCATCGCCATAAATGTTTCAAACGTAACGCCGGCCCCCGGTTACAGTTTCGTCGGATTTGTCGGGAAGTTTTGCTGCCGGAACTCCGCGCCGTCGTCCGAAATTTTTCTCGCGTTACCCGTCCGGAAAAAGAAGATGAATCCCCCTTTCGGCTTCAGTATACATCATTTAATTGCGGGTCGCAGCGGGAACAACTTTTTAATTCTTTCGCGGTGAGCTTCTTGAATTTCTCACGGCGCGGCCCGCCAGAACGCTGTCTCCGTTTCCCATTTTTCTGAATTACATTGCTTCGCTAAGCCAACGGAAATCCTCGAGTTACGTAGTCGCACCTGTCCATTGATTAATTGCCCCGAAATGTAGCAAAAACTTCGAGGGAAATCTTAAATGCCAGAAAATATTATCTACTTCGTAATCTATATTCTCCTTGGTAGAAAACCGTTTAATTCGTCAGCTGGTTTGTTTGTCTGTAAATTTAAATTGCTTAGCGTACAATACGTGTCTTCTCCGTAAGTTAATTAGTAGTACATCAACTTTCTTCAGATATATTGAACACGTTGAATGCCACGCCAATTTTACAGGGATTGTCCGTGGCGCCACGATGAATTTTCTATTATGCGATACATATAATGTTGAAATATTATCTGCAATAGATAAGTCACAGTGTATAACAATGTTTGACATATTAATCGCGACGGGGGTCACCGGTGACATCAACGATGATAATAATAAAAAATTATAAGTATTGTCATTTGTTTAGATTATATATATTTCTATCAATCTGGGCGCGTCGGTCACCGGTGGCCCCCATGGCGTCACTGCCAAGTTGAGTGGCGGTCACCGGTGACCCCCGAGGCATTCAACGTGTTAATTTGAATATTAGAATAAGTTGTGTTTATTGAAATAGAATTGCCTAATTTTCAGTTACAAAGTTTTTTAAAGCTTCCTCACTTGTCCGTTTTTTATTATATACATAGATAAATGTAAAATTATCTGAAAACTTGTACCAATTAAATGTATGCCTTTTCAATATGAACAAAAATATTTGAAACTCAAATGGAACGACTAGGTTGTCGGGTTATTTACATAATTAGGTAACCGGGTTCATTGTTAATAATGCGAACAGGTAAAATTTTAATTTGAAGATTCCTAAGAGAAATATTTCTACAATTCAAAAGTCGAGTTTCAGATTAGAGCAACTTTTTCCATGGTAATATTCTCACGACATATTTGTATTAAATTATATTAAAAACATGAACCATATATCTTATTATTGTTAGGCACGCAAAATGAATTTTTGCGGCCTCTTGTATCTAAAAATTAACAAGCAGCTAGTAATTAGAGAATGGTGCTTCTTAGAAAGGAATAGTGTAGCATTGTTCATTTCAATTGCAGTTTCCTGGCCTAAGTATCCGTTAAAAAATGTAATTGTACAGTGAAACTTCAAATGAAAAATTAGTACCACTTGTATAAACTTTGTTTTGCTATACTAACAAAATACTAAATAATTGTTACCTTATACCCGATCACTATAATTCCAAACATAATCTGCTAAATATGGCTTAAATATCTTTTGATAACTCCACGCTGCAAATTTCATTTTTGAATGTTGACAATTTTTACGCATCGAACCTTGACATTTTAGTTTATTCGATTAAAATCTTAAACAAAAATAGTGCAGAAAAATGTACATTTAAAGAACTACATTACCGTTATTTATTGGATCAAAATTGTAGAATTAATAGGGTGGCTTATCTTTTTGTCCCTGACTAGAGAAGTTCCGCTTGATCCCTGCTCGCTCCGGGTCCGAGATTTTTATAGCGCGCGAGGCCGTTTCTCTCTCTCCGGTAGGAATCAAAAAGAATTCAATTTGCATGAGAAAGAATCTCCACCGCTCAAACGTGGTTTTACGCACGCTCGTAAAGGGCTCGCGAAAAAAAGAAGAATGAAAACTGTGAGCGGTGTGGGGAGGGTGCAGCAAGGGACGCCCGCATTCTTGACGGCATAAAAATTACGCGAAATTACGTATGTGCCGGAAGTCGTAGCTCTGGCATGTGGCCCGGTCCCCGTTTTCGTAAATATTAATGTGCGTTCCTTCGTGGTCCGGCCACGAAACGCGTAATTATTTACAGGTCCCGGCGGGAGCGCGAGCTAGAGCGCGCTAGGCGGCGTAAGGGAGCATAACAGGGGGAATTAGGGGGGTCACGCAGGACGAAGAAGCTGCGGAGCATTCTTGGTTGCCGACCGACGAGCCTCGTAAACCGTTCGATCGTAAAAACGGGAAATTCTTCGTGGTCTTCCGCGGCGGCAAATCGGGCATGCTTATCGGGGCAATTTCGCCAACGTGTATTCAATCGAGCAACTTTATGGAGGAAATGTATCTTTGTTGCGCGGCCGTGATAAGCAAGTGCCGATGGTTTACGAGCCAATTATCGACGGACAGGTCTGACCCCGTTATCAACGACCTGGCCCTCGAGCCCGCGCCGTCGATGCATATTCGAATTCTACTGTTGCATCGGAGAGGGATCGAGAAATCGTTTGTCGGACCTGCCAGTGGACCCGTATCATTGAGTTTTTGTGATCTGAGAAATTACCAATTGATCGACTGTAGATTGAACAAAACGACGCCCGAACTTCGGTTGCTTAACACTTTACCGACCAGTAGCCTATAAATCGGTTTTTTACCAATAATTTGTTATCTATTATTGAGGTAAAAGTATTAGATTGTACTACTGTAAGCTCCCATATTGTACATAACATATTATATTTAACAGTTTTATAAGCAAAAGAAAATATAAGTAATACAATATAATAATACAATAATTTATGCGCGGAGGTCTAAGCCGAGATAGGGTCGGGGTCAGAGAAATGACCCCGAAATAAGTGTTAACACTTAGGTTGGAGACACTCTTACGTCCTGCTCGGTCGTGCTAGCAGAATGCTCCAAGACTGTCCAAGGCCGACATATTTTTCCAAAAAGCATGTTGATCAAAAACGGTTTTATCATATTTTTACGAAAACGTAGAAATACGGTTAAAATAAATAATTAATTGTCTACATAAAGATTAAAGTAAATACTTATGCTAAAGATAGATAATCAGGTAAATTTCTTATTTTAAGGATAGGAAATAAGGTAGGATACTAATCCCATTTTAAAGTTATTTGTACTTAAAAGATTATTTTCTATTAGCCACCTCTTAATGTTTATTGTTAATGTTTAACCCAATTCATTATTAAACTGCCAGCACATTTTTCTTCATAAAGCTCATCACAAACAGTATATTTCTAACAAAAGCTACTTTCACTTATTGTTTGTTTCAATATGTCAAAAAATTCCATATATTGGAGCGAATAACATTTCCATTTATTTTTCTTCGCGCAGCCTGCGTGTCTATCCGGCATTAACTGCTGCACGAGCTGTCACATGACAGCATGACAAGTTGTTCATCCTTTCCTAACATGACATAATGCTCGTATCTGTAATTACTCCGCATTTGTGTTTCCCTCACACTTCTCTACACTAATGTCACAGATACCGTAGATTTTGTGGAGTTTAGTTTTCCGATACTCGTGCAAACTTTTATTTTTCTTAATATTTAATACAAATCAATTTTATAGTAATTTACATCCGTCATATAAATTTCGTCGTCATCGTTCACGTTGTGACGAGCTACAGACGTTAAAAGATGTGAAATTCTCCAGATACACTCTATAAAAAAAATGTTGTTTCTGTTAACCATTTAAACCAATTGCAACTTTTGCAAAACATTGTTTAGACATTGCGTAGAAAACTAGTCCTTTCAGTACCTTAAAAAAGTCAGGTCATTCGGTCCAATTTGAAAAGAGTTATTACACGGTTGTAAATAATCAATGAAACGATCCATGCAATCCAAAATAATTAAATAAAAGAAAAAAAACACGATGAGAGAAAAATAGTAGAGGTCGGAGCGAAACTGGAAAAAAATTAACCAGAGCCAGCCGCATCTGGGAATACGCTCGATTGTGCCGGGGAATATTGAACACGAGAAATAACTTTTCCATCCATTTCCGGTGGATTTATGCAGCCGAGGTGTCCCGTAAAAATTTTCACCGAAATGCTGGCATCGTTATTGTCGTGCTGCAGCGACTTATAAAGCTGGGAAGCGTCGTTATTTAAGTTTAACGACCGCCAATAACGATTTACCGCAGAAATTACGCGTGTATCCGACGTAACGAAGCCCCCAAAAAATCCAGCCGAAAAACGAAAAAAAATCGGATCCCTCGGTGAAATTGGCGATCGCCTTTAAATGAAATCGTCGAACCAGGACGAATATGTATTTATTTACACATGAGCAGGTTGCTGCAATTCCAAATGGTGTTCGAAATGCAACCGGCACGCCGAAAGAAATATGTATTTTCGGCCGTGCAGTTTAATTCTTCGATCTGCATTCGCGGGGACACGGGGTCCAAAACGCTCGTGACCGTGCTCGGATAGGAACACAATATTTTCCGAGGGCCGAGAGAAATGCCCGCGTCAATGATTGCAATAAAGTGCACAATAAATCTCCAGATAAGATAAGGATCGTTAAGCCAAAAAGGCGAGCACTTAAACGAGTCGACGGGAGCAAGCCGGAGGAGACGAATATTCAACTCGAAAGAAAAAGAAATCTCGAATGAAAGGGGAAACGAGAAGAGTAGTGAAGGGGGGTGGGAGTTTCGGATGAAAAGAAGAAATGTATGAAGTCTGGTTTATGGAAGGGAAAATATATTCATTGCATCCTCTTTTTCTGTCATGCCACGGCTAAAGAAATCCTCGGTGCACTGCTCAACAAAATTGCAAGACTTCTTGCGTACCCGCGGCCTGCATTTCTTTTTCAATTTGTCATTTGTCTTTCTATTAAATATCCGTCTCGGAAATATACATATGCGGATCCGCAGCGAGAGAACGCGGTAAACCACGAAATGAGTCGTTTTTGGTGTTTTGATGGAAAGTCAATTCCCCGTGTTTTCTAGATGGGTGAGATATCAGGGAAGCTATCTATAAAATGGCGCGCGATTTAATTTGATCGTCGAGCGAAATTTACGTGTGCAGCTTGTTAAATTTTTAAATCGAGTTATCCAACCTCGTAACGGGTCGGTCGCGCGTGGCAGCTTTTGTTTAGCGATATTACGTTACGCGAACGTAAAACGTTAAAAACGAAACGCTTTACTTAACCGACTCGTTTATTCTGTGACACTCTCCCTCCCTTGCATAACATTCTGTCGCAGGAACATCCCTCTTAGAAAGCGATCTCCTTGTTTCGTGGTGTGTAGACAAAGTTTTTAATCTCGGAGAAAGATATTAGCAAGGTGCAGACAACTCTATAAGAATTTCCCGTGTATTTTCTGATGATTGATTATGATGAAGAACGTATGATGAAGAACAAGTAGTATGCCTCGTTTTAAGTTAATTCTAATCGAAAACAAATCAAAAGCACAGTAATTGGTCAGATGTGTGTGTGTGTGTCTGTCAGAGAGATAGATAGATAGATACATAAAGATAGAGATAGAGAGAGATAGATAGAGATAGAGAGAGAGATAGATAGAGAAAGGGGATGAGAGAGGGGGGAAGAGGGAGAGGGGGAGGGGGGAGGGGAGAGAGAGAGAGAGGGAGAGAGTGCAGTCTAAATAAAGAGTCGGAGTTTAAAGTTAATCAGCGAGCATGGCATAATTTATCATTGTCATTATTATAACCTTCATATTAAATCTTTACCTGTATTATATTAAACGTCTGAAACCTATTTAAAGCTTTTCATTTAATCCGTGATAAATATTACTTCCTTTCAGAAATTAATAATTTGTATAAACTCTTGGCACTAATTGTAGCCGAAAAGATTGGGAGAAAATCATATTGTTCGTTTGTAAAATATCTTCGCTACATCAATAATACATACAGTTTAATCAGAAATTGATTGCGATAAAATTAATATGAAAATATAACGCCAAAAATAGAAAATGTTTGTTATTACAATTAATTAAACTGTTCTGAATATAAATTCTTTAAAATTTTCTTTTATCTAGCAGTATGCCATACAACAAAATAATGTCCTTGATCAATTATTATACATACAGAAATAATCTGTTTGAAGAGAGAACCCATCAATTTCTATATCCATGCAAATGTTTGCAAACCTTGGCAGGTGCATTTTTGTTCAAAATATTAAAACAACGGTGGTGCATTAATGCGATTGAATGGAAACGGCGAACTCGGTGCAGAGCGGAAAATATGTACATGGTATTGTTTTCCGCGTTATCGTAAAAATCTGACTGCATGAATACCACGTTTTGCGTTTATGATCGGCTGCCTTGTGTGTCGACAATAGGCGTTCTTCCCTATGAAGAAAGATTGATATCGAACGCAAACGTATAGCATACTTGTCTACGAAAGTACTCAAACGCTGGAGATACTTGAAGAAATGTGAAATGAAATTTAAGACAATATAGTAGACTACAGTAAATAGAGAAATAAAGTAAAATCAACTTAAAAAGTCATTTGTACAATCAACAATAAGAGTACAGTGTTTATAATACATTTAGTATTATATACAAGCATACATAATACCAGTAGAAGTATTACCGAATATCACCGAAGTATTCGTAGAATATGTTATTATTTGTTAAGTACAAGTATATTACCTTTTATTAGCATATGATTTAATCATTCTTAGATTTAATTACTATGTAAAGTGTAATAAGCAAAATGTTGGAAAACTTAACACGTTTTCAGAATATTACCAACTTAAGAACAAAGTCAAAGTCGTTATCCTTCTATTCTCGATTATCGTCTGATATTGTCATGAAATATCACCACTTCACTGACGATCTAGACACTATACATTTCCATACCTTTACCGTAAATAGCCTGATAAAATTAAAAACAAACTATGTTTATTATTTCAGACTATAGTGCATATAAGCTAATTTTGAACAACAAATCTACTATAATGAATATATATAATCACTGTATATAAATCTTTAATAACTTTGTTTACCCTAAATTGTGGAAATTTCTCTAAGAATTGTTAAATAGGACCTCTGTCGAAATTTTTTCGCGGTAAATGATCCAATAAATTCAAGCACATATGAGTAGAAATCGCAGAAAGGCAAAACCAATTTTGTCTTGTCAGTCACACGTCAAATATACTGTTCGGTAGATTAAGCGTTAAATACTTTCGCAAGTCGCAGAACGTTGTTAGTATTGTCGGTTTGATCGACACGGCGAGGTAACACGGAATTAATGAACATCAGGCGTTGACATTTGCTCATTCACCGGTGATCTAGATTTCACAGAAGGTGCACGCGAGCGCGACCGCATGGACAACAATAAACCTCCACGCGTGTTCGACAATGAAAAGAAAGGATTGCCAACCATATGTCGTACGTAGAAGTGCCATAAATCGTTGGATCTTGAGCCCAGCCGCAGCTTCGATTCAAGTTTCCGCGACGCTTTAGACATACCTACCTGAAATATCAGTCGTAAAGTGGCGAGACATTTTCCGCACATACGTATCACGCCCGGGTTCTACGAATTGCTATACAACGTTTTCGACGTTGTCATCGACGCCGGTATGCGCATTCTCTTTTATATTTCTGCAATACGACGAACAATTCACGGATTCCACGGACACTCCGCTTTTTTTTCACGCATACACTTTATGACACTCGATAGAGACTATTGCTATTATTCAGTGTACCTTCAGCTATTTCGAAGTACTACAGAATCATCGAGTACTTTTCTTTTTCTTTGAGCTAGACCCCGCTTACAGGATTATGAGCACTATGCGCATTGAGTGTGCATATAATATATATACGAAAAATAACATATATAATGATAAGAACATATGTAATATATATATAATATAATATAATATATATTAATAACATATATTAATAATACATATAATAACATATATAATGTTATTTTTCGTGAATATATATATAGGGAGGTCCACGCACTTTGTGCACCTCCTTCAATTTCCAAAATATGCATTGGGCAACAAATTTTTCAATACAAAAGTTGTGTGGTTTAAAGGGACATAATATCTAGTGCATTTATTTTTTTTTATAAGTGGAGCCGTTCCAGAGATTGATTATTTATTTTGACAAAATATTCTACGACACATTTAAGTAATATATAAATCAAATATTTCCAATCTACAAGAATGAATTAAACAAATTATTAAACAAATTATATTAAAATAATTATTTCGCGGTATGATATTTCTTGAAGCAATGACATCAAAATCTCGATTCATTTTTTAAACAGTTTGAATAACACGAATTGATGTTTAGGCGTCAAAGAATGACGTCCTGTGCTAATAGATGATGACTGTCCAAGGGATGTCACCTTTCGTCTACTATATGAGCCATTTCATTTTGAAAGACCATTTTTCAAAAATATCGAACTAGCTATTCTAATATTTACATTTCTATATAATTTAATTTCAACAAAACCTCTAGAACGCAATAATCCTTGGAAACAGAAAAACATTATATTACCATGTTATCAGTTACCAAAATTTTTTAATTCATTAAAACGCAAAATCCTTAAATATCGGAATTTTAAAATGAATAGACTTAGGCCACTTTCAAAATGAACGGTTCATATATAAGAAATGTTATAGTGATATTTAAAACTGAACTGTGCATATACGAAATGTTATCATATGGTCAGGCTACGTTTTAATAGATGAGAACAATGTAAAGCACAATGCACTCTACATATCACTTTTAACCATTTTCGTGACGAAAAAAGTCATCATGCACATTGGAGATGTCTTTCTGATATGACGAAATATTTTTATATTTATAAAAATTTATGTACAATAAATTTATGAAATATCTATATATTTTAAAAACTAACAAATAAATGATCTCTAAATAAGTCTTGACGCATGCACCCAGTCAAACTAATTTCGACTAATAAAACATAACTCGAGATAATAATTGCGCATGGACCACCCCATGTACGTAAACAAATTCTGGGAACTAGTAAGTTCTCCACATAGTCGTCATCCATCGTATCGATAAAACTTGCATAGATTTCTGAAACGATTCCGACACGCAGTACCGGTTCTCCATTCGCGTAAATATTCCAAAGATATTCGACAAGCATTCCAAACAAAAAAGTCCATAAATATTCAACAAGTGTTCCAAAACGGAATCCGCGACTACTGTCTGTAGCATACGTGTTCCGCACTTTATTCCGCCCCTACCAAAACGGAATCCATCAAAACTAGCTTGCCGAGAGTCGCAACCACCGGCCATCCCACCCTTCCGACTCACAGACTCACGCAAAACTCAACATTGAGACCCGTGGAAAACCTCCCGGGCTCTTAACTCCAACAGAACATAGCCACAAATTTCCCGACGATATTTCAGCCACGGTTTATGTACACTGCGAGCCCGATTCACAAAGGGTTCATTTACACGGAGGCCCGGTGCGTCTTCCGACGCGAACAAAAAAAGGTATCGAATTAGGGGACAAAACGACACGTACCCCGTGTCAAATAATCCGCAAACACAGCGGTCCCAGGACGACACGCGTGTCCCCACCCCCTCATCCATTCGCCCCTCTCCCCCCGGCGTCGGCCGTACTAATGCCTGGCCACGAGGGTTAATTTTGTCCTTTTCAATTATTAATGCGATCCGCAGCGCCGGAAGATTTATAGGCCCGTAAAAATGTACAGGGCCATCCATTTCGCCGGGATCGGGCTCGCAGCCGTCACGAAGCCGTCCGGCATTACGGCTTTGAGCGAGGCGAATGTAAACGAGTCGGCTGAAAGATTCACGAAGAACCACGCGCGGTTCGTAGATGCGCAAGGCCGTCGCTCCTTCCCTTTGTTTAACGCCACAGCTACAGCGCGAAGTATTGTTTTTATGTTTAACGAAGCTGCGGGCTGTAGTTGCGCTCCTTTATTCATGGTTAAAGAGGAACCTGCTCTGGACCCGTCGGACTTCCCTCGCCCCGACTCCATTGTTCCACGAACTTTCCTCTTAGGTGCTCTGTATTATGAATTTTCTTCTTTAAATTCAGCGCATTACGGTGTTCGACTGTCGTCGAATAAACGCGAACCTGTCCGTGCATATTCGCCGGCTTCGGAGGGTCTTCGCACACTGCTATCCTGATTTTCGGAGAAAATCGTCGATGTTATTTGAGAAAATTCTCCCGTTGCAATCGGAGAATTTTCTTTATCTTTTAACCGGAAAATTAACTTTCGTCCAACACATTTTACAATTTTCTCCTTCGCAGTGAGAAGTTATATGGTCACACTTAACGTAATAACAAAATCGTACTTCACTTGATTATTTGCATTGTTGAAATGGAAAACATATATACTGAATCAAATACTTCCAATATGCAAGGAATTAATACAAATTGAAATAATTACTTGAATGTTATGACATGTATCCTGTTACTTGCTACACAGTTTTCTTTAGTATAACCTTGACAACCGTAGTCAACTAGATGTACAACAAAACGTTATAGTGATGTTCAAAACTAAACTGTGCAAATTTGAAGTGTCACCATATTGTGACACTAGGTTTTAGTGCATAAGGACAACATAAACTTTCGATTTAGTATAAAATGTTATCTACATAATTGAAAAAATATAAAAAGGCATCGAATTCAGACTATTCGTAAAGTTAAGTTCGAAGGTTATAAATATAAATTTCTTTTTAAATTTCTATTACTCTATACCTTTATTGAAATAACAAAATATTTCAAAAAGTCTGAAATTTGAAAGATTATTATTTATTTACGGTCGATGTCGTTTTGTATGTCTATTTTACACGATTTTACGATTTGTATTTTTTTTCTTTCAACTTGTATGACGGAATTCAGTTTATGGGGATGTCACGTATAAGACACTTGTAAATGTAACTTGTTATTTAGACATTTTTAAATACTGTAATATATACTCTAGTTTAATATACCGTAAAGGATTTTTTCTTTCGATGCATATTTATTTAAATATATGGTCAAAGTTATACTAGTATCCAAGTACTGTTGCGAGTAACTATATATATTGCGAATGATCCTAATACAGATTTGAAGATCGAAACGTCTGCTTTGCAGCAAATACTCGAACTTTGGTGTACAACCTCTTTCTAGTCACTTTATCGAGCTTTGAATGAAACGTGTACTCTCCATTTCACAGTAATACAAAGTACACGAGGGATTTACACGACTGAACTTGTTCCTTGTTTCTGTTCCATACGGGACTAGAAAAGGTCATACACCAAGTTTCGAGTGGTTGTTGTATAGAGAAAGTTCGATCTTCAAATTTGTAAATTCATTTGTCAAAAGAATTTAAAAATTTTTTTTCAGATGCGTTAGTTTGTAGCTTTTTCGAGTAAATCTCTCACTTCTGTTTTCCGTCTGTTATATCATGTAAAAATATGATAGGAAAAAATTAAGGATAAATCATGAAGGTGGATGATTAAAGCTGTAAAATGAGTCCAGCTACATTGTTGTACGATCTGTTTTTTATGAAATTATAACAGCTTGAACATCAACAATTTGTCAAAAATCGAAAATTTACGAAAAATTTCTGGACACACTGTGTGCACAGTTAATAGTATTATATAATACTCGAACAATTTAACTGTTTCTGTATTTTCTTCCCGTGTACCAGAGAGAAGAGTTGTAAATTAAATATTGCAGGAACAGAATTATTTGTAGGAAATATTCTTTATTCAGCTTTGTCGCTCACACTTGTAACACTGAATTGAGACTACTCTTGCTTTATTTCTTTTTTTACTCCATTCATTCATTTTATTTATTTACAGGCAGCTGTTTCCGTTTCTTCACTATTCCCTCCATTTTGTCACGAGTTTTTTGCCAGAAACATCGATTTATAAAGAATGCACAACTACCTAAAAATTCTTCTGTTAAATCTCACGCTGCGTTATAAAAATCCGGCCCTTTTGAAGTTTTACAGGTATTGTTTAATTAATCCTCAAAGCGGAGACTTGACGATTGTACATAATGCTTATTATCACTAGGGCCTAAGTTGTTAGATGGCTTATAAATTACAAATTTTTGTTTTACATTTAGCATAAAATCGTATTTCTATATGATAAATATCTAAATCAATGAGGTGGTATTATTCAATAATGTGAGATGAGGATCGACATTTTATTATTATTATGTTATTAGGTGTGACATTACATACAATTCGATATACAACTGAAGATATATAAATACCTTATAGATATATTAAAAACGTTTTCACAAAAACTTAAAAAAAACTCATGAACGAAAAATATGGAAAAGAAAAGAGAGAAGTGAAGGAAGAATTACTAACAGTTAGAGATGGGTGCATAACTACGGACATTTGGACGAGCGCAAGCATTTTATTACTTTGAATTTTGAAATGAAATCATGTATGACCGAAACATTTAAACTAACAGAAAATCATATGGTTGTGACAATATCTAATTATTTACATGTAGAATTTGTAAAATAGAAAATAAAATGCGAAATTATTGCGAACACCGCTGACAATACTACAATCATATCTGACAAACATGAAGAATGACAATGATTACACGAATTTAATATTATTGCTGTTATTATTTTAATATGAAATAAATATAGATGTTTTAATGAAATGCCAAATAGATATTTAACATCTCGAAAGATGTGAAACAGGGATTGAAATTCTCATAGAATTGTCAAACGGATACCGATATTTTTGTTAGGTATCAAACAGTTATCTTATTTAGAGTTATCAAACCAGTATCGATACCATCCATGGAATCGACATAGTCATACATATGTAGTAGACGCGATTGTCGAAAAGTCTGTATAGAAAAAAATATCGGTTCAATGGAATTATTTTTTAAACAATCCGCTACACAGTTGTGTACTACGTTTCACTGAATGTACAGCGTCGGAAACAATTGACGATTGTTACTGCAAGTGGCTTTACCACACAATGAAGAGAAACGAATAGAATGGCGTGTTATTTGTTATATGTCTGTCGTGAAAGTTTTCAATGCGTGACAATTAGTGAACAAACTCCCAACAAAAATATAGTATCTCAACATTTTATTCTTCACACAGTGACTAAAATATCGTGCAGTTCATTTATGTTAAAGTTTTAAAAGTGTAAATATTTGCTTATGGAGTAACATGGCAAGGCTTTTTATATTAGAAAGCACAGTAGGTAATAACAAATACAAATGGTTTTTATAAAATTAATATAGCGTCGTGGCGATAACATCATTTAATAATATAAATCGAAAATCGATCGATTTAACCACGATCACAGGACAAACAGAATTTACCAAACAATAAACAGTTCGTTTAATATATTATACCTTTCGAATCATATGCTACACCCTGCTCAACTAAATGATAAAACAGATTACGACTATTTATGTAAAAAATTATTATTTGCGTAGTCAAGTTTCAAGAGAGTAGATTTACCTAAAATTCAATTTTCTGTAATATTCATCGTATTCAATGAAAAATAGCCTAAAGACATTATATTATCAATGTTAAAATGGATTTATATATCACAAGTGTACAATCATCTGTAATCTAATTTATTAATTAGAAATAATCTACTATATTCCAAATTCTGCAACCACGTATATGGAAAAAGGCCAATATTATTTCAATCGAATCTTGAAAAAACCGAAACAGAAAAACATTTCCTAGTTATCCAGAAATCTCTCTGATGTTTACTTTTCTCGTATGTACTGGGTGTACCAGAATAAGTTAGCATAAATTCAGGAGCAGGTTGAGCACACGAAAATATTAAAAAGTCTTCTTATAAATATATCTTAAAACAGAAACGGCTGTCGGAAACAGGGTCATATCGGCTACATTGAATCCACCACTGAATTTATGTCTACACATACCATTGTATCCGGTGTATTAAACTTTGAACGGCAGAATTTAGGCCAATTTTGACGCAAAGTTCGAAACGTTCCATCTAAATCCCAGCTTACTAACCATCGGTTTCTATATATTATTCCTCGTATTTAGTATATCAGATTGAATCAAATGATAAATATTTTCCTACAGAAAATAGATTTAAAGGTATGCAAAAACAATATTTAGGTTTAAGAGAGTATGTAATCTTATAATTCAGTACTCCGAATGAATAGTTCGCATGCGTAATAGTAAAGACATTTTAGCCAATATAGAAAAACTGTTGTATCCCTTACAAATCGTTAAATTATTAACAAAAGATATAAACGTGTATGTAGCTCTTTTACCCTAGAATGAAGATGGACAGTTTTTATTTTGCATATATATGTTGGTAGTCTATTCCTAAGCAAAACAGACCCTAACATACAGGTATCTTTATTAGATCTGCAACGTTGTGTAAATATGAATTTGATACTAAACTTAACGAGAATTAAGAATGATTGATGCGTGTTGCATTACAAGAACAACGAGACTGAATTTAATATAACTTCTCATCAGTCTTATTATTATTTCTGTCGCGTTTTTGTTCTTAACGCTTTCATTACCGCGCCGAAAAATTGTATAGAATTAAAGTATTTTCTTCAATTAGATGAAAATAGCAAAGCAAACTTATATGACACGAGTTACTTCTTTGACATTCGTACCTCTTGCGAATTTTAATGAAATTAAGAAATTATAATGTTGATTTGCGTAAAAATTAATTAAATACACATATGGTCGACGCGGCAGCCAAAGTGTTAACAGAGTTTATTTAAGACTGTGTTTTACAAAGGAAGGAAAAGTTTTTAATGAGTTGCGAAGAATTCCAGGTCAAGACTGATCAATGACGACAAAAACAAGTGAGCTGAACAAGGATCACGCGTTGTTTTATTACAAATTTATTAATTAAGATAGAAGTGGGATACCATATGGAATACCAAATGTTCCTTTTTGTTTTCCATCTTTCAATTTCTGCCAAACTTCCCACCTTAATTAGATTACCAAAATCTTTGGTTACAATTTCAGGTGAAAGCGTTAGCTGACAAATTATTATTTGTTTTAGACAAACAAACTGAAATTAGTTGCATTTTGGAACGCCTTACTCCAAGGATCACTAAGAACCGCACGAACTTACTAGCCAATCCAATAAAATATGATGTGCAAAAGCTGTATATAAACGATTCCATTGCTTGATGTAGGAGCAGCGCGAAACTTATCATAATTTGACGATCCCTCGCGTAGTTATAGGTTAAAATCGACACCTACAGCGTGTCAGGAACCCTCAAAACCCACGCCCGGACTCTTGCATTTATTCAGCGAACGGTATGCGCTCGCAGTTTCAATTATTAACGTTTACGGCTGCCAGAGGATTTACATGGCGTCCCCCCGGAGAGTCGCGTCGCGTCGCGTCGCGACGCTTCGAGCCCTTCGCCGAACCCCCGTCCGCGTCCGTCGGAAACACGGCCAGCCGCTGCGTACATTGTTTTTCCGTCAAAAAACTCGGAATTCTCGAGCCGATCCCGCGTAACGGTAGTTCGAATCGACGTCGCCAACCCCCTCAGCGCCGACCGGCAACCCCTACGAGCGCGTTAACACGATGAACGAGGGTAGTGGATCGACGAGGACGACTGCGAGAGACAAAGACAGCCAACGTGAGAGAGCGAGAAAGATAGAGGAAGGGTGGCAGAGAGAGAAAGAGACAGACATTTCCCACGAGATCGTGGCAGTAGTATACGAGACGCATGTAAAGGGTGCATAAAAATGTCGTATCTTGACTATTATGGGAGAATTGTACTCCTTCAGATTGGCGAAGATCTGTAAATAGAGTTGCCGCAAAATTCTCTTTGAACATGAACTCTAAAGTCAAACATTTTTTATTGCATTGTACTATACGCAGCATGAGAATAAACAGTGTCGAAGGTATTATGGGTCGAAATTGAACACTTATCATAAAAAGTAATAGCGGAAATTACATTAATTAATTTAGCTCAGCTTATGTTTGCGTACAGAGTGTAAACACAATATAATAAGGCCCGGTAATAGACACTGACGCAGCAATTAACATATAAAACTAATGTGACTGCTGATATTTTTTTATGACAATTATTCAGTTTTGACCACGGTTCCTTTGACACATTATATCTGCACGATTCGTAGAATACAATAAAACAAAAGTTCGATCTTGAAAATTATGCTTAAGGACAATTTTTCGACTTTTTTTATAGATCACTGCCGATCCAAAGATGTAGAATTCTCCCACGGTAGTCGAGACACATTTTTATACACCCTACACATCTACAGTGAGCCATGAAAGCATCCGAATGTCTTGTAAAACGAAATAACTTTTTATAATTGAGATATAAATTTTTTGAGATGTTAGAGTTTGCTAGACAATGACTAAAAAATTGTTTTCAAAAATTGCAATTGATTAGAATAGCAAACTCGGAGTTTTTAACCTTTCTATCTGAGCCTATAACGAAAATTAAGAAAATGCGTTGATCTCGGAAAGTTGTATGCAGGCTGAAAAGTTTATCAAAATCGGTTGATATTATTATGTTTTACAAGCAATTAAAGATGTGTAAATCGCAGTTTTATTACATGTTTTATACTTTCGACCAATAATGGTCAGAGATCTGCAGATTTTTAGGTCTTGCAAATCCTGTAACTTGACTCTATGTTAATCCATTCCAATGGAATTTTCAGCATGCATATCAGTTACCGAAATCTATAAAACGCATTTTTTAAACTTTCGTTATAGATAACGAAATATAACAAAAATATTAAAATACCAGTTTTTAATTTGTCTGTCATTGCAACCAATTGCCATTGGTAAAAACAATTTCTTAGCCATCGTTTAGTAAACTAATCCCTCTAACATCTCAATAAATTTTGAATTGACTCAATAGTAAAAAAATGTATTTCGTTTTAAAAGCTGTTCGAATACTTTTTTCGTCTCACTATACGTACAAAACGGTCCCGGACTCGTGTAAGCCGATCGACGATGCCATGTGGCTCGCGTCGAGACGCATTGTACGCTGCACCGCGCGGCTCCCGTAAAACAATGGGGGGATCGCCTTTTAATAAATGGAACGGATTACGTCATACAGAGAGACGCGGCCGGACGCCCCATTCTGCTCGGAGACGCGGCAAGGAATCGTCACTTCGAATCCTGCACCGCTTGCTCTGCCTCTCTCTCTCTCTCTCTCTCCCACTCTGTCTGACTCTCACCCTCTCTCGCTCTCGCCGACTCTCTTTCTCTCTCCTCTTTTTTTTCAAGTTTTTGTAACCGGGTTCGGGGAGTTTGTTCTCGTTGTTTAAGCTGATTATTCGTCGAAGCCGTGTGACGAGAGGCTGCGAGCACTTCGTTTTCATTTTTCCCGATTCTTTCGCAAGCCTCGCGCCCCTAGATGTTTTGTTTCGAACAGACAATGGCGAAGTCGGCATCGACTGTGTACGCACACGTATAATTTTTCTTGCGGGAACTTGGTGCCGTCCTGCTCGCCAGAGTATTTTCCATATTTATTCTCTTTTGCGAGGCAAACAGCGAGCCACCGTGTGTTGTCTGTTTTTGTTGCGACACCCGCTCCTTCCCCGCCCCTTCCCCTCGGCCGGCGGCTTTTACAACATGGCTCCAATTTTTAAATAAATACAGCGTCGAAGTGGCGGCTTCGTGTATTTTGATGGATAAGCGCGTTTCGCAGGCTACGGGAAAGAAATGTGTATTGTTTCACGGGGTAAATATGCATGTGTTTTTTGCGGAAATAAGTAGTTAGCTTGTGCGAGCATGTACGATGACCGGCGTTAATATTCGAACAACGTGTAACCCGAGGAATTATCGTCATACGTCTCTGTTATTTATGGGATTAATGAGCTTTTTGCTTTTCGATGAGTTTTAACACATGAGTACGTAACAAATCATAGTGTCGTCAGTCACATTTTCCTCATTGTGAGGAACAAGGAGTGTTATTTTATCATGTGTATTATTTTCTGACCGAACTTACTGTTACGATAATTTAAAGTTGAGTTAATTTATAGTAACTTTACAATTTATTTCACTTATCTTTTCAACACTTCAATATGTACAAATTATATAAATATAAATGTGACTTATGTTACTATTTCTCTAATCCACCCAAGTGGTGAATGGAACGATATCTAATTTTGGCGCTGCTAAAATATCTGAAGAGTCAATACAATATTACTATTATATGTTAACATTAATAGTTTAGCGAGTATCAAACGGTCTGGATATTTGACAGTTAACATTGAACTTGACATTAAACAGTCTTGAATATTATGCGAAGCTAAAATTAAAAGTCACATTTCAATTACTATTTGCTATTAAAATATTAAGAAATAAATAAAAAATGAAAACAAGTATTCTAATTTATTGAACAAAACTCTTCACTTGCGTAAGTAACAGGTATGTATGACAATAATGTCGCGTATTACTGTATTTTACACGATTTGAAGCGTGCTGAAAAATAGAAAAGAAATTCGCTAAAAAATATTACCGATTCTTTGTTCAACGAAGCGGATGTACCCGTTATGATTTAAATATAAACCACTATAGCAGTTTTGATGACTAACAGTTGAAACTACTCCTCTCTCGAATACATTATTCGCATGCGTGCAAACATCGTATTTTGACTTCCACTATTATGGATACTATGGATGTATAGGTAAAGTATAAACGGTGTAAACGGTGTCGTGTTCAACTGGTATACTTTCAGTCACAGAAAGTACACTCGATACCTCGAAAACTGTAAAAAATCAAGTGTACATTTTACACGTTGTTGAGTTTGCACTCAAACGAACTACTAGACGAGTTCAAAAAAATATACAGTTCTATTTAAGATAGAAAAGTCGACTTTTGTTTTGTTGTTATGAATAATGTGAAACAACGTTGCCACTTTCAGATACTATATCCACTTTTACCATACAATTTTCATTCAGAAGCTCCAATATCTTTCATGGTTTAGGAATTAGCGGCGCATCAATTTTGTATTTTCTTTTATACTGATTCGTTTAAACCTTTATTTATACGTGTAAAAGTAACCGAGGTAACTTGAAATTCACTTTTTGTGCCAAATCCCAGAAGCAAAAAGTTATAAATAGATTGTACGTTTTTCTGCAGAACACAAATTGTCTACGTTAATTGCACGAAGCATGAGTCAAAAGACATGGATAAAATCTTTAATAATTTTAATAGAATGAATGTAGTACATTGAGAATTCTTGATATTCTTACTATTTTAATTTTCGCTTTCTCAATTCTGCAATAAATGTATAAAATCTAGTTATAAAATATCTAATCTAAATATCTAATCTAAGAAATCTTTCTTCTGAATCCAATATGAGGTGTCTTGTTTATTACAATATTCCGAAGTAGTTCTGTTGTTTCGAACGGTACAAAAATTACTTTGATTTCTGGATGAAAATTTAAAACTGAAAGATGCAATGGTTTTGGAATCTTGAATTTTATGGTCTCAAAAATTTGTATTCTATCACGAAGAATGTTTAGCAATTCGAGGAATTAAAGACAAACATTGGATATAAATTTCCCTTTGTTCTAGGGAAATATATACGACAAAGAAGCTCTAACCTCTATATCGACAAAATAAGTTATAAACGGTTTGTTACATATTTGAACAGACCAAATGAATAAATATGTGAATCAGTCTTTGAAATAATTGCTGTCGGACGTACGAATCAAACGGTAACATGAAACCAGCGTGTAGTGAAAATAAAACATTAGAATATGAAATTAATTTGTACATAATAATTTACAGATACCTACACTATAATTTAATTATTATATATTAATATTAATCATTATTAATTAATATATTATATTAAATAGATATTAATATATTAATATATTAATATATTAATTATTTTAATATTGTACATAATAATGTATTCATAAATAATTTAGAGATTGCACGTGTCATAAAAACTTACGATGATAAACATTCATAGAAACCTCTGTACAGAAAATCGCCTGATTAATACCTAGACAGCGAATTTTAATGCAGGAAATTATTAGGTGTAATTTAAAACAGTAAAATGATTCAAAGAAATTACGAATGTGACATATTAGTTATTTATTAAGATTAAAACTTATTAACATTATTAAAGAAAGAACAAAAATTGCGCTTCGTTTAATTGATGCGGACAATTTTTATCTTGCATAAAGATTCACAGTCTATTAATAACCGCGAGGAGTTTGATAAATCATTTTCTCTTAACAAGTTTGCTATCAACGTCACTAAAGTCCATAGTTATATTTATCGTATTTATCATATTA
>CM052164.1:9218367-9291147 GCA_028455555.1 Augochlorella aurata
TTATATTATTCTATAAATTCTCTAAATATCATATAGTGTGTTAAAATTTTAAATTATTATATTCATAAAATTAATTTGATATTCTATAGATGAAATACAAGATTGTGGTCGTCACACATGCGTAACGCAGGTAGCGAACGTGTTAAATACAAGTGCACGTGGATATCGTATCATTGCTGCGTATTCGCAGAAAGCACGGGAACGCCAGTTTCAATGCAGATGTTTTGTACGAGTCGAATGCATCGAGAAAATATTTTTGACGACCAGAGATTGAGCGGTAACGAATTATGATTGGCTGAGGTTCGTTGTAAAGAAGAAAAAAAGAATTTTCGCCGGGGTAGCTTAATGAAATATTGTAGCGGGTAGCGTAACCACGTGGGGGATGGTGCAGAGCAATAACAATTTCCCGTCGACGAGGCTGCTGGTGGCTAAGGCGGTTTTTTATTTCAGCCGGGATTTCAATGAAACCACGGCCGTCCGATAACGCCGCGGGAATATTGTCCAATGATCACGATCTGAATTTCAAATCTATAGATTTCGACTCGTAAAGAGCCTGAAACCTGGGGAATTCCTTTTCTCCGCGGCGATATAATGATAATCGTGGAATGAGATTATTCGCTGGTACGTGACGCGGCCAGGGAACAACACCGGTATTCGTTCGATCCGCCATTTTAATCGCGTTGCATCGTGATCGATTGTTCTGCACTTTTCCGGTTCTCAGTTCACGGAAAATAAATCCCATTCGAACGATTCGCCGGATTAATAACGTAAGATACTTGTACGTCTCTTTTAATTGTACACACTATTCCAACTACTAATTAAATTTTTTGAACGAGCATTAAGTAATTTATCTCTTTTATCTTCGGATCATGTAAGGTCTTTGTTTTGTTGGATTATTTTACATTTTACAGTGTTACGTGTTCTTGCGATACAGTGGGGAGCAAAATTGAGTCAACACTTTTAAAGTGATATAACTTTTTTAAAACTGGTCTAAATGACTTGAATATTTTTGTAAATGTTAGAGGGTTTAGTTCACTGTACAATGACTGAAATACTTTTTTTTAATGTTACTTCGAATAAAAAAGATGTAAAAAGATGCAAATGAGTAGTTGGAATTTTAAATACAAGGAAGGTTAAAAGATTTTTGAAATGTTAATATATTATGTTTAATCTGTTTATGTCTTTATTAAAATCATTATGGAAGCTATGTAGGAAAATTTCAAACGGTAAGTTCTTTCTTTCTGTAGTAATTTTAATAAATGTAAACGGATTAAAAATAATATATCGTCACGTTAAAATTCATTTAACCTTTCTACTATTATTATTATATTATTAATATTTTAAATTACAGCTACTCATTTTTCCATAAATACATAAAATCTGCCTATTAACTGCATGCAATAAAAGCTCGACAATTTTCTTCTAAATTATAATTTCAGAAGAACACGTACCTTACATTAATACAAATAATTTATTGAATTACGAATGAAAGAGCAGTCGCTATTGAACAATTTTGTGAGAAACTTGTAGCTGTTGATTTTCGATTTTAAAAGCAATAGCCGGTGGATAAAGTGTTAAAGCGACATTGGGACAAAGACTTTTGTTGGCGTTATCCACACTAATTGACAAATCGTCCGCGAGAGTGGGGGAAAAACCTGTGGACCATTTCCGATCGCTCGATCCTGCGTTTCTCCCACTCGGTGACGTCCTGTCGCAATTCCGATTCAGACGTTCAATTTCCGCGTGTTGTCGCCGCTCTGTTTCGCCGTCGAAAAATCGTTTCGCCGCAGCCACTAAATTAGAGTGGTGGTTGCAGCGCGGGTGGCTGTTTCCGCGCGATCACATTTTAAGTTTCGACGTAATCGCTCATAAACAACGAACACCCTTCCCTGTTCCCCCTATTTTACTCGCTTTCTACCCTTTCAAAAAAAAAAAGAGGGAAGAGAGAAAAAAACGAAACGTTGAACGCAGGGATCGTAATCGCGGCGTTCGTCGACGCTCTCCCTATTTCGAGGAATTATTCGCATCCGCGAACGACGCGAGCGTGAACACGTTTATCTACCCATTTTTCAAGTGCATACGACGATTCCTTCATCCGTCCACAGCAGCATTCCGCTCGAAGAGAATAAACACGCGGTCGGTTAAGTGTGCGGTGCATTAAAATGATTCGATTAATTAAAATGCAGCCGTTCAAGGCGATAAACGCTCGAACGATATCGCGGATCTTTGCTAACGACTTTCGTTATTAATTACTGCTTAGCTGTTCGCTGCAAGTTCGCGGCGATTTTTCATACTTCGGCTTTGCTTCTAACTGGGAGATTACTATTCGCCACGTGAGAGGAACGCCACGACTCGTTATTTATCGATACACCGTAAACGTAAATTAATGCTCTCGATGGGTTTCCCGTCCTCCGAGTTCGAGGCTCTTGAAAATAGAGTTAACCGTGTCGATATTTTCTCTATTGCATAATAGAGTTATTGAATCGTCTATTAAACCCTTCAAGCTACATTTCTTTCGTAACTGCGATCGTTGCGGTTAATTCATAGACGTTATAATGAAGCTGCGTCATCACGAAAATCAATACATTTTTACATCTTCTACCATTATTTTCACTTTATACGTGTGATATTAACCCCATTGTTACAGATATTAAATATTTAAGAAATCGTAATAACCAAAACTTCTTTCAATTTATCTGGATACCAGCTCATATTGGAATCGGTATGGAAACGAGAATGTTGACTTACTTGCACAAGAAGCGACTAATATAGCGCCCGCACAGAGTATTAAAGTCTCATTTACCGATTTCATTAATGCTTATAAACGTCAAGCGAAAATGGCTACTAACGGTTTAATTAAAAAGCAAGGTTTAGTTAAAGGCGTAAACTATTTTCAATACTATTACAAAGAAACGAATAAGCCATGGTACGCAGAATATAAATTGTCTAGAAACTTCATCACGTTTTTAAACAGATGTCGTTCAAACCATTATAACCTAAATGGCTCGTTAGCAAGAGTTAATTGCGTTGCGAATTGTGCATGTTTCTCTGAAGCAAAATTTCAAGATGTGAATCATATAATCTGGCAGTTTCCAGAATGTGAAGAACAGCTTACAAGTTTAGTAAATCAACTCCTTAAGCATAAGTATTATACGCCATTTTGTCTTAGCTCCTTCCTAGCTGAGTCTGATACTAAAGGTCTTAAAATTATATATCACTTTATAATAAAATGTAATATAAAAATTTAATTATTAATTTCTGATAACTATTGTATATAATGTATAAAATTGTAGACTGCTGTATAAGCCTCGTATCGTTTACAGCAATAATAATAAATAAATAGATAAATTTGTTACGGATAAATTTAATAACATAAAAAATGATACGAAATTGTATAGCAATTTTTAATGGTGCTCAGAGTCGCTATATTTGAGTACAAAGGGTTAATAACTTGCTTCAAGAAATAGAAATTAAGAAAGAATTTAATGTAATCAAATATTTGAAAAATTATTGATTAAGATGCTATGAACTTCGTCTCAAAGATATTAAAAGAAAATCATATACGATCTTCAGATTTTTCAATTTTAATAGAAACCATAACCATAGAAACTTAACTTTATTTTTTATCTATAAATCTAAAATTTTCTTATTGAACACATTTTATTAAAACGTTTGAAACTTATAACTGTTAAAAATTCATGTAGTGTTTTTTAACAAATTTTTAAACAGATTTCTTCGATAATTTTTATACCTGTTAACACAATTAGTTTCTTTACATTTTGTCATTGTTTTCAATTTCGTTTACCCGTTTTCGCCGTAAATGCATAAAATATGCAATCTACTGATTATAATTACCTAATTCACTCTTTACTATTTTAGACTTCACTTCTTCAGGTAATGCTACCGTTACGTAATTAATGTCCCCATTGCAATGAGTTATTAATTCATCGCATACCATAATTAATCCATGAACCATGCAATGATATAGCCCATGTTAAACAGGCGTTCGCTAATGGGACTAGAAAAAACCAATCTTTCAAATCTAATTAGAATTTGTATTTCCATAAATAACAGCCCCACGATGATTAATATTCCCATAAAGTCGTCGCAGTTGCTATTTACACGGAACAATGTCCTCGCAATTATTAGTCTAGTTCGTGTTTTAATTAATCTCGCTGCGGGACGCAATACTCGTTGTTTAAAAAGGGCGTGCACCGTTCGCAGCGAGTAATTTTTCAGTTCGACCAACGTCGGAACATTTATTCCCGTTGTGCGAACAATATTGTTTGGAAAACAAGCGTTGAAAAGTGAGACAGAACGCGTTCATGAACGTATTTACAAGCGGCCGGAAAAATACCATTCGATCACATTTGCAGTCGACTCGAGAAAAACACGATGGAACCCTCTATGCGGGGGTGGGCCTGTTGATTACAATCGGTTTAACTGATCTGTTAAGCGTTTGCCTATGACTAGTATGACGAACAGACAACATTGGGGAAAAGAAGACGTGATACACGGAAAAAGGCGGAGCCTGATAGAAAGAGAAAAGGAAAGAAAGAAAGAAGGGAGGTAATGAGAGAGAATGAGAAACGAAGAAAGAAAGAGAGAGAAAGCAGTGAATGAAACTGTTCAAACTTCCGTTTGCTTATGATATAACAGCCATTTTTCGATTTTTAACTTTCTTGTACTAAGGAAGCAGTTCAAATTCCAGTGAAACTATTATTTCATATATTTATGCATACACGGAAAATGTATACTGTTCCAGAAATGGGAAAAGTACTATGAGAAAGTTAAACTACTTACATAATGATTTTTTATTTGTCCAATTTTTCTTCCAATGTAAGCGTACAATAAAATAAGTACATAAAAATCACTACTTGTTAATCACGACTCGTCTGTTCTCAGTTTTTTAAATAATGCTAAGTAAATTGAAAAATATCATGAACGTTTATATTTTACTTTAAAATATCAGTTAAGAAGTAAATGTTCCTCCAGAATTGTTATAAATCGAAGACAAAATAACTGTTAAAATTGAACTTTTGTAATAGAATTAAGGTGTTAATGTAACATAACCCTTAATAACGCGATTTCTTTTCTGGTTAGGTTAATTAACATTTCTTCGTTCTTAATATTTTGCCCAATAGAACGAAGCAATTTTTGCTTCTCGTATGTTTTAATTTAATTCATTCTTAGATTTTGTTAACAGAAAAATCAAGTTCTGTTTAGACTTAGAAGAAACCTAGTTGATAAATGTATGAAATCTTCATCGCGGGTCCGACTCATTGTTATAGTGCAAGGGGTTACTACAGAAAACGAAATAATTCAGAAGTTGAAAGTTTACTAACTCATATTTGTAAAAGTTTACAGTTAAATTACAGTTAAATTCAAGCCTTGAAAGAAACGGAGGAGAGAAACCAGGGAAAACAAAGACCAAGAGAGAGAGAGAGAGAGAGAGAGAGAGAGAGAGAGAAATAGACAAAAAGAAAAGAAGAATGAGACAGACAGATAGATAAACAGGAAAAAAGTCAAAGAAAAAGAAATAAATAAGAAAGAGAAAGAGAGAAAGACAAAAAGACAGAAAGACAGAATGAAAGAGAAAGTAGGAAGATAGAAAATAGGAAAGTAATGAAATGAAAGAAATAAAGAGTGAAAGAAAAGGGAGAGGGGGGAAGGAATTAGAGGAAGCCGAGAATAGAAACGATCAAAATGGAATGATTTGGAGCGACTCGATTCGGAATGTTTAATTGAAATCCGAAACAACCAGTTAAGCTCTCTTGAAAATCCGCCATGCGATCAATGCGTGCGCGCGCGGTTCGAGATTTAAAGAGCCGCGATTTATGGCAACGATTCGATTTATAGTAGCGAAAACAATGGACGGGCTACGCTCGTCTTGTTCCCCTTTATTTGTTAACAAATGAACTGAATCGAGTTGGCGTGGCGGTGGACACATTCCTCACGCGATTTAGCGTTTTACTGCGCATCACGAAACACCCGGCGCGCCTGAATGGAGACTATCGTATTGCAGCCTTTTGGTGTTGCAAAATTCGTTGAGCTTTGGACGGCGCGCAGCTCAATTTGGAAAATTGTTTAATTCCATTGGACTTCTTTGTCGGACTTATCTCTCTCCGATCTTTTTCGTGCGTTCATGATATTCATGATCCGTTGTCACGATATATGGAGGCGGTTTCTTCGACATTTTATGGTCTTAGACATAGAATTTATTTTTTTGTTGATTAACTTTTTAACAAGGTTATTTTATACTTCAAGGTTGTCGGCGATAAGTACATATAATAGAGTTCACAGTTCGTAATATTACGTTAGAATTAATTATCAACGTAACATTGGTGATATTAATTATCTTAGTTTATTCCCCAATTCGACTTTGATTATTAATGGATACAAACACTTTTTGACTTGTAAGTTGTCTTTTAGCGAGGATTTCGACTTTAGTCTCCATTGGAGTTTGTTGTTCTTAACACAATTCAAAATTAAATGATCGATTCACATTATAACTAGAATGCGGATTTTATGTACGTATGGCAAAAATTAATCCATCGAATATGAAATAGTACAAACATTTGACGAATTTGAATACACCATTGTACAATTTTCAATTTGGTAAAATTGTTAAGAAAAAAGATACATTCTGTGTATATCTTGGAATTAATGCAGACGATTTTCATTTTGCATAAAAGCCTGCAGTCTAGTGTCAATATTAAAAATAATTTTACATGCGTTGAGAATAAAATGTAATTGATTGTTACTATATTACATTCTAAGTAATTCTGAATATGATTTCGAAGACAATATTTCGAAACATATCATATTTATAAAGTCTATAAAACTGTATCAAACCACCCCTATTAATAAGTCTTCGACCACGCGCAATTATACAAAGTTAACAGGATATACTAAATATTATAATACATACTAAAGCTCAATGGAAATACAGAAACGCATAGTAATGTTAAATTAGTTTAATGTAAAGTGAAAACACAACAAATAATTTTGAAATTTGTTGTTCATTAGTCTTTCAACCAGCTAACTGTTGCAATCTCTTCGAAACGATTTCCTTAATATTTTGTTTAAATACAAAACTTTTATAAAATATATAATTTAATAAAAAATGTCAAAGTGAACACCCTTCTTAACCAATTCTCTATTTTCGACCAGTATATTCGCCATGAAGAAATATGTTGTGACATGCTACTTCGTGTTGTGACAAGTATGCTTGTCAGAAACAGCTAACTAACATTCCTCCTGTAACCATACCAATTTGAAATTTAGTATGCTCACTTTACAACTTTTCTTCTTTTAATTAGATAAAACAATCAACCTAACCTTCTGTCTATCGCCACAAACTGGACAGAAAAATTGTCGTGAGAAACTTTTCAGCCAGCTCATTATCAGCGAATAGTTCTGGCAGTTCATTAAGCGTGGACGCTCATAGCTAACGACACGCGTTGCAATGCAATCGTTTGTGCCGGTCCACCCTCGCTGCGCCCCCTACCATCCGAATCGCGTTGATATTCCGTGGCAGCCGGTTTTATCCACTTTGCTAGGAGAGGGCCGCGTATCCGGCTTGTCCTCGTGCACAGGTAACCTCATTAGGATCTCCGCGAGAGGGCAACAATAATGTCGGCGCCGGAGAGAGGCGGAGGACGCGAAGGGCCAGCGGACTGGAGGGTAGTAAAGACCGAGGAGAGGGTGAGCATCTGGCTGGATTAGAATCTGACCTTCGTAATCGCTTTAAAACTGACGGCTAATTTATTCGCGGCACGGCTCGATCTCTGGTTTGACGCTCCTCCAGTCGATGCTTAGTCCCGTAGAAAAATCGGCAACCCTCTTTTCCCTGCAGAACTCGCCGGGCCGACGAGGACAGAGGGGTGAGGAAATATCGATCGTTCCAGCGCGATACTCGAACACGAGGCTGCTTGAATTTCGATGAGTACACTCCTTTTTCTACGTTTTACCCCGTTCCCGTCGCCTCCTTTCTCTTCTAGCCACCCCCGGACCTCTTCCTTCTTTTCTCCGTTCGTTTTTAGTGCGATAGGGTGGGAGGGGGGCAAAATTCCACGGAGACGCGACTGAAATTATCGTGTCGCCGATATTACGCTCGAGTGCGTCTCTACGAGACGCGTGCCGGGACACGGGCCATGGCACACGATCCGGCGATCGAACGGACCCCGAATTTATTATTCGTTTAATTCCGAGGAGATGCATCGATCCTGCGGTTCGGCTCCCAGATTGGCCGCTGAATACCTGGAATTTTGAATATCCGGACGTGCACGGCTTTTATCTCCGAGATTTTCGTATGCTGGTACCCGCGTCATTTATTTATTAGTCGATGTGTTTACATAATTTTTCGCCGCGATCATTTCGTAGAACTACAAAATGCAATTTAACGGTTCTTATGCTGACTAACATTATCCTTTCGGATATAATTGAAGAAACATCTACTTTTTATATTATTTGTATGACTTTTTGCTATATTTTTTTATGTTTACTTGTACTCACGTTATTGTAGATTGTATAGAGATCGTCATAGATCAAATTTTTTATAAATACCAAAAATTGAACGATGGTTAATATTAAAAATGGAAAATTAACCCTTTTACGGTAGCAATAGTTAAAACTTTTTGAATCGTACTAATTTTTTAAAAGGAAAAGAAAATTTTATTTAATTTGGTAAGATAAAAATTAATTTTTAAAGGGCAAATATAACAATTTCATCACACGGATACGATAATCAAAGGTGTCAAATGTCATACGCTTGATCAAACAAACCTGTTAGTTACAAATTAAGTTACTTAACAAGAGCCTGCGTGAGTTTTAGTTTCTTTAAAGATCACCAGTCTAGTAATTTTTCAGTAGTGTTTCTTTTATTTCACTTTAGCATTCGCATATCCTTTTAAACATGTTGTATTCCCTGTTTAAAGTGAGTTCAATAATGGCATTATATGGCAAATTACACAATTGTTATGTCATTTTTAATTTATTAAAATTACTAATGAAAGAAAGAAAGTATTATTTTGTTTAAAAATCTACAGTCTAGCGATTATCGTTTAGTATTATGAAACTTTATCCATTTATCTTCATCATTCCGTTGGTATAGAACAACATGAAGCTTACTATGAGTTGCATTGTGACAGAGTTGACGAGTTATGTTCAAAAATGGTTTCTCCCGAAGAACATATTTTTTCGAGTTACGTCATCTGTGTTGAAAATGTACGATCTATTGTAGATGCACGCATAAATGTTTATGCCCACATATATAGAAATACAGAATTCGTTATATTTAATTCTTTATTGTAAAATCTTCATTTGAATGCAACGGAGGATCGCTATTTTCGACGAAATTAATCTTATGCAGTAAGAATTTATCTAAACTGGACAGGAATTACAGTTGCATTGGAAGTATCCTGCAGCGTGAAATAAATACTTAATAGTATTTTTTAATATGAAAGCTTACAATTGTAAAACTAAATTCTCTCAGTATGCAAACAGTTTACCAAACATCGTTAAACATACTATAACAGATTGCAAAAACTTCGGCACTGAAAGAGGAGAGATAAATCTCCCTGACAACATAACCATGATTCGAAATTTTGAAGATAATATTTCTAAACTTTCCGAATTTATAAAGTCGATAAAACTTGATCAAACTACCTCTAACAGTAAGTTTTTGACTGCACGCAATTATAAGAAGTTAACAGGACATATCAAATTTTATTATAATAGAGTTTGGTGCGAAGGAAAATTGCATGGTCTCATTCAGTTGGTTTAATGTAAAGCGAAAACACAAAAATATGTTATTACATTTATCCATTATGCACTTGAGAATAATAGTCACTAAAAACGATGCTTGTAAATAAGTATTTTAAATAAGTATTTGAACCAGTGCTATTTAACTCATTTCATTGTCCACCCTTAATCACCAAAGCTACTTATTTATTCTCTTTGTTTTTACATAAAATTAAAACATTATTGTGCCCCACGTATCTAAACTAAAACTAATTTCGACTAGCATGACACATTGTATAAACTTAATACGATCTCAAAGGGTTAAGTGATAAAACAGTCTACAATTGAACGATAAATGATGGTGTACCAAATATCTGACTCACATATGTACTTACCCGTACACTTCCATTTATCAAATTGCTGTGCCTTTGATTTGTTTTCGGGTATAATTAATTTTATATTTAACGAATATAAACAGTATTTTTTTTATTCAAAACTAAACGAAATAAAAGGATGAACATATTTAATATGCCTCATTCGATAATTAAAATCGTGTTTTTATTTTAAGATGGTTACAATTTTCAGTGACCAATGCAGTTGGAACGCGGAAATAGAGACTTTTCAGCGTCGAAGGGGGTTGGTCGTGTATCAAGGGAGCATCAATGTCTCATTCGAATTGTTTCCGATGGACGCGGACGATTTCGATGTCATCGGGCGCGGTTTCCGCATCGAAGACAGGCCTCCAGGCGGAATTGCGAATGACAGACCGCTACTTCTCTTTGGTTTCCCCGTTGTGCTACTTCTCTGTTGATGGATGATTTTCGAACGAGTCGCGTCGCGCATCATTTCCACGCGATACGCGTCCAGGAATCGATCTCTGATCCTGACAGGTCCGAACCGGCCGCGAAAAAGGGAGGCCCGTGCGACGATTGTTTCCCGCGTAAGAGAATGCTGTCTGCAAATTAGAGGAACCTATTTTTTACCTGACGACCTGTCCAGCGAAACCAATTTATCGGAGGATTTATTCGATGCGTCTATGCAACTTCCAGATTTTTCTCCATTTCAAACAATAATGCTTTTAGGTTCAAGATAAATTACAGAAGAACAATTCTTCATTCTGATTAGCATTCATACAAGTCATAACAAGTCCTCTATTATACCACAATATGTACTTACATTCAGCTACTCTCATGCGATTAAGCCTGATTATCGGACTCATTCACACGTTATTAATAATAATTCACATTTAATCAATCACACTCTGTCGGTCTTGTAAAACCAGCTCCACAATTACTTTAATCTAAAATAATCCATATGCATATATTACATATATTACATATATTACATATATTACATGATCTTATTCGTAGTCAATTAGTAGTAGTGTGGCGTGGCTGCAAAAGCATATGCAGTATTGTTTGTTGTACCCGGTTGAAATCATAGTTTATAATTATAATCGATTTATAATCGAATTGTAATCGTTAATCATTAGTTAGATTACTATTTGTTCAATTCTACTTTTCATTTGTAATCATCTTATTATTATTAATTAATTCAAATTTAACATTAAATTATTTTAAATTATTATTTATTATTATTACTAAATTAAAATATTACTATTATGTGATATTACTACTATTGCCAAATTATTATTTACTTTAAATTATTAATTTAAAGTAGCGGGTAGACAATTACAAGAAATTATTAATTGGGTCAGTTAACAAGTGAAATTTATAATGAAAAATGAGTAGATGAAACAAAGCAGTGAAAATAAAATACTTGAAGAATTCAGTTCTACAATGTATGACATATTAAGGTCATTAAGAGGAAAATTAAATATTTATGCAGTTACTATTTTGTGCAACGGATATGTAACATTTTGTGTAACGATCGATAGTTTGTGATACGTCTATCGTTTCAACTCAATTACGTCCACTAATAAGCCTATATTTTCCTATAAAAAGTTTTGATTAATGCCTCAACAAGCTTGGAAAATTCATGCGCGAGAAGCGAACGTTGCAAAATAATTTGGCAAAAAGGGAAATAACACCGATATTCTCTACGAGGCAGGAGTTTAATATCCAATGATATCGTGTTCGATGATTGATCGGAAAACGGGGTCACGTCCTGATTACGTTGCGACCATTTCCGCACGCATCGGAAGGGCGGGTTGCATCATTTCAGTAATGCAATGCCATATTAAAATTCCATTCGCTGGAAAGGTGCGACTGAAATTTTGATCAAGGTAAAAGATATGTTAAACAAACGTTGCGCGACGTGTAGTGCCCGTCATAAATTGAAAGAAAATATTCGATATCAGTGTTCGAGCGGGTCCTGTTTATTTTAAAAAGAAGCTCGAGATTGGAAGACCGTGTGGAACGTGCAGGGGAACATTAAAAACTCGAATGTACTAACCCTCGGCGCACCATGAACGCCGAAAATTCTTTCGAAACGTAGTCGAAACAGTCTCTCTGATGCTATACAAATACAGGTTTACGAAATAACTATTTCTACGGACTCCCGGCAAATTGATGTGCAAAGAAAAACACGTATTTTCTTTAGGAAAATGATTAATTTCATTCAACAATACCTTGGTTATACAATATTATCAGATATATTTTACTCAAATAACATTAATCCCTTGTAATATACTAACGATTGGATACCAGGAACTCGGCGGTATTTATTTGTAAAGCAGTAACGATGGAAATAATTCCTATACAGCGGATTTTATACATTTATCTCAAAAGTAGAGAAATAAAATGAAACAAAACGAGGAAAGCTTCAGAAGAATTTAATAATAAATATTCTCACTCAAGTTATTAAAGCAGGGAATCAATTTTTAAGTAATTTCTGCTTCGAGCGACTGAAACAAATGTTTCTATCTTTCATGAAAATCCATCTGGGATTATAATACCGACTCAGACTACTAATGAAGATTGCATGCATAATCTAGGTACTAAATACGAATGTTATTCATTTCTTCTAAATCAAAACGAAGTCTAGGAACGAAACTGAAAGAAGAAATATAAAAAATATAAATAAATATTTATATACTTACATAATTAGTGAATTATAAAAATCATCTCATTTCAATTATGAAAAATTAAGTATCGCTTAAAATATATTTTGTATTAATCCAATTTTGTTTATAAATAATAACAAGACATAAAATAGGAGTAATATTTTTTATTTTGAACCTTAATTATATTTATATATTGTTAAACTTAGCATAGGATATTGCTATTATTTATTTATGTTCTTTATGTGGTAGTGTTTTAAGATATTGATGATGCACAGGAGACGTATAAGGTAATAACTGATCCCTGTCCTTATATTTTTCGTTATATAAAAGCGCTAGAGCGATTCTTTCAAATTTTGGCGGTCTTCTCTGATATGTAGGTGATAAGTCTAACGTCTTAAATTCTGTATACTTCATCGATGTTTTATATAAAATAGTATACTGTGCAATTTTGAAAACCTCACGCAATTAATATTTTTTCTTACCCGTTTTTGAATTGGGTTTTGTATATGTTTTGCTGGAACGAAATTCTCCCATTTCGTAAAAATAAATTTATTATGTTTTCTACATTGTTTTATAATATCATAATAATCCTGCAGAACAAGAAATTCTGTTTTCGTAATACCAACCACCTATGTCTATGGAAATTGTACTTACACCACTTTCACAATCAATCGCTACGCAATTTCCTTTATTGATCAATTTTAAATTGAATTGATATCTTATTTTTTTTTTTAAATGGAGTTACACCACTTCCAAAAATAAACAATCCATATGTTTGTAATCTCTGGAATAGGACATACAGTCCTGACGTCGTTAATATGTCGACATCCGTCTTCAAAGGATAACCAATGATGTTTTTGTTATTCCTTTTAGAAATCTGAAATCCGTCACACTGACAGATAGCGTAAAACTAGTGATAAAGGAGTATCGAGCCCATTGAAATTCAGACAACGCGAAAATCAGCAATAATAGTTGAAGATTGGCGAAAGAATCGATCGATCATCCCTTGTCCCGGGACGAGAGGTAGAGAATGGAGAAGTCTGCGGTCAGCCCAGTCAAGAAACGATCCCCTATCGTACCCGAACGTTCCCACCAGTCCCGGCCGGCAACGTTTTGGCAATTAACTGGACCTTCCGAACGTACCCCTGCCCCGGGTCCGATGTATCGTTTTCCAACCCCTCGCGGCGGAACGGCTATTTACACACGAATAACGCGCTTTATGGGATTACGTCAAAACATCGGCGCGGAATCACCGGGTCGGTCCTGATCTATCTACCCGTAGAGGATAACAATGAACGAAAAATAGAGAAGAAAACATTGGGGCGGGCTCGCGCGACGGCTGACGGCTAAAAGGGTGCGTTCACCGGGGCCTACCCTCGGTCCGTTGACGAATGCAAAATCAACGGACCATTGTTGGTTCGTTCGTTCGTGCGCTCGTTCGAGGGATATAGACCGCGTTCTTCAGGGTACCGGCTGCGTGCCGGGCCCTAGGGCTGCCTGGAGTGTGTCACTACCGGCTGAGTAGCGCGATTCGAGCCCGCTAATTGGAACACAGCTATCTCGGCGATGATCGAGGGATGCGGTCATGGGAGACGCCAAGTCCGCCTTCGCTGTTTTTCTGCACAAGTTGGGTTCATACTCTCTGTACCACGTGATTCTTTCTTTTTTTATTTCAAGCAATTTTAATCTCTATTGACATTATTTTGGATTACGTGGTATGTATAAAAAGTTATCGAGAAGCTATAACCCTTTAAAGAGACAATGTTAAGCTTTTTAGAAACAAGTGAACTGCGTTAGATATTTCTGCTGCAGGTTTGCCAAGTATAACGCTGAGTAGTTCATTTTATGTAATTTTCTGATAAGGGTGGTTCTTTCAAACAACGGGTATTGTCACAATATTTGGTCAATGTCTTGTCTTTTGTACTCACGTTGACATTTAGGGATTGTTTTAATGCGTACTTGAGCGAATGAGAAAGCCAGATTATAATGACCAGCCATGGTTTATAGTTTGTGTTGGAAAATAATTGGAAATTCATCTTTACTACGATCTGTCAGTTAGACTGTGGGTTTCTATGTAAAGTTAAAATTTCTTGCCTTAAGATGAGTTTATATTATCCTTTCAGACGCAGAACGTTTCGAATGTTCTGCTTCAGACAAAAACAATCGAGTATTCTAAAGCAATCATTCATAAACACTAGGTAACTAATGAAAATAGTGAAACAATTCTAATAGAAGAAACAATGAATCACCTTATGTTTACGAATTTTTTCATTTTTTGTACTTTAGGTAACACGAAGGTCATAATATTACAAGAAGTTGAATACATCTTGACCACGTCTATCGTATCGCGATAGCGAAAATATCTAATTTCATATAAAAAGACTTCGATAACCTTGAAATCGCGGAATATATGAACTCGTGAAAAATTTTTATTCCACCGCAGTGTTTTCTCTTTTTAACATTCTTCCCTCTTCTGACATTTTTCCCTATCATAAAAACTAAGCGAAATATTCAAGATAGTTAAGTTAGGTGGGACATCCTGTATACAATACTTTTTGAAAGAAGAAACACTAAAAAATAACCTTATAATTAATGCGTCAAACTAGGAAGACCTCTTAATTCTTTGTGATACGGTGAGTTCTTATCACGAGAATGTCTCCTGAAACCTAGTTTTATGAAGCGAGGACCACGTAAAACTTTTTAAACGAATGACTGGGTACGTATATTACAAAAAGATTCAGTAACCGTATAAGGTCTAACGAAATTTCTTTTATCTGTGCAATCGAGTATTTAGGTACCAATTACTATATTTTAAATTATTACATACGTACGAATTACTATTAGTCATTAATTCTTGAGAACAGTTTGTCCAAGATATTATTAAGACGCGGTGTTAGAAGAAGATCGCAAGCTTCCGTGATTTATAATAATATTTACAAACTATCCGGACAATACCACTGGTATTTATTTTGCTCTCTTGGCCTCTCGTGGGATTCTAATGGTTTAACTTATGTGAATTCAATATTAGAACACGTTTTTCTATTATGTTAAATGCTTTGTCAACTTAGAATAGAAATTACAGTTGCAAACTAGTGGTTATTTGAATTCAAACTATGTCATTATTATTTATCTAATGCAAGGAGAAAGAGAATATTTGAATATCCTTTTTAACAAAATATTTGACTCACTAAAAGCTTCCAATTATTCATAATTTTATCTTTTAAACGAACACATAAAATTGTATTAAAAAATTTAGAAATAGAATATCATAGAATAATTTAGTTTACAAATTTGTATATTACAAACATGAATGTACTGAAGTCATCTATCATTTTTATCGTATTTCCCTGATATATTCTGTCACTTATGAACTACAAATGCAGTTTAATAATCAGTATTTAATACGATAAAGCTTTGTCCGAGATTGATGGAACGAAGAAGCCTTAGACAAGACTGGAGTTGTGAAAGAGCTTCAGAACTAGTACCAAAATATTAAAATCTCTTCAGACTCAAGGCGCTTATCTTTTCCACAACTCTTCAAGTAATGTCTACTAGGTACCACTATTCGGTATCTCGTCAAGGTTTAGCCGCAGTTAGAGCATGAAAGCTCCGGCGACTCTGTGGCCTTGAGAAGCTTGAAAGCTTCGAAAGTCTCCGGAAACTTCAAGAACACTGTAATTTCTTAAGGACCTTGAATAGTTCATTAACAGTTTTAATGAATTTGAAAGGGGCAGAAACTTTCGGCGTAGTCTTGAAAATCTCTCGCGAGTCTTCAGATACTCCGGGCATATTAAATTTTCTACCAAAATTTTCATTTCGCTCATCTTTGGAAACCGTTGAGAGCTTTTCATTGGCGTCATCAACGATACCATGGCGAACCTTATAATACAGGATGTTGGAAAATATTTTGATTAAACTATAGGAGCTTAATTTGTTGAGAAGAATAACAAATATGGCTAATTTTGCTGGAATATAACGTAAGAATATAATATAATATTGAAATATAAGAAAATATAATAAGTCATTACTAATAACGCAAGAATTATGCAACAAGAATGCATAAAATCAGCTGTCTATTAACCCTCGCGTTCTCGTAACGGGGTCTCTGGTCTTTATATTTTATCGATAATGACGAAGCATGTATTTGTGAAATATTGGTATGGGTCGCAAAGTACCCCGTTACCGTACAGCGAGTCACCGTGCTCCGAAGGTTAATCACGATTCACCGTATACAATACTTGCAGCCTGTTTTAGAGATAATTTGCAGGATAACGACGACCATATCTTATGAAATACTTCAGTGAAAGCATCTCTTCTTAATCACTTGCATTACGATTTATTTCACAGCTACGTTGATTAGCCTCTGTTTGTTAGTAATAAATTCCTATGTCAGACAGAAAATTTATATTTATTATACGTCAACCCTTACTTCAATGTCCAAATATTGGTGACAGACGGGTAGACTATTACTACCATTTGAAAATCTGACACGATATTATAGGACAAAGGGTTAAGTAACAACTTAAGTAATACATTTTTGCGTATTATATTAGATCTACCAGAAAGTTCTGTCCGATAGTGTCACTTCAAGTCTCAATCCATATGCACATGTTGATTTGAGACATATATGACTATCTCTCTTTAGCATTGCATTTACACACATGTACTCTCCTAAATAAACTGAAACAAAGATGTCTCATGTCATTATTAAGTGAGACGCGATCGTGAAAACATGGCTACCGATAAAGTTCATTTACCACATACTGCTTTGACGACTCGTCAGAAAATCGCAGAGCTAGGCTGGGAAATTCTGTCACATCCATCATACTCCCCAGACCAAGCAACCTCCGATTATCACTTGTTTCCATCTTTGCAAAACTTTTTACAGGAAAACAAATTCAAAACTGAAGCCGATATCAACCAAGCACTAGTTGAGTTCTCCGCCTCTGAAAATAAATCATTTTTTAAAAATGGCATTTACAAGTTACCATCACGCTAAGTCATAAGTAACGATGGAAAGTATATTCTACAATAAATATTCAATGTATGTGTTATTTTCTTTCAATTCAAAAACGGTCAGAACTTTTCGGTAGACCTAATATAAAAATCAGTTCTGCTTCGTACAATGGCGTTTGAACTTGTGCTTTTATCATCGTTTGAAGACAGGCAGTTTTGAATTCACTTTCGGAATACGGTCAACTTCGCATACATGTTTTATAACTTCCCCATCAGTTTATGCCACAAAAATTGCGTGTTCACGAGATCCTAGCATTTATAGGGTGATGAAAGATGTGGAATTGTTAAGAAGTGATCGTAAATATTTATTGCAAATGCAAAATGTTCTCTCATTATTTCACTGTCGCGTGTTCGACTAGTACTCACACTAATGATGTCCCGGGGTTGCATTTTATCCAGCCACGCTCTGTAAAAAATGTAAACATCATGTTTACACCACGTTATACGATCCCCTTTTCAACGTGATATATGGACACTGTCATAACATTTTCAGCATTTTGTTGGAAATAAAATTTGCACCATTTATGAATACAATGATACTAGATTGTGGAAGTTTATGCAATTTTCAATTAATAAATAAATTCAATAAACTTGAAACAATAATGAGAATTTCGTGAGTTCTCATTTTAACATTTACTTTATCCTGCTTTGCAGAAGAATTGGGAAACATTATGTCAAGATTATGTCAAAAAATTAATATATTCAATAAAAGTTATGACTAATAATAAAATCGACGTTTGATTACTACTATTTTACCATAGAAAAATAATGAAATTTCTGACTTAAATTATAATTTCCGAAATATCATTCGGAAGACTAACGAATAGCATTGTATTCAACACTATTGAATAAATATACGTTGCATCGGCAAGGTTGTTACTTTTGTACTAAATAATCTAATAATCTAATGATCTAGCAAATAATCTAGCAGAGGAAGGTATCGGCGATTTTATAATTCTCTATAAATAATTGAAATTGAATCCTGAATTCTGAATGTATATATTCATACGAAATGATATAAAACAAAAACAGTCAACAATTATTAGCATTATTATTGGAATAATTTTACACTTTTTATTCGAATGGCTTATTCGAATAAAGAATAATGTCAATAATTTATTCGAATAATGCTTCATTTTAATTATAAATTATAAGTAAAAAATTATTTGACAAAGTAAATAGAATAATGCATGATAATCTTTATTCGAATAATACATTCGACTAAAAAGAACTCGTTCTGATAATTATCTTAGACAAGCATGTATTCGAAACAACTTTAACGCCGAAAATGATTTCTATGCCAAGGGTTGTCGAACTTCCTTTCAGTTTTGATCATGTTCAACTGACCATAACATTTTCAACACCCTGTATATATATATCTCGTGAAAAATGCCGGGGCCTGTACGTCGACTACGTCTCGCGTTCAGAATCGTCGGCGCGGAGTGCTTTATGTTTGTTTGATTCGATATACGAGGAAGGGTGGTTTTAGGGTGCGGATGGGTTGCTTAATCCCCGTTTCGATAAAACGTTTGCTATAGGGGGAGGGGTCGCCATTGTAAATAAATTATCGAGATTGAACAGGGTGCGCCAGAGATTTCAGTATTGCCATCGAAACCCTTCCTCTCCTTTGGTTCTTTCATGCTGACGGATGAGAGACTGTTCTTTGGGGCTTATGCTATTTTATGCCGCTTTTTCAGTCATTTGCCGATCACTTCTTCTGTTTCACAAACTCCTATTTGGTTACAGCGGCTCCAACAAACGGTAAAACTCTTTCAGAGAGAGTTCGACGTTCCGGTGGAAAAATAATAATAAAATGGGCGATTCAATTCGTTGTAAAGTTACAATACGTCGCTCGGAGTGTTTTTCATTTAATATATTCGGAAGTTTTTCCGAATATTTGCTTCCGGACAATTAATAACGATAAATTACGTTCGCTGGTTTTTACTTCTCCGTGCAAATATTTTTACAAACGTTTCCGTGTTGCGATTGTTGCATCCCGATGGGGACTAAAGTTTCGTGCTACGTTTACAATACTTCATTCTTGGTTTTTAATATGTGACAAAAGACTCAATATTTCAAACGGCAAAATATACGTATTTGCTGGGGTCTGGGAGTCAGTATTTGTGTTTTCGAAATAAAGAAAATGCTTGCGAACTTCTTGTTTCAAAATAGCCACTTCATAAAATGTAAGCCCAATTTAACTGATGAACGTTATATGTATATTATAATTGTACTAACAATCATTGTAGTTCGTGTGATCTTATTTTCTCATTGCTCTGTATAATATTTTTATTTATTATTACGTTAATTGAAACAATTGCAGAAATAAGATATACATATACATTATAGTGGATTGAGTAGTCCCTAAAATAGAAACATGCAACTTATGTTGCTTCGTTTTATATTCAGAGATCAGTGTTTGGCATGTTTTATTTGATGTAAGATAACAAATAATCACTTCAAATAATGCATTATGTCGTATAACATGGTTCAGGTTTTGGAATTTTGAAATATGACAGAAATAAAAATAGAAAAATAGATGTTATATTTAACAAGAGTAATTGATAAAAAATTCAATAAATTTGAAACAAGGACATAACCTAAAGCAAACTTATTTATATGTTCAAACAAGCTAATATACATGACTATTTCAAATAACACGTAATTAAATGAGGTACGTAAAATTCTGAAGTCTGCTGCAAATACAATCATATGAGCAAACAGCAACATGAATGATAATAACAATTTACTTACGACCATTGGCCCCAATCTTCAAAGCGAATGCTTCTCGCTAAAGGGCTCGGACTTTATCGCGAACTACGGAGGATATATCTTTCGAAAATTCCTCGAACAAACGCACGGCGCAGAAATTTAGTAAGCAGAAGATCAAACAGTAGACTAAGGCTGGAACGTATTATATTTTCCTTTTCTATTCATCAGTTTTACATACTTCGTGCGCCGGAGCAAGAGCAAGCGTGATCAGAAAAAGAAGAAAGGAAAGCGGGAGATAGATAAAAAGAAAGAGAGAGAGAGAGAGAGAGAGAGACAGAGAGAGAGAGGGAGAGAGAGAGTAAGAAGAGTGAAAATAAAAGAGAGAAATAGATGAATTAACTGGCGGACGTAGCAAAGAGCTGGATGAATCAGAGTAATCGGCAAAAGAAATTCCAGCCGCCCTGTTTGCCGGCGATTTTTAACGTCGATTGTAAAAAATCTCGACTGGATATGTATTTTTCACAGTTGCGAAACCGTTTCTCATTGTTCCGCGTTTCGTGTTCCGTGTCTTTAGTCCCTTTATCCCGCCTGGAACGGAACGCAGAATAAAAAAATCTCTCGCAGCGGCCCCGGCATCGATTGAAACAAAACAACGTTTTAATCCGTAGCGTTTCGAGAAACGAAAAGAACGACGACGGATAAAAAAATGCTCGATCGTACATTCATTTACTGTCGCGCGGATTCGTGCTCGTGGATCCGAGAGATCACACTGCGCCGGAGACCGATTCCCTACGTTCCGGTATGTTCGAAACTTTTTCTCTTCGCGGCATGGTAATCGATTTTCGTTTATCTCGATACTTTTTCGTCTGTGTACACGCATCGTTTCGTGAATAGAAAGATTCAAGGATATTACCCACACAGAGCTTGGGTTAGAGATTGACGTGATAGAACGAAGCCAAATGAGATTGCGGAAAGGCCAGAATTCCAGTCAGAGTACCGGGATGAAGTGGAATTGAATATGAAAGCGCCTATATGTCGGCTGTTTGACTGTCGCATTGTCGGTCTTTGAATTAAACTGGGTCAATATCGAAGTTGAGTTTAACAATGCGGTTGTCTCCAATTGATAATATACCTCGCCGTTCGATCATCAATTTTATTATTCACGATTTACGGAGAAAATTTATCTAGAGGGTGGAATGGGGGCACTATTATTTCACAGTTGGTTTAATTCTTGTGCGCTCTCCAGCGAAAGTTCATTCGTTTCCTGTATTAAAAGTTGGAATCTGATGAGCGTGAAATTGTTTTCGAAGATGAGAGAATATGAGGTCACGTTACGTTTCACTGTTAAGTAATTAGATGCCCTCTAATATTTATATTATATTTATATGATAATTATTAGAGGGTTTCTATAGTTATTATAGAGCATGCATTACCGAGATATACCGAGATATACAAAACGCATTTTTTAAATTTTCCTTACAGACTCAGATTAAAAAGTTAAAAATGAGAGTTTTTTATTTTGTTTTGTCACTCCACTGACAACTTTTATGAACAATTGAAACAAATTCTCCTCGAATAATAGTTATTAGTTTTTGTCACTGGTAACTATTATAAGAGGCTAAAGCAGAATTTTAGGATGAACTAGAATAAATTCATTTCATCGAAAACTATTGTAAGTGACCGAATTTCTGTCATCATTAACAATTATTGGCAACACAAAATATTCGGTTAATCGTAATTATTACTTCTAACCAAAAATTGAAATCTAATAACGTGGCTTTTAAAAAAGTTTCTTTTACATTTCGTGATCAATAGCTTCAATGTGAATAACAATAACATTTCTGCTGGTTTTGTATTAAGTCACCGACTATCATTTTACCGACGATGTCTTACTTGTACCATTTGACTGACATTTGTCTGTTAATTAATATTGTCGATGAAACGACCGTTGGTGATTTGATATAAATATAACCCTTTTTGCTAGAGTAATGGAGCCTATTACTGCGACGTGAGATGGGTTTGTATTCGGGCATAATTCACTTTACATTTATCAAATAATAAATATAAAATTGTTTTATTCGTAAATAAACGAAATAAAACAATACAAAAATTTAATATGTCCTATTCGGTACAAATAAAATTAATTATGACCGGAAACCAACGAAAGGCACGGTAATTAGTCAGCCCATAGTAACTGGCTCCATTACCTTAACCGATATTAGGGAAGAAAAGTTGCAATGCGATTAAAAACAAAGACTCGAGGGAGATCGATCAGTGCGCAATGGTTAAATCGGATCGTTTCTCAAAACGGACAGGGTCGATCTAATATCGAGGTAATACGGCGGCAGAGGCACCGTGAAGAACGCGCACCTAATTTGTCTCCGGGAGCATTTCCGTTGCTTGTTCCGTTAAACGTTCGCGGAGAGAGGAACGAGCCACGGCCCATTCTATTCCATTTGCCGGAGACCCCGAGGAGTTCGCGTGGTACACGATCTAACGGCGGATAAAGATAAATCGCTGACAACGTTTTATCGACTCGACGAGGCGTCGGGAGCGGAAGTCTGAGTCGCGGGAGTGCCCCGTCCTCGGAAGCCTTGGAGATTTTATTCAGTTTCGTCTGGCATGGTACGGCGCGACAGTACTTCCGGCAGCCGGCCCTTGATTTATCGCTGATTTATTTGGACCTGCTCGACGAAAAACGAACAATCACGACTCGTTCCCAGAGTTTCTTCACGGACGCCGCGCGCCGCGCTACTTCCGAGCACTTTTAGGACAACTACTCCCACCGCGCACTCTTACAAATAGTTTTCAAACTTCATGGATGACTGCCGAGAAATAAACCGCCATTCCCGACAACCGGAGATTTTCAGTTTAATCTCGGGTAAACGATAGTGATCGGACATTTGTGATTGGATTCTGGAGTACACTCCACACGATTCGGCGAGGTATCCGATCAATCTTCATCTGTCGATCGAACTTGCTGCGCTGCAGGGGAACATTTCGAAAATTTTACCGAGACAAAGCGTACTTAAACTATAGACTTGTTGGTAACAAAGAAAAAACGCACTTGCACAGATTTATACAGAGAATAATGCTCTTGAAGTCCAAGTATTTGTTGTAATTTAATTATTAATATTGATGATTAGACTGTGGAAATTTATGCAAATACATATTTCCTGTTCATGTACATTAAGTAAATAGGATTTGATAAAAATACGTTTCATCGTTGAAAAAACTCTAAAATGCTTTTTTAAAAGCTTTTTTACATCGTATCGTTTAACGATTATGCATCACAATGTACCATGAAGAAATAATTAACGTAATAATTCGTAGCTAATGGAATTATTAAAATATGTTAACAATAGAATTAATTTTCATTTTCGTAACAGTTACAATCTTCGAATAAATTATTGTAATAGAGATTTTTAAATTATTCGAATAATAATGTGAATAATTGACGACTGTTTTTCATTTTACATAATTTTATAAGGATACATTTATACGAATACATTTAGGATCAGCTCAATTTCAGCTACTTATAGAATGATCAAAGTGCCTTCCCCTGTACTTGTAGAAAGATTGTTTAGTTGTGTGATCAATATACCCAAAACTTCCTGATACAACATTTAAAAAAAAAGGGATATGGAAGAAATACGTCGATAAAATATGTAAAAAATACTTTATACTCTACCATTCTATGCAAACAAATTCTTCTTCGAATTGTAATGAATTGTAATATTAACTAGATATTATAATATATAATAATAATTAATGTAATAATAATATAATGATATATAACAATAATAGTTTAATTACTTTACCCCCGGGAAAGGTATGTGTTCCCGATGGAACATGATTTGAAAAATAAATATAGAACAATATCATAATACTATAGTATTAACTAGATAAATTTTATTCAAATTTTGAAATTGCATTTCAGTCAAATGCAATTTTTTGCTTCAGTCTCTACTCTTCTCCGTCATCCAAATAAAATTTTACTGAACCCTGGTTGCTGTTAATAAAGTTATCCAGTTCGCAGTAGTTGAAATGGCAGGCGAACCTTTCACGACCGATCGTCAACAAGGCTCGCGTGTGCTCGTGACTAATTATTCCTCGCTGTATATGATGTCTATCTAGCAGTCGAACGATAAGAAGTTATTCCCGGAACTATTCGGTAATAACTGTGCTTGAACGAAATGAATCCCTTCGTGAAAAAACGGGTCACGTTTATCGTTTATTTACATTTTTACGGAGAAGTGTAAATCCCACGGATGACAGGTGCGAACACGAAGAAACGAAAGGGAAAGAATACGAGAAAGAACCATAACTAAAAGTTACAAGCCGCGGTACGGTAAAGAATATCGGGTACACGCGATCCACAAACAATTTGCAAGATGCGAATGAGCTTCGCGACGTTCCCGGCCACTTTCAATCCCACGACATCTGCTTGGAGACGCATGCAATCGCTCTTCGAATTTCGCGAATTTTTCTGTGCTCTCCACGCTACGAATTCGCGCATTGGTAGATCGGCTTACTAAAAAAAGTAAAATAATAATAAAATAATATAATATAATAATAATATAATAAAATAATATAATAATAATAATAAAATTTATCATAATTAAATAAGTAAAATGATTGTAACTTATTAAAACCTTTATTAATAACTAATTATTTTATTTTTATGTAATGTTTGTTAATTAGTTTAAGCTATCCTTTATGTTGATGACTAATTTGTGGATTTTATGCACTTGTGATAAAAATGATCAAATATTTAAATCGTTAGAATAATTAAAAGAGTTTTAGAATATACTTAATGTATTAAAGTGATTGTTATTCATTCATTACTTTACCTTCAAGCAATGTTTGCACCCAGTTCTCTAACTTTCGGCATTTTGTAAGAGACTGCCTATTATAATATAAAATATATACACAAAATATGTTATTTAAAAATATTTAAATATGAAAACGTAGAAGTAACTAACTACAAATCTAATATTCTAGACAAACAATAAAATTTAATACAAGTCAACTTACTTTCCGATGGCAGAACAATTCAAGAATTATATTTTTAATTAAAAAATACGGGGTAATATTAATTGTTCAATGCCGACGCATTGTCAATGTGGAAGAAAAAATAAAAATTGAAGGTGTCAACATAAATATTGACGCGAGTGTATCTGTTTTCCCTTTTCAACAAACTGATATAGTTCGCAATTACTCCACTCTTCCCTACACTGGCAATTTTCAATTCGTTTAATCTTCCCATTATTTCAAATTGCAGCTATTCACTTCTGTCACAAACGCATAAAATCCGCAGTCTAATTATTACCTCAGCATCGCCGGAATAATATAAACAGACATAGGAGATAAAAGGGGACGCACTCTATAAATTTCGCGTTATCACGTTTCGCTCTGTTGCATCCAGCGCGAATGCAGAAAATCCGCCGGACACTGATTAGCTTTATCAACATTTTCCGCAAGGTGGCACGTCGAGTTTCTGGACGTCCATTAAAAAAGGAGACCCGGGGATAGAAAGCGTCCAGGCTCAAAAATAAAAACGTTGCGACCGGAAGCATCGATGATCGGGTGAATTCCGAGAGAACGGATCCTCCGATTCGAATTTCGCGACAAGAATTTCGCAGCGCCGGCGGATGTGCATAGATCGAGACCTGGGCACAGGGTACGTGCAGGTGAATCTCGAAATCCTGTCGAGTGTAAACCGAGAGAGGAGAGGAGAGCAGAGAAGTCCTACGCCACGTGCGACGGTTGTCTGGCCCGGAATTCAATTTGATCGTTCCATTCGTCTTTGCACGGCAACATCGCCACCGGCCGGGACACCATTCGACCCTAGTCTCGGGGACATCAGCCCCCCTGTTTCTCGATTTATTTGCCCCTTTGTGCCAACGCGGTGCGTCGCGACGCCACGGGGCCGCACCACCACCCAGCTCAGTCAGCTACGCGTAAACGTTTATTAATGCGCGTAAATCAAATCGGTGCTTGATATAATGACCCTCCCCGCGGCTGGGAAAGGTCTCTCTGCTCGTATCTAGTCAGATAAGGAGGATCTTCGTGTCGTGATTTCAGGGGAATAGTGGTTCGAGGGCGGCGAGCATTATTTCGACTCCCGGGAACACCGTCGCTAATCTTGCTGGGATTTTTTCGCGCATTTACTTTACATAAATTCTACGGGAATGACCCTTTGGGTACGCGGAATGCAAACACCCCCTTCCGATAGAGGCCTGCCGAGTATCTCCAACCCCTTTGATTCGAATTCTTTTATGAGCCGATCATGATTTATCCGACGGATTTATTTCGTTCTCACACTCGGAGAAACAGGAATATTTGTGTTTCGCTGAACGGAATAGCTGGGTGCTGGTGAAGTGGAAAATGTTATTTTGTCAGTTTCTCACACCTTCACGGTAGTGTCTGGACTCTTGCACTTTTTGAACTTACCTAAGGGCTTGTAACACTTCTTGTTTACTGGGAATCCAATTAATCGGGGTAAAGCATTTTCTCTCCTCGTGCTCCACTTCTTACTAAGCTGAGACCAAAATATGCACAGGAATTCAGGTATTGCTGTAACATTTCCACAAAGAAACAAATTTGAATTTGTACAAGAATCATTTATTAAGCTTTCGCAGATGTTCGTATTACTTGAAATTTTAATTAATTTGTGTGTCAAGTTGATAAATTTATAAGCAGATTGCGAAATACAAGCCCAATAACAAGATCTTTCTTTCCTTTAGTAATTATGATAGATCAAAAATAATACATTGACATATTTTAATTCTTTCAATGTTTATAGTATTTTAAATCGCGACTACTTTTTCTTGTTTCAATATATTTTTCATTTCAAAACAGAGAGTTTCATGTCAAGCATCTTCTAATTTTCGGAATAATGCAAGATACAATACATTTTGAGCAGCTTACTTTAAGACCTCTTTTAGTCCTCCAATAAGAACAGAACCAAATAAAATAAAATATGTCCTTTAACATTTTTTTAAGGATTATGTTACTACGCTGAAAAAAATTAAACATTTATTTTATATATAAGGCTTACATATTTATAGGCTTCGTTTATTACTGTCAGAACGATTCTTAGAATGAAATCATAACGAGTTATTTTATTTTAAATCGTACGTACTATGTAACGATAAAAGGTGACTGATTAATACTATCTTATAGAACTCATAAGAATGCGTTTATTAGAGCTTTGCGTGAGTTTCGCCATGACGTATGCACGAATAGGTAAGCTTACACAAATCGTATCACGCTAGTGACTTAATTAATAATGGAAAGAGAAATCACAAGTGGGTCGTACAGTGACAATGATTTACCCGCTGCTTGCATTGTTACTAAAATTGAAAAAGCGGCGGCAATGAAATATTCAAAAGTGTTGAAACAAGAGACTGCAACAGAGGAAACATTGACACATATCCAGCAAAGCTGGACTCTTCAGAGCCAGTCTACGCGTTCCCGGAACAATGTTCCCGGCAAACAAAGGGAAAAAGGATCGCATCGTCAAGATCTCGGTTGGTACAATGTCGTCAACATTCTGAACGCAGCCCAGGGGTATTCCGTTAGAAATGGGATTAATTACTAACGAGTAACAGCGAGCGGGAAAACTCTCCGGAGACTTGGCTCGTCTCCGATTTACCGGAAATAGCTATCGAATCATTCGGAACCGTTCAGGCCGACGTATCGAACGACTGGTCGCGTTTTTCTCCCAGCGGGAAAACCGTTTAGTATCGTCGCCCGCCGAGAGAACGCGGCGTGTAAAACCATCTGACGTACACGCACGCACGCACGCACGCGTGCGATTAGTCTCTCCGGCGATAATGATCTCTCCCTATTCCAGAAATTGTTGCATAATATTTCCTGAGGCACGCAACTTGCTGCGATGACCTAAAAAATTTAAACGGTACCGCCAGCTTGTTATTAAACGGCGATGCAAGCCGCGGCTACAATAAAAAGGAGTGACCCATCGGACCGAGATGATTACCGGAAACCAGCGACCTCTTTCATTTTTCTGCTCGTAAAATTCATTATCGTGGAATGTGGGTAATGGATAACTTCCCCGCTTCTGGGTGAAACTCGATCAGGTTTTTTTCGATTATACATTATGTTTGTTAAACTTTGTAATTACAATATTTAGATGTATGCGTTAGACATCTATAAACCGCACGTATATTTTTTACTGTTTCACACTTTGTTTTACAGTTTAACACATTCAGCGCCGACAATCGACAACCAAAATTTTCACAAAATCATAGCAATTTAATTAATTAGAACGAAATTAGAAAGTTAAAATTGATCGTAGGGGATGATATTGGAACTTTTTCGCATTGGAAACATCCTAGTCAAATTCAGTTTGATCGGATATACTAAAATGAATTTTCAAAATTGTTTAAAAATTAGCGTCACCCACATTTGGGTGACGCAGCTCAACGTGTTAATGCTTAGATACCAATCGCGTAATTTGAAAAAATATAATAAGAAATTAAAAAAGCAGTTAAAGCTTACCGATATCGTCTATAAGTATGAAGAAATAAAAGAGAAAGTGCGATCTTTTATTGTCATACGACTTATAGTACCATAACAGAAAACGTAATCGTTTGTTCGTGTCTACTCTAGTCAATAGTCTAGACAATATTACCTTTCTGGGAATAACGTCATTGAGCTTTTTATTGAAATTGATTATTTACTATATCTTTTCAACTAATATGAATGATTTTTATGAATTCTTAACCAATTGTCCAAAACATAATCGGTGGTTCTAAAATTACGTACTGAATAATCGGCAACGTAATTTTGTACCAAAGATTTAGAATGTTAATAACTTAAAGGAAACTCGATACCTCAACTACAACGTGTAATTACAAACATGATTTATTCATAGAGGGTACATGTTACATGCGAAAAAATGATAACAAAAATATAGTGCCAGTGTAATAACAAAAAGACTAGCATTCCCTTGTGAACATGCTCAACACGTTCCAGACTTTTCTGATAATAGAAAATCACTGTTTCAACTCCATTAACAATGAGAACCATAAAAGAAAAAGAAAACTAGTTTCTTGCCAATGAAACTATTGAATAATTGAATTCATTGATCTCTATAATCTTGCTACGAATTCCGATTGATCGCAAGTATACAAGGTGTTCGCTTACCATTCTTCCCTCTTTTGGCAAATGAGGAGTGTACTGAAAAAACGAAATGGAAGAAGTTCAATTGTTTTATATAAACAATATGGTAGAACGTGTAATTTTTGTGGTTACAGAGAATTATTTTCAATTGTTTTAATTAAACATGATTATTCTATTTCCATGATTGTACAATAAGACAGTTTCAATAATAAACTAAGTATATTTCTTATTATAATATATATTATATTTGTAATATTGAATAATATCATATTGAAAATCGAGAATTAATAAAACAATTTAAATATTTCATATTACAGTCTTTAAAAGTATTGCTTATTGCTAAAACTTCAACGAAACTTTAAAGGAATGGAGAATGCTTAATTCGTTTCGTTTTATTAAAAATATAACTATGCTTTTGTAGATGTAATTATTGAAGAAATATATTTATCCAGACGCAAGCTGCAATCAAAGTCCTGCAAAACTTGAATAATTACAGTCTTGTTATTTTTATAAAACAATGCCAATCAAAATGCCAATTACATTTCCACCAACAAGAAGTACTTACATATACTTTGGTACGAAGTATTCGAATTATGTTCTTCATTTTCGGTTTCTGTTCCAATCCCGAAAATGCCAAATGAAAAATTTAAAGCCGTTACTCGACTGGTAAGATAACCGCAATTATACGAACTGCTTCTACCATTTTTGACCTTGTGTGACCTTGTATAAACGATACAGCATTGCAATATGTGACGAACAATGCTACTCTCTGCGCGAGCCCACTGGAACGAATTTTTTGATGATTAAATTAAAAATTTTCTTAAAGATATGATAAATATATCTTTACTTTAATGATTTACTTTAATAATTAATAATACAATTGAGGATGATATATTTTAAAGCACGAAACATCTGCGAAACCACTGTATTAAAGTTCCAATACATATTTCAAAATAATGAAAATCGTACGTAGCATATCTCCTTAAAAGTGCCATAAACGCAAGCTTGTACGTTCTCCATTATGCTGTTTATAAAAAACAGGGCAATCCTCCCACTTCTTTGTTTCCGTACACACGACATTTCCGGGAAATACGCTGGCTAGTAAGTTCGTGAATACCTGGGAACAATCGGGGCTTTGTCATGATTTAATTTGTAGCTTACAACCGGCGTGGCGCAAACTGGAATCTATTTCGTTTCGGTGAATAAATATTTCGCTGGTCCCGCATACAATTACGAAATAATTTCAATACGGTTTCATTCGATTCTCCTGTTTCCGTAAATATTAATATCCGAGATCCGCGGAGCCCGTGCGCGTTCGGCGCTGGGTAATTTAAGCCGGGATGAAATAAAAGGACCGTCTCGGACGTCAATATGCAGACCGCGGGTCGGAAGCTCTTCCGAAAGGAAGCAGGTGAAGCGTCAGGAAAGCCGAGAGTCAACACCGCGTCGCGAGGAACGTTTTCCTGTTCCGCTCCGGAAAAACCGATACCGTGTCTCGTTGCACCGGGTCAAACAAAACATTGCGGCCCGTGTTTGCCGGTTTAATGGCGACCAGGGCCTCCCTACCGCGCGTCTATCTCCCTGAGAAAAAGGCGGCGCTCGTGTTCGTTCCGTGGAACACGGGAAATAAATACTCGGAAACGAGGAACAGGGCTCGCGAAAGCACAAAGCACGCCGCGCTTTCGCTACGAAACAGGGAACGACGGAGAGGGTGAAAGTTTGGAGAGTGTGTCCGGTGACTCTGCAGGGGACCGTTCCCATCGGTCGGTAATGCGATTCATGCGCGTTAATGAACGCTTCCACGTGGCCCCCGACAGAATCACTTTGATTCGCTTCGCGAGAGCAGGGGTTAATCGTGATTCGATTATTTCCGTATGCGTGTTTTCCGAGCCTGTTTGCGAGGCACCGGTTGTGCTGGCAAAACTGAGAATTGCTTGCTTCATATTTCGAAGCTTCGAGATTGAAACAGTTGTGAGAACCGAGAAGATGTTATAATTGTTGTGGATATATCGGTTCTGGCTGATTTCAGTTTCGGTCACGGTTCTTCAAATACGATTTGATGTTGGTTCTACTAACCTTGGTAATAAGTATTTGGCCAAAAGAAATACTAACGACTTAATGTGAAATAACGAGATTACACCTAAAATGCTACGATGCAAATATAAAGTTGTCGGTAACTTAAAATTGTACATGTGCTGAATAACCACGCGAAATGTAATTAACATTTTAGTTTATTTTCTTGAAAGTAAATGTGACAAGGATGCTCGGAAAGCAGCATTTGACAGAGCGAGATACTGGAAAAAAGTATTTAACCATTACAAGTTTGTACAGGGGCGGGCAATAATCTTCTTTGTACTCACAGTATTCAGTATTTTATAACATTTTTACGTATATATGTGATTGTTTTGATGAACGCTGATGTCGATTTTGTTTTCATTTTCTTGATGAAATTTTTCATCCTAATAATTTATTGCTTTGCCAATTTTCTGCCTTTAATTTAGCGCATTAATGTCTCTACATTGTTCATAAATGCTATAGGAAATGAATTTGGTGTTTTTACACACTTAGTGTCAGTATTAATAATTATTGACATAAAAATGTTAAATAAAAAAAATCCATTGTTCCTACAATGTATATCAATAATGAAGGGGTCCAAGTCCGATCGACTTTTCTTTACAATTTTACGATTTTTCTTATAATTATATTAACACCACAAGTGAATAAATAATTACTGGCGGTCTTACAGTTAAACAATACATAATTTGTTACAGCAATTGCTTGTCGACTTTCACGCGATTAAGCAAAACGTAATTTATTGTAGCAATTGTTCACTTTTATATGATTGAAGAAGACATGACAAAGAATTAATCATTGCCGTCTTTATTTTAACACATTTAGCTGTCCTGTCAACAGCAAAAGTCGAAGTGCAAATATTGACAAAAAAAAGTATTTCTATCAAACGACGCGAATACGTCAAACTACGCCAACCTCCAATTTGCCAAAAAAGTGCAAAGATTAGCCCGAATATAAAATTAGCCTATTAGCGAGATATCTAGTCAGTGTCAGTAGCACGCAAACGTGACCCACTTATGTCGCCCTCCTCAAACCGACGCTGGGCATCGTCGACATTCAAAATTCATAAATCATTGTCCACTGAAGAAAGGTTCTTACGTCACCTTGGAACGAATTACCCAAATAAATAGCAAGGGAACAAGAAGTATGTATAGTTCCCAGTGGATCGTTTCGACAACCTTCTCTATAGTAAATAATCCGAAGACAAAGGAATTCAAGCCGGGTAGGTTCGCCGGCAATCGATAAGACGCAGGATATCGCTACTCCATGGGGATAGTTACTCTGTCCACGAGGGCCGGCAAACAAGCCTGGAGGCTTCAGCCGCCGTGAAAGACGCGGGACACGCGCGCAGGATCTCGTGGAAGGGAATCGGTAGCTTTCCGGGGTGAAACTCGAAACGCGTCGAGCAAACGGACGGTCCCTCGGGGCACAGACAACCGCCCTCTGCTTTTCTCGTTCGTTCTGTTTCTGCCTTGGTGAAAGAAACAGGGGACCCAATAGCGAGAGAGAAAACAGCGAGGGGGCATAGGAAAAAAGAGAGAGAAACGGAAAAACAAATTGGGAGAGGAGAGGAGAGAAGAGAAGAAAGAGGAAAAAGAGAGGGGGAGAGGAAAAGAAAAGGATCCTAACTAAATCGCGGTTTAGTCGCAATTTTTGACACTTTTGACCAATAAGTGTGAGATTTTGAAATTTTCAGCATGCATATAATTTACTGATATCTGCAAAACGCATTTATAACTTTATTTTTTGTCATTCTAAGCAATAGCAAAATTTTAAAAAAACATTCTCGTTATGATATAGTAGTCTAGTCCCGGTACCATCTAAAAAATATTCAAGTCGTTTAGTGCAGTTAACAAATATTTGAACATAATACAGAAACAAGGAACAAATATTTTAATGCAACAGGTTAATAAATAATGCGAAATTATGTATGAAAATATTTTCAAAAATCAGACATCGATAGCATATCGTTCATAACATATTAACAAGTATCTGGAAGCTTTTTGCTGTAATTTATTGTTAATATCCAGACATAGGAGGCTGCAAAATTTGTCTAAATCTTTGTCAACTTCTTCTGCGCATTCGTTTAAATGGAATGTGTTCTGTAAAAAAAGAAACACATCCGCTTTTTTTGTCATTGGAAGGAGCACAAACCCATATTCTCAAGAATATCGCGATTTGTCCTCGGACGCGCCTCTAAGATATATGATTACAATTAAACCGGCAAGCTTTGGCAAGAAAATTTTTTATAATAATGTAGAGGAAGGTTCACGGAATAATTTTACGTGGAGATCCCAGAACCTTAATCGAACTTCCTTAATAGATGTGTAACTTCGAAACAATAAAACTAGATATACAACAAATAATTAACAAGTGTTTAATACCTTCAATTGAATAATCCATTCATATTTATATCTATTGTCGTGAACTTTAAATAGATTAAAGGTAGCTTTTTTCAATTGTTTACGTATGAATAAAGACCCTAGACTACGATTATGTTATAAAAATAAATATATTGATTTTTCGACTTTTTCGATTGCTCGAATCACTGTGCGGTGTGACGTGATATTCTAGTTACGCCATCTCCTGAGAGAAACAAAAAATTAATTCCAACAACGAACGATTACCAACAAAAAGAGAGGGAGAGTGGTTGAGAGAGAAAGAAAGCAGGGGGAGGGCCGAGAGAGAAGAAGAAAAGAGGGAGAGAAAAAGAGAGAAAAGGGGCATAGGATCGGCGAAACAGAGGGCCTAGGGGCCTGGCAGGCGCGCGTCCCCCGCGGAGTCGTAACGTTCCTCCGCGCTGAGCTGGGGAAAAACGGACACGAAAAAAGGGAAAAGAGAAAAGGGAACTCGCAACAGTGCATTCTAGTTATTAGCGCAGTCCGGGCTGTGTGTATACCTTCGTGATGGGGAGTCGAAATATAATTAAAGGTTCGCCTTGTGGCCGGCCTAAGGGATGTTTTGGTTCCATTATAGCGTGCTACCAACCCCTGTATGTTCGAGGGTGGCCCTCGAAACCCGCGACCGGTCTACAATTACTGTCCCCTACTCTCCTTGCGACCGGCTATAAATTTCGATGTATGCATATTCAAACCGTACACCGTCTCCCTACCCTCGCGGACCTCCTTTCTTACCGGACACCGTCGCTTTTACTTTATGCCCACCTGTTTTCTCTGTTTCTACGGTTCTCTGTATCCATTACCTCAACCCTCGCTTATGGAACAACCACGGAATTATTGCTCCACGTTTCGCCCGCATGCCTATGTACAGGGTGTATCAGAATTCTCGTTGCATTTCGAAAATTCAGGTAGCGAGTACACGGTTCGTGGCTGTGTTACACGCAGTAGTCCAGGTTATTTTTAAAAGTTATCTTAGGAAGCACTCATTTTCAGGGGTAACGGGTGTTCTAGGACACCCTGTATATATGTTTTTCGAGTCAAAATCTCGCGAACTCGAGTGGGGTGGATGGCCCGACTTATAATGCCCGTCAGCGAGACTTAAAAGGCCCGAGTTCTTTCGTGCACCCTCTCGAGTTTTTCATAGAATTACCACCGGCAGGGCTGCGTCACACGTCGTGTCAAAAATAATTCAGCGGAGGGTGCAAACTCGCGGGGCTGGCCGTGCCGTCGCGTTAATTGCTACAGATTAATTTCGTTGCGGCGCTGCATTCCTACGCGATTTCTTTTATCCCCCATGCTTTGACACCGTGCAGACCATGGTTTTAATGGGGCCGCGTTTGAAGTCGACGCGCGAACGGTGGATCGTCCGTGCTGCATCGCGTTTCAATATCGCGTTTAGACGGATTCCTTCAAGCATTATCAATGCTATAATTCTTGCGAGCGTTGTCGATCATTATTTCGGATGTCGGTTTAGAACAGAGATAAAAAACAAGAATTATTGCATCAATTTTTATAGGAAACATCAGTTCTTATCCAAGTTGAAGACGTTAACCACAAATTGAGACAAATACAGGATGTGGCAATAATCAAGTTAAATATTTCAGTTATTTTTTGAGATACCTGTATTAACAAAAATTTGTCTCTTTCAAAAACTATTTTCACCCTCAATGATGCATATTTCCTTTCTAGCTACTATTCTTCATGTACAAGAGTTGAAAATAGCTCGTATTGGGGGTTGGAAACTTATTGTGATTATATTGTGAAAATGATTAGAGATAAAATTGTTTAAATAAATTTTTGCACTCTTGATGTTTCATAAAGTAAGTTATTTAGGTTCTAGTATATGAATTATAGCAACATTACACGCATGCATAATTTTCCGACAATCGTCACACACGTTGCAATACAATTGTTAAATATTTAAGATTAGTAAATTTACGTAGTATAATAAAACTAGCATAATAAATCCATTCTGATAAAACACTGACGTATAGTTTTTACGTGTTTTGTTTAGTAACGAAGCTACCAAGGTTGCACCTAAAAAACATTAAACTGAAATATCTAAAAAAGAGTATCCATTCTGTGGAACAATCCGAATTTTTCATAATACTAAAAACGTCTTCCGAAAGCAATTTCAGAACTTTAGCGCCGTCCTAGCGAAATTAATTTATTTAACAGATCTGCTAATTCCACTATTGAATTCGTCAGAGATTTATCGTTCATTATAATCTTTTATTTCAATACGGAGCTAGAGCAGAGCTGCCAGGTGCGGAAGGGTACTAAAATATACGGACATTCAGCAGAATTAATTCATTAGCCTCATTCGAATAGAAGCTTTCTCGACGATTGTCTCTCCCCTAAAATGAGAAGAAGTGTCTCGAAATCGCGGCGATTCCTCGCGATCCAAAGGACGATGACTGGTCCCCGGGTAATCGACCCGCTCCTCTTTTTCCTTTTTTTCGTTCCCTGGCAGAAGTTTGCCGAGATGATTCACAGCGATTACGGCAGACGCCGTCTGCGCCCTTGTTGTAATCCATTAAAAGCACTTTAATAAATTGACAAATATATGAAATATCACACGGTCGACTCCTTTGTCTCTATCCCGTTTGCATGCGTTGATGGATTCGATTACTACGCTAGGGGAATCTCAAATTTCATGTCAATGCACTTTGTGCACGGTCGCCCTCCTTCTCTTTCATTTTTTAATAACTTAAAATATTGATATGTTTATTTTCAACACATGTTCCCCCGGGTTTACAATGTTATCCGGAATGTTATCCTAAAATTTAATAAATATAATATATAATAATAACTTACGATAAAATAATAATAACTTACGATAAAATAATATAAAAAATAAAGAAAAATACAAAGGTATTGGCTAATATTGATACTGCATATGTGTGTAGTATTGTTTAAAGTAAGCTCGGTCGACATCTTCAGGTCGCGCAGCTCATCTGACAAATGCATGCAAATACATTTTATAAGAGCTAGTACTCAAAATAATTTGATATTCATAAGCAGCCTGCGGATGTTTAGTAAAAATTAATAAAAATTTGTATTGATTTGAGGATAGAGGTGTTACATACATTTATATTTCATTCCCCAATCATTTTAGTAAGTTGAAAATAATGTCACAGTGGTTATGTCAAGGTTATATAATTTTAATTCTTGAAATGGTTTCACTGTTCTGTATGTATTGATCTAGTATATAACATATTAATTCTGAACAATATAAAATTAGAATAGTATATAACATATCAATTAACTGAACAAAAACAGCAACTTATTACAAATACATATAATTAAAAAGAAATAAAATTTGGCACTGCAATATTGGTAATAAGTATCTTCACGTAAAATAATAATTATCCAAGATAGTCGTAAAAAACATAAATTAGATGCAAATGTCTTACCTCTTTCAATAATCGTAATAAATTGAAAATAACGTAACAATATCCTTAAATTCTTTTGATGTGTTCGCAGCGTTCTTAATGTCTCTATCACGAGTCAGACTCGTCAAAGTACGGCAAAGGGTTAAGGAAATTGTTGAGACCTAATAAATGAACGTAATTAAAAAAGAATGGTAGTATAAGAGGTTAATGAAATATTTTTGTTCTCGCGCATTTGCAATCTTTCTCTCGAAACTGTTTCCGCAGAATAAATTTCAAATAACCTCTGCGTACCTCTGATATACATTATGATGTTTAATACCAAAATTTCGGTTTTTTGAAATTTTTCAGTAAATGAGATGATTTTCATGGTCGATTGTTATTCCGAAAGTACAGGAACGAACGCGCGAGCCGCTGCAGAACGGCTTGGCTCGAGGAAAGAAAACGAAATGCGGCTCGCCATCAGGAGAACCGGAATAAAAACATGTTCATTAACGTGCGTGGCAGCGTGGGAAATGGTAGAAGGTTATCCAATTAAAAATATACCGAACAACGGGTATCGCGTCGTGGCACTAATAGCCGGGAACGATATCGTGGCCATTCATTATTTACATTCATAATACGATTGCGATTCGCATCGTTTTAGAAACCCGTCGACCGTGCCGATAAAATTGCGGCCGAGCCGTGCGCACCGTTTTAAATTTTCATGGGCTCGCCGCGAGCCGGCCTGCCAACAATCTGTCTAATTGCATCGCCATCGCTAGACTCGGTAGACCGGCCGCTTACCGGAAATCAACAGCGGCCGTTAATTAATTAATCCACCCCGGTAGCTGCCGGCGGGATACGCTTTTTTTCTTCCGAGCTCGCGGAATTTTACTTACACGCGGAAACTCGAGGAAACGCGGGCTCCAGCGTGTGCGAACTTGTTACCTAATGGCTCCATTGCTGTATCACGAACTCTTGGAAAATCAGCCGGCCGCTCAAACTTAATTGATAAATTGTATGCTCCGACCTTCCTGCACATTCATCGATTCTGCATGACTCGTGATGCATAATCGACCAAAATATCCAAAGTAAGGAAAATTGAACTTTGATGTACAACAAAATTGGTAGAGCAGCGTATATAGTGATTGACCGTTTAAGCCGAGCGTTACACAATTGATAGAAAGGAACTATTTATCAAAATCGGATAATAAAAATTGCTGCTCTCGCTATGATTAACAGGTTATGTGACAGTGATTGATTCTTCTATTAGGACAGTCACAAAAACACTCCATAAAAATTTCTGGCATACAAAATAGTTTATTTATCAATAAAAACTTAAATCTATAGTGAAAAACAGTCTGTTTGAACATAGCAGTACTTATTGTTGACAATAATATAAAGGCATGTTAATCTAAACGATAATGTTAATTTAAGAACCCCACATAAGTTAAAAATTATACTAATATATACTTAAAGAATAGTTTTAAATACTTACCAATAGTAACATAACCTGAAATTAGTTAGTGTTCTATACCAGTCAATCACTATGAAGAAGGAAGATTGTGGTGACAATTCTCGACCCCCTTACATTTTTGAAAATATCGACATTTTTTAGTCAAATAACTTCATTTTGTAATCCTTGGAGCATATATTGTACACATATAATAATTAAATGAATTGTTGCGGCATTTATTAAGTTAATATATCCAAAAATTATTGGTTACTATAGTTGTGATTTTTAGATTACATGAAATCAAAGACGCGTAATTAGTTCTCAATTTATTCATGTCTTTACAAAATATAAATTAGAATAAGATATGATCTATTTCTTCTAAAAAGTTAGTAAATGTAAGATAATGCCTTTTTCATTTTATATTTACCAATTTTTTAGAAAAATAGTCAATTCCTGTATACATATAGGTCAACAACTGTGCACGCTATTCTATCCTGCATTTTGTCGAGGTCGCAAATTGCAAATCTGAAGCCGAATTTACTAAATGGAAAGTAGCTGTTTGAAAACGAAAGACTTTGCAATAATTAAAAATTAAAAAGTATATTATAAAAATTAAAAAACATATTAAATTAAAATTCTATAGTTATAATTTGCAGTTAAGGATAATACAAGTAAATTAATAATTGAGTGATTTGTATGAAAATATATTAACTGTATAATGGAACGATAACTATTCATTATAAATTTATTTATAACCTCGTAATGAATCACTATTTTTCATACGTAAAGCTTCCTCTTCGTTACGTAATTTAAGACTCTTCCTTTGTTCTTAACATATTTGTGTTACTAATAAAATTTTGAAGCCAATGTCGCTTTTATTGTTTTAGATACTTTCTTATATTCTTACAATTAATAAGAATTTAGAAGAAATTGATATTAACTGTGATGTTTCAGCCAGCTTTACATAAAGTTGTAATGAAAAGCTGTGAATACAGAATACTCCGTTTTTTGTAGCGTTTCAACCGCTTGAAAAGATCTGGGAGAAAAATATTAATTACTTTATTTGACGTTTTGCTGAAAAGTTAACTAAGACTTACTATTTCATTCCTTCGAACTTGTATAATTTTATGCAAGGAATGATTTTAACATAAATTGCGAGTTACTGAATGTACAGGAGGTAGACAGCTTTCATTTGGTTTCAAAACTTTTGATTAAGATTCTTCTTGTTAAACGCACATAAATTGTAGGTATTTCATGATTTTCATTTTATAAGTAATATTTATTATGATAAAATTTTTCTACGTTTATTCCAATTTTTATATGTGACCAGCGCAAGCCGTATCTATTTATACGTCTTATCCTAGTCTAGCGATTTGCGATTGCAAGATAGAATGTCATAAGTTTAAGCAGAATACGTAAATGAAGATCCTCCATTTAGAAACATCACTGAAGGGATATTAGCTGCTAGATATCTGTGCACGAAACTCTGACGAGATCATGAAGTCTCAAAATGGAAATTCTGGATCTTACAATATTTTATTATGATGTCGTGATGTGAAATTTTTATTCTATGCAGTTGTGATACTAGTTCACTGATGGTAATAAATTTAAATAAAATTAAGTTTAACATTATCTGAACTAGACTCATTAATGTTAGCTACAGAGACAAATGAAAACGTGCTTTTGTGAACACTGCTTTGAGAGAATTTATTAAAACATTTTCTACCGACTGTAATATTATAATTTTCGAAAGCCTGCGCTTTTGAGTAAAGAACTTTTTAATAAAATGTTTGATGGAAATAGAAATTTTTATAATTTAAATAATTGAAAATTCTATTAACAGATTTTCGGTTGATTGTGTGTTAATATAAAATGTTTAATTAGCAATTTGGCGAACTGGAAAGATATACAATACAATATTAATTGTATTGAACATACAATAATAAACTATCTAATATTCTACACCAAAATAATTTTTGCTATTTCTTGGTGTTAAGCCAAGATTAAGCATTAACCAATTAAGTATTGCGGCATTGAAATTTAGAAAAAAAAACACAAAAAGCGGAATTAATCGATTTGTCATCTGATTCGTATCTCTAATAACTGTATCAGGGACTCAGCGATGCGTACCTTCTTGGCCGTGAACCGTCGACGCTGACAAAACGTCTCTCTTCCTGCGAAGAAGTCCGAAACTTTGTTGTTCGGCGTGTAGCACGCGAAAATGATCGACGAGAAAAGTACAAAGGCCACTGGGGCCACGGAGGCCGGTAATTTATGTGTTTGTCCCGCGTAGCCGTCCAAGCTATTCGTTCTCGTGTATCGCAACGCGTCATTGGCAATGATAAAGCCCCTTTCTCCGACTCTGTACGATGCCTTGTTTGGGGATCGGTCGCAAAAGATGGTTACTGGGTTGGATTTGTTAAACAGGTCGCGCCAGCACGCGGTATTATTTTCCATTACACTTGCTGCACTGTGTTGCAGTGCTTCTTGTTTAGTCTAGAGAGATATCGGAACTCGGAGACTTGTGGCTCCGCAATTTAAACCGAAGTTTCGCCAGCTACTGTCAAACAACCATCCAAACATTGTCCTACAAACTATCCGGATAATATTATTGGTATTTGTTTTGCTCTCTTGGCCTCTCGTGGGATTCTCATGATTTAACTTATGCGGATTCAATATTAGAACATGTTTTTCTATTATGTTGAGTCCTTTGTTAAGTTAGGATAGAAATTACAGCTGAAAACTAATGCATTTTTCTGTTTGTTTGGTCATAATGGTTATTTGAATTCAAACTACGCCATTATTATTTATCTGATGTAAGGAGAAAGAGTATTGCTTATAGAAAGAACGCTATGGTTTACATTGTTAAGTCTTCATAGTTTGGTATAACTTTCAAATTAATTAAGCAGATTATGCATCGTGATTTTTAATTTATACTTCACACATCAAAGTAAATTCATTCTTCCAAAAAACTGTTAATTCGGCATTTACTTACAGCGGGAAGTAAAACTGAGTCAACACTTTTAGAACGGTATAATTTTGTGAAACTGGCCTAAATGACTTGAATTTTTCTGTAAATTCTAGGGAGACTAGTTCACTGTACAATGACTGATTACTTAGAATAAAAAAACTGTCGGGTTTCACTTTCTTATCTGTATCTACATATAATGAATATTTAAAAAATGCATTTAATACTTGGTAACTTATATACATGCTGAAAATTTCGTCGAAATCGGTTGACCTTGACATGAACTGTAAATGATTAAAGATTGCGAAAATCACAGTTTTTCACGAATTTCAACCAAAAACAGGTCATTTTTACACGTTTCAGTGGCTGTTCTTTATGGGCTCAGAAAAGTGAAAAACGACAGTTTATTTACATTTTTTTTATTTCAAGTAATAGTAAAATTTAAAATTCATTGTACAGTAAACCAGTCCCTCTAACATTTACAGAAAAATCCAAGTCATTTAGACCAATCTTAAAAAAGTTATACTATTTTAAAAGTATTAACTCAATTTTGCTTCCCACAGTATATCTAATAGAAATTGATATTTTCGGGTTTCTAGTTGCATAAATTCTTTATATCCACGAATAAAACGATTATAGGATATTTCATGTTTAATGCAAAACACGAACTCCTTTTAGAATGATAAAATTTATATTAAAATCATATATACTTGCACACATCCTTTAAAATGCAATAACTTTGTTGAAACTGGGCTAAATATTTTTAGATGATGGAGAGACTAGTCTACTAGGCAATGACTAAGATGCTATTTTTTAAATATTTTTACATTACTTAGAATGTCAAAAAAGAAAAAGAAGATCTCGTTTTTTAACGTTTTTATCTGAGACTTTCGTAGATTTCAGTATCTTATGTGTCTGCTAAAAATTTGATCGAAGCGACAGGTATTGAAAGTTTTTAAAAAACTGCAGATTTCTTATAGTTTTTGGTCGCAGGAGTCAAAAAGCGTGACAAAACTTCGATTTTTACGGTTTTTAATTCGTTGTAACTCATAACAACGTCAACCTATAACAATAAAATTTTCAGTAAAAGTATTTATTTAAATTTGCGTTATAGGCTCAGATAAAAAAGTTAAAATTGTCATTCCAAGAAATAGCAAAAGTAAAAAAAAGCATTTCAGTCATTGTCTAGTGAACTAGTCCCTCTATCATTTAAAAAAATTCAAGTCGTTTAGTCCAGTTTTAAAAAAGTTATTCTGTTCTGAAAGGTGTACGAACACTTTTGTGGGTTACAAAACAGAAGGTAAAACAAAGTACGATTTAAAAGCGTGTCATAATTACGATGCACCTATTTGTAAATACTAAGCTCACAGTAAATATTCCGTTAAGAGAAAACAAATTTCTTTATGACATCCATTCAAGCGAAATTGGTTGGAACATGTCAGGCTCGCGTAAAAGCAAATTTATTTATAATCATATCGCCAAGTGGTATATGAGTTTGTGTTCGTTAAGCACAAGAATTGAATTCCATTGTTAAAAGAGATGAAAAAGCGGACGAGGAATCATTTAGCGTACACTTCACTGGAAATACTTGAAATCACACGCCGAAATAAATATTTTAATAATATAAAGACCATTGTTGAAACAGGATCCTTGTTCTGTAAAATTCATGTTGGACGCAGGGAAATTTCGTTCCACGGATTTGTTCTGGTAGAAAATTCGCTGCTCGATATTCATTTTGCGTTAAATAATAGCTTGTTCTGCCCTTGTCGGGCATATTAATATTTGTACGGCGGATAAAATCCTTGTACCGTGCAGCAAGCGAGATGGAAAAATGCTTCAAATTTGTTGCACCAGGCGCAACCGTGTTGACTTCGCATTAAACGATAATTCATTCGTGACCTTCGCGTGCGCGGTAGAAACTGTAAATCGGGATAAAATGCTTGCCAGCACACATATCGTCGAAGCATCTTTCAATGATACACATCGACGTAAAAGAATAATTAATACGCAACTTCACGTAAATCATTTGTTTCTCGTTTTCCTACCTGCAACCTTCACAAATTATAATTACCGTGGAAATTGTTCCTTTATATTCCACATATATGGAATCGTTGTGTATCGCAAACTGCAATCTGTTATGAAGCACGGTCGATTATTTAAAATCGGAAATGAGAAAATATTTCATTTATTTATTTGCTATATTGTTAATAGGAATGAATTCCGTATAATAATCGCAATGTGGTTGGATATTGGATTATATATTATATATTGCGTAATCTTATATAATATATAATATATTACATAATCTTATATAATATATTTTATAATCTTATAGAATATGTGATATATTTTATAATCTTTTTTTCACTAAACACAGAATATACATTCAAGACGATACAATTAATATGATATGTAATGCAAATACGTATGGTGTGACTTCTTTTTGTTTTAGGTTAGAAGTTACCCTCTCTCACTCTCACTCTATGTATACTCCCATATTGGACTGGGTTCATTTGCAGTTAATTTGAACCATTAATTCGTACATCCCTTTCTCCAGTAGACACCTCTTCATTCATAACAGTTACGTAACAGTTAATTACCTAATCCTAAACATAATTAACATTCACGGTACAAGCTTTGAAACGTAACACAATCTCACATTCTCTCATCTTCGAAAAGAATCTCACACGCCATTATATATGACAATAGTTCACAATTAAAATGATCGGAATATAATTACTGGCTTAAATATCCTACTGATATGAAAGATGTAGGAATACTAATTCATTTAATTAATAGCTTTTACTTTTAAACATGAAGTAATAAAACTGGTTAAAAATTAACATTGTATTCTATACACATGTAGATTATTTTTTAAAGAAGTGTAATTTCAAAATCCACTTGCAGAGAAAGAAAACCTTGGTGCCGAAACTGTGAATTTAAGTAAACTACCAGTTCAATTATTACATACTTTTATATATTTCCTATTATTTGACGCAATAACCGGACAGCTTTCGAAATCCAGTCCTCCCAGTTTCTCAACAAGATATAAAATGGTTAAAAATAAAACGTTCTATTAGCAGTAGCAATCGATTTCCAAGCTAAGAAACATTGGTACATTCTATGGATGAGGCGATAAAGAGGAAAGTTATGTTGAACCGACAACGTGAAAATATTTTCCATCGGAAATGTGAAAACCTTCAACGTCGAGAATTACCGCAAACGGAGGAAGCAGCCAGAGAAGAAGACGCTAATATAAATATTCAATGCAGACACTGTATTTTATGGTAATAAAATAAGCACCAGAGAAGTCCAAAACGGCGAGTAGCGGCGAGGAAATAAGGATCGCTCGCGACTGCCCAAACTGAAAGCTTGAGCAGACAGAGCGTAGCTGACAACGGTGTGCTATCTAAAGCAATTCGTCAGCGTGTGCGCTTAAGGACGTACCAATTAACCGAACGAGCAAATAGCGTTAGCGTACGGCGCATTTACACGCGAATAAGCATAAGCCAGCCAGCCAGGATTCCTCCGGGCGATGGTCACTCGGTTAATGCACCGTGCTCTGCTGCCATTAGCATAAAACGGCTCAACAAGACGCCGCTAGACCGAGTGCCAAGAACATTTCCACCGTTGACACTGTATTCGCGAAGTCATTGTTTCCGTTGGTAACGGTCGAGTGTTACGGCGCGGTGCGGGCAAGAAGATCGCGAGGCTGGATCCATAAAACGGCACCAGGAGCCGTTATTAAAGCCCATTCTTTCCATCGGAGCCGGCGATCCATTCCTCCTCTTCTTGTTCCCTTTTTTATCCAATCGGAATACGTTACAACGAGCCCGGCTCGAAACTTACGTGGAGGTAAATAATGCGAGCTTAACCCACGCGACCAGCCTTTAAAATGGCTGCGTAATACTGGGGATTTTAATTTCGCGCCAGCCTGCCGGCGAATGATACAGTTTAGGCGCGCGGCCATCTGCGAAATCCCGGCGTATAAACGGTCGACCATGCGGAAAAATCGCGAGCATATTTGATAATATTTCGTTGGCTGTTCAAGGACGATAAACACAACGGTGGAAGACGGAAGTAAAAACCTAAACCGTTGAAAATTTCATTACGTATAATCTTTGGAATTAGCAAGTTTTTGTTATTTTAAAACGAAAAATTTACAACGTAAAATTCATGTGTTCTTCTCTTATAGGTTCAACGTGATCAGTAGACTACGAGTTTTTATGCAAAATAAAATTTGTCCGCCACGATTGCGAAGAACAAGAGTTAAATGGATATTTAATTTTCATTTTAATAATTTTAAGTGGGAACAATGGGACCAAAGGCTTATATTTTCATTTAGATATTTTTAGATATGTTTCTCACACATGTATAAAGTCCATAAGACGATCATATTTTGTTGGGTACTTGAGTACAGTAAATCCACTAATGATCACAAAAAATGACAGAATTTCTTTTGTTTAATTACCATTTCGACCTAATGAATCATAACTAACACAATTCCTGAAATCAACAAGATTTTATTATTCTTCACGAGGCACTAAAAATTCATACGTTTTAAAATTTACCCTGCCAGCCATTGTACAGCACATGAATAAATTAATTGAATAAAACAAAACATGTTCAGTTGAGCCGACCGAGGGTTTTTCGGTGTCGTTATTCTCGATCGTCTCGTGGTCGCGTAATTTCCGCACGGACCTTTTTTCGTCTTCGCGGTTGTAAGGCGCGAAGCTATCCCGATGTAGATAGACGGCACTACGCGAAGCGGTATTTCGACAAATTAATGAGAAAATACTAGAATCGTCACGATTGTACTTCAGTTTCGTTCCTTGATTGCGTTTTGTAGTCTCCGTTGTTAGACGTTCGTTGTTCGCGCAAGGAGAACCTTTCGTTACGAGGTTGATACGGAAGTCTAGAGGACCTTTCACGGCGAGGTCTGAATGAAGAAGTGTAGAACATTTCTATCAGAAGTCTGTTTCGATCGTTGGATGTAGAACCTTTCGCGTCGAGGTTTCGTATGGAAGTTATGTAGTGAAGAACCTTTCGCGTCGAGGTTTTCAATGGAAGTGATGTTCGACTGCGATCGTTTGTCGAACTCGAAAATTCGTATGGGGATGTAGGCGTTTCTGCTTCTGGGGGTTTCTTCGAGAACTTCTATTTCAATGTAAGAGAAGGGCACTGATTGTTTTTTGCCGAATGCTGCATAATACCAATCAGGGCCTTCTTAGATTGTCGACACCCTCTTGTCGCGCCGTGAGGGAATCTTGGCTGTGTTCGTCCATATGCAAAATTTATGATGTTTCAAAAGTCTACGGGAAATCTTCCAGGTCAACCTCCTACGGTTTCGGTACCGTTGCGTACTTGACTTGGGTGACCCTTCAGATTACCCGATTTACAAACACGTCCCAGCTGTAGGCTTTTTTTCGAACGCTATTAAGAAGTTCTCTTAGAAATCTTACTTTACGACACGTCACGGTTATTGAGGCAGATGTGACTGAAATTCGGACGCTAATTGCTTGCTAAATAAACGAAAAGATCTTTCCTCAAAAATAACCTTCGTCGCGTCCGTGTCATAAATCCCATCGGCAGAAATTCCATGTGTTCACGTCTTCGGGGCGGAACATGTTCACTTACGTAGACTTCAAACATAATCACATTTCCACTCAATCGAATCATCAAAAACGAGCAAGAATTAATTTATCACAATCGCATTTCTAACTCGAAAATGGAGCCATTTAAAAAGGTCCAACCTTTTCCGACTTCTCACACGAGCGAGTCGCGCCGAAAGTATCGCCCTAAATTACAATTCTCCGGGCAACGCGATAACTCGGCGCAACGGCAATTCAATTACCGCGTCGTCGTCCGAAAATTTGCTGATCGAGCCACGGGCCGAATTAAATTCGTCGTAGCGGGAACGAGCCCGCAATATAAACACTAGAACAAACGTTTCTACATTAATTATCGGCTGGAAACATTAGCCTCGCAAACCGCCCGCGTAGAAAATGGTGCATTACATTAGCCGCCGAACGGAATTTGTGAAACGGAAAGTTTGAGAGAGAGAGAGAGAGAGAGAGAGAGAGTCCTCCTGGCTGCGTTGAGATCTATGTATTTGCGTCCTCGTCGTAACGCCGGTCTTCGTAACCGAGACCGAGAACAACGGGATGTTTGCGAGGAGTAGCGCGAGCATCCTCGAATCGTTGTCTCAGTCCGTGATTCTGTAACGCGGAGTCTTCTCGCTGGAGGTCCCGCATCGTGGAACAATATTTCATCTTCTTCATTTCACGGCTGTCAATGCTGCCCTCTTCGTCCCGTCTACCCTTTCCTCCTGGCTCACCGACTTTTATGTATAGAACCGCCGGTAGGGGGGCAGAAGGACAGTGGAGCAAGATAGAAGAAGCGCGGAGGACGGGGTGGCCGTGAATTATGCAAAGCACGGAGCAAAAAACGAGAGGAGCGTTGGCGGGAACTTAAGGCGGAAATTGCAAGCTGCCCCGGCGTCTGCGAGGAAATGCGCGCGGAAGAGGCCGCCGCGGACCTTTTCTCCCCGGAAGAAAAGATGAGACACAAAGGGAGGACAAGAACCCGCTGCACACCCACTTCCACCTGACACTCTCAGGCGAGGCGAATCGATCACCTGGTCCATTCTCGCGTGATACCCGCCCGACACCGGAAACACCGGACTCGCGTCCCAGCTTCTGTCCTCAACGCTATTGACGCCCACATAGAGAATGCTACATACACTCCGACAAGTAGCATCACTTACATTAGTACCATCGACTCACGAAGGAGCTAAATGTTCGGGGACAATTTAAGACTTCGACTGGATTTCTCTTGTATCTTTATTACATTATACCCTACCGTTACCGTTCATAGTGTTACCATTTTTCACGTCTTCATTGCAATACTCAAAGAGTCGATTGACCTAAATATTTAGGACATTCTAAAGCTTCCATTGAATTTCCTTTTTGCTCATGTCACATTTTATCCTACCAAATGCCTTATTGTTAATATTATTGCCATTTATGTTGCCACCGTTGCAATACTCAAAGATATTGACAACCGCGTGGAGTACGCTACTTTGAGTTGAGCAAGATAAATTATTAAGGACGATTTAAGACTTGAACTGAATGTCTTTTGTATCTTATATCCCATTCCATCAATCTTGTCATTGACAATATTGTCTGCATCATTTGTAAGAAGTAGTAGTCAGTTAAAAGTTTCTTTGGTAATCATATGAAATTGACAATAATGCACCGATATTCTTACATTCATTGATTCTTTTTGCTGCTCTGTATTTCTTCTACCCATTTTTGTAATAAATGCTTTTTGTAGTCTAATTATTACCATGTCTGACGTCTTTATTGGAATATGCAAAGTTACTGTTACATGGCGAACGTTACTGTATGTCGAATGAGCAAAAGATCCAGTTTGAGGTTGAATAGTGAATTTAATTGAATAGCAATTTTTAATTTTCATTGGTTTTATAGGTTGAGTCTCATAAATTTATGATTCATTCTGAAATTTATGCTTAAAATTTCAGAACAATTTAAATCTCGAATTAAATTTCTTTTTTATCTTTCTTTACGCGGAATAAGAGTTGCCTGCATCAGTTGCAAGAAGTGGACATTGCACAGAAGTTTATTTCTTCACTTCATAACTTGAGTAAGTTACAAAGGACATAATAATATCTTCAAATTATATTACATTTTAAACTATCGTATGTTTGCTCAAGATTCGCAATTTAATTATTATCACTTTTGATGTCTTCATCGCGATAACATAACTGCGTCTAAAAATGTGCTCGTCATCTGTTATAACAATATTTCCCAATTTGTCACACATACTCACGACTTATTTATACACATTTTCGTGAAATATTGTTATAGCAGGAGTACTTAAATATGCCACAGAATTGCATTACAGTAAAACATTGATTATCTGATCGACAGCTAATTCGGAATCGTGTAATGGTGTTTAAATTTAGAATAGATCTTCTTGATCGAAATTGCAGTAATTGAGTACCTCGTTAGAGTTTGACGAGTGTATATGTTTTGTATAGTAATACCATAAACTATGCAACGATTTACATAATACAGTAAGCCAAATCGAAAGTATCAGATATTCCACTTTATCGGGCACTTTACTATTCCAGAGAAGCATGTCGAGAATAGAAACATTGGAAATACTCATATTAAGAAGTCCGTGACATTTGGTGATATCCATATATATGTACATATATATATCTTGTATTTTATTTCTTTATTTCACGTCGTAAGCACTTCTATTCTAAAATTGATTTATTTCTGACCTTTTTCCAAAACTAGAATCCATTTCGGTTACAGCAGTTACATAAACAAAGCGCTAGTCGTCTACGTTTCATACAGGTAATCGATGAATTCTTTTTTTAAAACGATGCGGGATTTCGATGTAACGAAATTTTAAATACCTGTTCTACTAAACAACGAATCTTTAACGATAAAGATAATTCAAAGGGTTTATTTTTGGAGAATAACCTGTATAAGGAAGAAATTACTAGCTGAAATTTTTAATCCGACTTCGTCATCACCTTTTAGAAAAACAATTAATAATTCCTTCATTACATGTAATCATATCATGCAAAGTTATATGACCTTGACAACTGAAAGCCTAATGCGACAAGTAAAGGATTTGAATTGAAATTAAAATTGCAACTGACTAATTTTATGGGTCGCGATTGCTTTGTACATCGAATATATGCATTATCCGCGTTGAAACGATTGGATATTGCTTAAAGTAACACATTATATAAATGTGCAGGCTCTGAACGGATTCACAGTTTATAGCTCACTAACGAAATATTACGTCGTAGAGTAGGCCATGCTGTCAACGTCAGACGATGCTCTATCACGTTCTGGCGAAATGAAATACGACCGAAATTTCCTTACGCGAATTAAAATTCTTTTATAGAGCCGTATAATCTTATGCCGTGCTTTATGCATTAAGTTTTCACTTGGCAGTTTTAAAATGTAACGCATAAAAAAGTTACAACGCATTATCCTGCGCAAAAGCGTGGCTCTTTGCTCTTCTAGTTCTTAGATCTTCTCTAAAAATATACCAGACGATTCTCCGACTTAACCCAAAGTTTAAAATATTCCTTTTCCCATGTGCATACATATAAGTTTAAATTACTTCATATGTATCTTTGCAATCAGATATTAGTTTTTGCGAATCGAAATTTATAATATTAATTTCATCTCATTGGAATTGTAAAATATACGTTCGATTTAGAAACAGCTTATTTGTTGAGAATGATGACGTATATTGCATTGGTCAAAACTCGAGTCACACTCTTTTGCTTGCCTGCGTCTATATTTTGTGAAGAATTAAAACAGCACGTTTGTTCATAAAATGTAAATGTCGCGACCACGCGTATTTACTCCGCAATAATTTCTCATAGTCCTCTGGAAATAGACAGAATTTTCGCAACTTGCGAGAATACTTCAGAGATTTTACGGAGTCGTTGTTGCAGAAATCAACTCTCGGCTGGCTGCGAGCCACTGATGTGCATTAAAATCACTGTCCGTTCGTGTTTCCTTATCACCTGCCCAAACAAAACTGAAAGTCAAGCTGCGGACTTCGTTATGTTTAATTTGAGAGTAAATGTTTTTATACTTTTTTGAAAGCACGAAACATATTCGTGTTTAAAGTAAAGAGCTTTCATACTAAAAAATCATGGAAATTTGTTAGAACTATATCAAAAAATACGCGAACTACAGCTATAATCATTAATATGAAATATTTCCTGTTCAATGAGTGAAAAAACACCAGAGAACATGCAAATAAATTTCAATTTATGCCGTTAGATTGTAAACTAAATATGATGCTTCAAAAATACGGACAACGCGAATAAATATCAATCAAGTCGGAAACCACAACGGCTTTTAATACTACCAAATTACGACAGAGACTCGCGAACTTAAAGCATTGCCTACAAAATTTGTGCATCACATCATAAGAAAACATGTAAATAAATTTTAATCTGTATTGTTAAATCACTGACAGGAATTAATGTGGCGCACATCACGTAAACATACTTTAGTTTATTGAATAAAAGGGATACGTTGAACAGCATGTTAATATAAAGTACGAAAGTATAATAAATGCAAGGTACGCGATAATTTAAACAAACATACGTATAATAAATGTAGGTTACAAAATTAATGGAAAGACGTAGCGTAAACTGTATCGCGCCCCGACAACTGATCCCTCATTAAAAATGATAATTAAACTACGGATCTTTATGCAAAATAAAAATTTTCTAAGTCAATTTTGAAAAACTGAAATGAAATAAAACTGTATTTTCTTTTCTAATAATTTGAATATGTCGAAGATAGTGTAACTTCTTCTAATGTCTTAACAGTTTTGTATTTCAATCACTCATTTTTATCATAAATGCATAAATCCCACTGTATAGTTATAACGCGCTATTGACGAAACAATGGAATATTAAAATCGTTACTCAATGAATAATGGAGTATTTCCCTAACTAAACTTTAATCTTCGGTTGCTTCGTCAGTATCGCGTTATTTATTCTACACTTTATTGTAAAATATAAGATCATTATAAATAATGTGTTCAAAAATCATCAGAACTTTAACATCGCTTTTAACGTGTACCGTTAACTTGAGATCTGTTCTTTCTTCGTGACTTTTTATCCTCGCGGCGAATAAAGTACAAGGCAAGCAAAAAATATTGACTTTGAATATCATACACAGGGTGAACTTGGCGGCAACTTTCTTAAATAAATCTCCATCCACTCAAAGGTGTAGAATTTTCCGTGGTTGCGACACATAATTTCCACACACCCTGTACAACCTGTGCTGCATAATATAATAGACAAAATATTCGTAGATAATTTTCTGAAGAACTCCCTGGGAAACGCGAAACAACGATAATTTTAACAAATAGCGAACTACGGCAGGAGTTAAATCATCCGTCGAAAAAATGTATGTACTACACCGGAAGATTTAAGATGAAAATATTTCACATTTAGCCAGGAGATAAAGATATATTACCGGCAGCTAAATCCGCATCGGCGGGAAACGTGAAACAACGAAGCGTCGGGAAACGTAAATCACCCGTGAACGTGCCGAAAACTGGAGCCAGTATAACTATTGGAGCATCCAGGTATTTCGTGGTTTTTTCCTGCGCGAGCAATCATAAGTACTCCGCCGTAAATATGATTGGAGGGGTTATCCGTACCCGATGGCGATGAGAATCATCGCGTTACAGCCCCTAATCCTTCGCAACTCGTCAAACTTCCAATAAACCCCCAGCGATATTCTCGGCCCAGGCGAAAGATGGCCACAGATTTCAGTATCATCCGACAGTATCGTGAACACGGATTATACCATTTGCGGAAGTTTTCCGCGTAACGAGGCTCATTACGATAACAGGTCGAGCGAGCTGAATTACAAGTACGAAAAATACTGAAGAGCGCTAACAGCAACGAGTAACACGACGCATGCGATTCGTGCTTCAGGCGAAACGATACGCTTCTGGCAAATATTATATAATATTTCGTTACCTCCTGGAGGACGTTTCTAAGTTCGAACACATTCCATGTAACCACTTTCCGACTCTAGATATTTATAGGCAATTTTAAACTGTGATATCGTGTCGGGTATGTGGAGATGTTAAATGAATTTCAATAAATCAGAATACCTGTACGATGTATCAGGTTTGGGCGTTATTTAAATAAATTATTTCGAAAATAATGGTTCGAATAATATATTATATTATTTGATTACATGTTATTTGACGTTGTCATAAGTTTATTTCATCGTAGAAATCATTCTTCTCTATATTATTTTGTTATTCAGGATTTATTGGAATTCATTTTTCACTTAAATTTTGATTTGATTATTGAGGTTAGTATTCTGCACTTATTATTTTGAGATTAGTATTCTTCCGGTTGGAAGAATTCAGTGGCATTTAACGAAAAAGTCAATTTCTCCAAATTGATAATTATTTAATTGCTTTACAAAGGTCTATGGGCTTTAGAAATGAAGAAATTAATGATATTGAATAAATATTTTAGTTATTATGTACATTTAAAGTTGAGTATCTTGAGACTAAAATATTTCGCCTGACAGTACTCACCTTCTTCTAGATATCCTGCTCATTGTGTTTCATATTTTCGCTCAGTCTTTTTATATTGTGAAGGTCATACCGTCCTACTAAGAAATCATATATTTTTTTTAGTCATTACTAACAATAATATATATAAAAAAAAGTAACACTAATTGATAAATGTAAAAAAGTCCCTATATTTGAAATTGGATAACTTTCGAAGAGCAACAGTCTACGTGATCTAACAAAAAAGAATATTTTCTATACAGCTTGCTTTAAATAATTGTGAAAATATAATAGTTTGTATATTTACATTTAAACAATCCTTTTTTAAATCGAAAATAGTAGTGAAAATTTATTGAAATTTATTGTTTAACAAATGCAAAAAAAAATATGTAATTATCAGTAGCTAAAAATGACTATTTTTTAATTATTTTCAGTGAAAATTTCATTGCCACATCTCTAATGTTTCAAAAGTTATAATAACTTGTCACTGAATCTTCTGAACCGGACCTTTATGTGCCGCTTAGATTTTGTACCGAATATAAGTCTGATAATTGAAGAAACGGAACAAAGATATAAGGTAGATATTCTTACTTAATACAGTTTTGCTTTATTATCTATATTTATTTTTTGATTATTATTTTGTAGAATAGAACGTTAACGAAACACGGAAAGTATACATGGAATTAGTTATACTCAATCTCCCCATTAAGTACTTTGAAGTATTTCAATGGCTGTAAAGTTTTTCCTAATACCATATAATATTATGTAACTATGTATTTTTACGTAAAATCTAATTCATGATACGTACGATGCGTATTATAATCTATTTAATTTTACATAAAATTTACAAAAGCTGCTGGTTCTAAAAAATTATTGTCCAATATTACCAAAGAGTATATAATTGGAAGTTTATTTTACGTCCTTATAAACAAAATAAATAGAACTCAACAAATGTTCTGTTTGTTTTATTCAAATTGTAAAAAACAGAGAGAAGTTAAAGCAGGCATTTAACATTTCATCTAAATACTTCTATAAGCGTATTAATTATCATAAATGGTAAATAATAGTATTATTATATGTATAATAACATTATACATATCAGGAACCTGTCTGCCAATGCAATTTTTTGCTCTTCAGACACGTATACTATTTATCATCATAAAATGTTTAATATCACGCAATATCTTTACAGAATAAAAAATAAAAAGAATAAAAAGAATAATTACAGCACAAATTACTTTTTTCGGACGAAGAACATAAAAAAATTGGTTTTTATTTTTTTATCTCGGCGCACCAAATTAAAAAATCTGAACAAATTCTCAAGTCATTAGTTTCATAATATGTTGTTATTAAAAAAGTTTGGCTAGCGTTTTTGGGAATAAAATTATTTATTTTATTTTCTTATAACTGGGATTATTAACTTAACAATACTCAACAATTCTCAAAAATGTACACGAACATCTGAGGAATATCACATTTTTGTCAAAATTTTTGCGTGCGTTTAAATAGGAGAAATCGATCGAAAACCATTAAACCGAAGCTACCTTATATTATATTAATTAATATACCTTATATTATATTATTAATATACCTTATATTATAATATATTATATTATATTATTAATTTAGCCGAAGTCATTCAAATCGGCTGAAATTGTATAAATTTTAAAATCTGTCGATAAAGCTCGATATTCTTTGTCAAAAAGTATTAACCTACACTTGTGCCCATGAAATAATTGTTAGCCTCTATGAACCTTATCCACCACTTATATCTACAGCTTAACCTGTCAATTAACATCAAATTGTCACAACGGTGAAATATTAATAAGATGAAACATTAAATAATTATCCCCATAAATCCCTTCTTCTAAAATGAAAACCTAAGTTCAGATGAGACAAGTTTTAACAAAAATAATTTACGTCGTTTAGAGACAATGAAAGGATCTATAACTGACGCAAGGAACGATGACGGTCAAAACTACTATCAGATAAAACGCGAGGAATAAAACTCCGCTAATTCCTGTCCATTGTTTAGAAACTCGACGCTTTCGTATCGTCCAAATCAAATTTAACAGGTACTGGAATCAAACCGAAGAAACAGGTATAACAATCGGAATAAGATCGAATACACGCAGACTCCGAGCGAGGACGGAACTGGGAAGTAACTAACAGTTATCTCTCCTGTAGGCCATATTCTCTCGTTACCCTTTACAATATTTCGCTAACGATGATGTCATTAAATGCTTGTGGAACTGGAATCGCGGCTCGTCTCTGGACCCATCGGCAACTCGTTCGATGACACGATTCTCCTGTGATCCCCCCTCTCTTCCCTTCTGACGCAGGAGAATGCAGATGTTTCTGGTAGTAATCCGTTTATTTTCTCGAAACGCGAGCGGGGATTTGAGCGGCCGTTGGTCAGTACTCGTGGAAAAAGCGGCAACCCGTTACCCAGCTTCCGGGTTTTCAACCCGGAAAAACTGGGTGATTGGAGCGGCGAAAGCTGGGCTAATATGGGAAAGCTTCGATGAGCGAAAAAAAAACGAACGGAAGGAAACGTATCTGGGATGGTTTTCGTGCAGCGGCACGCGTTATTAGCGGAAAATGAAAACCGTCTGGAACCGCGGACGGCAAACTGGTAATGCCCGGAGAACTCCCGAGTATTAATAAGGTCGGTGCGGCGAGTTGCGTTGATAACGCGCCGCCAGTCACGTTTTAACTTCTGGCCAGGTTATGCTACCGTTAACGCAGCGAACGCGGAACACTATCTCTTTCTTTTAATCCCGAAATGAGACGGCGGATTTCCGGACTTCGGCCATATCGAATGGAAATATCGATACTCGATGTTAAACGTTAGACTTGTCTTACCGACCGCATGGCACGTGTGATTATAGCAACTGTTAACGGACACCGCGTGATTCTTTTTTTATCTTCGCGTGTAAGGAGGGCAGGTGGGTCCATTACGTCTACCCCATTATAAAATATCTTTGACCCTAAAAGTTTATACTCATCAGATCAAATATCGGTACTCATCGTTACACTACTTCCTATAATTATATTTGTACAAGTGTGATACTACTACACCAGTGTTACTGCAGTTGTTGCTACACACACGCACACATAATACATATAATATTTCATCGATTGTACGAAAGTTTTGCTAGAGCGCCTAACGGACAGGGTGTTCTAAAAATGTTTTACAATCCCGATATGTCGAGGTCATTCGAGATAACTTTTTCTATAGCGAAAATGCAGTTTTGTTTCCGAGTTATTAACGAAACACAGTGACCAATTAGAGGCGAGCGCGGGAATTGCAACGTGCTCGTGCACTTGAACTGGTTTAATAGAAAACAACGAAGGACATTTTTCGGTCAAACTTAATCTTTTTTTAACTTTTCCATTAAATGCTTCTAAGCCATAATACAATTAATTACATTTGTATTATGAGTTGTTACTAGATTGCGGAATTTATGCGTTTATGGCAAAAATGGATCAGTAAAATAGAGAATAGTGAAGACAGAAGAATTTAACGACATATAGTATATATAAACAAGTATATAGTACTTGTTTATTTAGAATGGCAGAGTTTACTATCAGCAAAAGGAACAAAGTTACTAGATACACCATTTACAATGGTTTACACGTTACTTGTTACGATATGTACGTTTGACAACATTTCATTTATTTGATAGAAACCAGCAAATGATGCATACGTAATGAATACAATGTTTATCTGATTGAAAAAGATCATGTTTCCATCTCTTTGAATAATCCGGCAATTCATAAATAAATTTCCAGAACGAAATTCTCGAAATCAGCGCTGGACGGTTCTTCCATCACTAATACCTTCACCAAAACCAATATTTAATGATTTACGCCGTTACGGTCGCATTACAAGCTTTGAGTTTGAGAGTAAACATATAATTATTAATATTGTAATAACCAGACTGCGGATCTTCATGCAAGAATAAAAAATTTTCATGACGATTGTAAGAAACGGAAATTAAATAATTTTAATAATTTCGATGAGCTGAAAATATTGTAATAATATTATTAATTAAAAATATTATTCAAAATGTTGAATAAATGCAAATCCGATATTTCATATTACATCGGTTAATATACAGGGCGTCTCATCTAACTCAAATATTATGATAGGCAAAACAATTTGTTCAAGATTATATTTTTTGAAATTTCAAGGTCATCGAAGCTTTTTTTAAATAGAATGAAGTATTTTTATTATCTCTGTATGATTAACTAGGTCAAGACGAATCCAACGACCTGTAATATTGTGCCAGATGTGCAGGAGTAGAACCCATTACCGTAAATAGTAGAAATATAATTTTAACAGTAACACAAATGGCATTGATTACTAGAATCATATTAACGCATCGATTCATTTTGCATGTTGTCACTAAGAACGAGGTTACGCGGTGTCCGCCATATTGGTGTGGTAACACTTCGTAACTTGTCTGTTTACGGCTGTATAACGCTGCTGCACTGAATATGAAGCAACAGAATAGTGGAAATGAAGTTACAAGTAGCTTAGGTTCTAAGAAGCTGCGTTCATTTTCATTTCCTGCGTAACCGAAGCTTCGCGTGTTCCGCATTATTCAAGAAAGTGGTGGGTATTATGGAAACGAAACAATTCGAACCTGAAGTGTCGATAGACATTAATATTAAACAGCGAGCTTCACGAGTTAAGAAGCGAATCCGAGGACGGCTTGTTGAACCTTTCAAGAACAGATTCACGGAAGTCGACATTGCGGTTGAAAATGCAGTTTAATTCAGCAGCAGTTTGTCTCACTGCGGATTAATATTAAATAAGGTTTCTATTGAACCACAAATTAAATTCAATAGACGTTCGACGAACTTCTCGGAGACTTAATCTCCGAAGATTTAAGAGCTCTAGATCCACTGCCCTGTTGTCCCTTTACTTTGCCGGTTTAATCCAAGGATCCTCCAAACTCGTCAGCCATTTTGTTTTCCAAGCAAGCAGGAATTAGTTGCGGCGTGTAAGAAGATGGACGAAATTGTTCAAGGGAAAATAAAGAGGACGGTAATATTTTGGACGCAACAACTAAGTTAACATTTTCTATTGAACTTATTTCAGCACAGTTGAATTCTCAAAGCATAAAATAAAGACTGCGATTCTAAAAAGAACGAATGTAATAATTCAGAGTGCGGACCTTTGTAGAAAATAAAAACTTTCTAAACCGACTGTTTTTTTTTTCAATAATTTGAATATGTCAACAAAGATGCGACACTGTGACACTTAGATATTTCCAGTATCTTCACAATTTGTTATTTCACCTATTCACTTTTATCGTAAATGCATAAATTCATTTTTATTCAATTGCAATTTGATTTTAACGTCCATTTGATTAATCATACATAAATAGAAACTTTCGTTTTTTAAAAAACTGCAGATTTCTTACAGTTTTTGGTCAAAAGTGGCAAAAATCATAATAAAACTATGATTTCTACAATCTCTAATTTGTTGTAATTCATAATAACGTCTACAAAAGGCGCTTTTTAATTTTTCGTTATAGACTAAGATGAAGAAGTTAAAAGCTTTTTATTTTTTCATCATTCCAAGTAATAGCAAAATTAAAAGAAAATCATTTTCCTCATTATCTAGTAGACTAGTCCCTCTATCATCTAAAAAAATTGAAGCCATTTACAGTTTTAAAACAGTTACTTAAAAGATATACGAACATTTTTGTGGGCCATTGTATGTAGAGTTCATTGTAGCTAAGAGATTTGAAAAACAAACATCATTTACCATTAGTGAAGCGATACATTTGTGTTTAATAATTCGTCGAAATTAATTTCTTGTGTCAAAGTCTCGATCTTTAGCATCTTTTTTACAGTCGTTTTTATATACGCGCGCGTTGTTGGTTAATCGCGTCCTCTGATTTACAAAGATTACCCTATATCCATACGACCATGCACTCGAGCGCTTTTACATACACTTCGTCCATGTCCCGCCGGTTGCTTACTTATGCGCGCAGCAATTTAGTCGGCCAGAACGATAGCACGCAATCCAATAACTTGAAAGTTCACAGGGACCTCGTTTCCACGCTAGATACGTGTCTATACGTATACATATATCGTTCAGGACGTAGGCTGCATCCACTTTCATATTTATTTACCCTCTATCCGTGATGAAAACGGTGCTTTAATCGCGAAATTGTCGATTCCCCTGACGTTGATGCCACTTCGATTCCAGTTGCCTGTGGAGGCAACTTTTGATGAAACGATTCCATCAGTATCGAATAGCATTAGCTTCTATAACCGGTTTCATATTAGTTATACATTCGCAGGTCTACCCAGAAAATGCAAATTCAATTTATTTCGATCGCTCCGTACAATACGATATTGCTATATCAATGATTTCAGTAATTCAATATTTTTTTCTGCAGCATGACACTCTTATTATCGCGAAGTCATGCTACATACACATCTGGAAACGTCTAATCAATTACAATCATCTTTACAATCTTCTTGTCAAGTCGTCTGCTTCATATGTACTTGAAATTATTCAACTTTATACATTTACGTACCTTGTACGTTTATTACAACTTATTTTCAGTAACATATGAAATCATATTTCACGGACTTCACCTCTTGGGAGGTGAAATGAGAAAGCAACCTTGAATAGCCAAACATTCTTGACGTGCGAATTTTATCATTCGAGTATGTATTGTAATAAAAATTGTAGGAAGTTTAAATAAATCCAATCTTGTCATTGTTGTAAAACAATGTACATTAGTCGTATCTAGAGCTTGGTAATTCTAGTGTTAAAGAAATTCATTTGTGTGTAAATTTCACGATTTTGTAGTTTCTTTTTTAATTCTTTCTTCCTTTCTTTCATCTTTTCTTCTTTTCGGGGTGATTCACCATTTAATGATTAAAAATTGTCGGTGATTTTAACGAGTCGCTGAAATCGTATCGATGAAAAAATTGTCGATGAAATAATTGTCTATAATAATTGTATATCTAAATACCGAAATGGGGAACAGGTGTTTTTTATTATATTAACTAGATGTGTAATTATTTTCTTATATCTTAGATATGAAGAAATTTTCGAGAATGTATTCTAAATGACTATTGAACTGTTAGAAATAAGAGTACAATTTTTAGGAATTTATTGTAGAATCGGAGACTATGGCCAATTGCCAATTTTTTTCTATACAATCTGCATTGCATAAAGCTGATTTGACCAAATTTTCTTCGAAGTAAAAATAAGAAGTAACTATTTAAATAATTCATTTCAAACAATTATTTTCAACGTTGTCATGTGAAAATAAAGAAAATATCGATCCATTTTAAATAGTAACAATTTCAAATAATAAATTACTTCATTATTTTTATTTCAAATATGACAAAAAAATAATTCTCAAAATAATATGCGACAAAATGATTTTATTTTAAGAATTTGTTACATCAGTTTGCTTTCAGAAAAATTCTTTCCTCGAAAAGTTCAGCCTTAAGAGATTTTTATCGAGATCCATCTAGTATTGTCGTGAAAGAATATAATCGTTTTACTGATGCGAAAAATATCAGGGAGATGTTATGCTTTATAAAAATGCTTCTTATTATCGGATTTAACATTGACAGATTTGTCTATATGACATTGCCGAAAACGTCAATAAGAATGTCAGTATAAACTAGACTCAGAGTTGATAATTAGATAACCGTATAATCTCCAAGAAGAATTTCACAATTATCTCAAATAATTATTTCAAAATATATGTAAAATAAAATATCGTGTTACTTAAAATAATATTTCAAATATTGTTATTTCTAAAGTAATCACAAGCATGAAAATAATTGTGAAATATAGCAACGTCTTATTTGAAATAATAATTCATATAATATCATTTCAGACGTGTCCAGACATAGTATAGATGCATATTGCACATGCTACAGTAGGACTTCGATTATCCAGTCCTCTAATCTCAGAATCATCTGTTATGCAACTATATTTCTCACATAATCAGTTCAATCTAAGGCGACCCATATGCAATCCATTATTGCACAAATAAATAAAGATGAAATCTGACACTGCAATTTAGTAATTATTTTAATACCCGAATATTTATATCACTCTATTTAGTCTGGATAATCGAGGTTCATTGTACCATAATCTAATCATGATTTGGACTTCCTGATATTTCGCACAGCTTTGTATTCTGGAAAACCAGCAATAACGCGTGAAAATAAATCGCACCTAATAATCTGACTCTCGGGATAAATTTCTCACGGGTTAATTTAGATCCAAACAGACAATAAAAAGTTCTTGACCGAACCGGGTCGTAGATGTCTAAGGAAGCAAATTGCTTCATAGATATTCCGGAAAGTGTATCAGAACATATTTCATGAACGCATAAAACCCGCTGTCTAACGGTAAACAGTGTCCCAAAGATTTAGTAACAGTCTACGAGGATCTTTGTCCGAGCGAGCTCCTTTAAGCCCCAATAAGATCAATGACCCGCATATTTCACGTCTACGATCGATTAGCTCGAAACCGTCGTTCGAATATCCCCGTCAACAAGAAAGCTGACTACATCGGGTTCGCAACAATACCCTCTCGCTGTTCCTGATCGATCCTCGCAACCGGCACAGGGTTAGGTCATCGGCAGCCTATACTTTTCGAGTAACCGATCCTCTGTCCATCGCCATTTTTACCAGTCACGCTGCGCCATAACTTACCGTTAGGGTCTAACACAAGCCGCCATTGTATTCTCGCGGATATCGGCCGGTGGTTCTCCATCGTGCGATGAATTTCCTTGGGAAACGATCATTCTTTCTTCCGGTGCGGAACTGCCTGACGGAACCCTCTGACGGAACCCTCTGACGGAACCGCCTGACCACGCCGCAACCGCCGCTCGGGAACTGAATTTGCCCGACACACTACGGAATTATGTAAAGTGGTCTCATTATGGCCAGCTGAATTATTTCCAGGCTCCATTCTTGTGCATCGTTCCTCAGTCTCTGACTGGACAGTGGCCGACGACTTGCGGCTGAAATAAACATTGTCCTCGGCGTGCAGGCCCTAGGAAAATTGCCAACTGCTTTGTGTTGTATACTGACACAAACGGATGAGACTTCAATGTTTCAAAACTTTGTTTGTTGGTGATAATAATATCTTATCAATTTATTAAATATAATATTGAAATAGAAACACAAACGCTAATTTCACATGCGATATTTTTGTATAACGATCTCAGAACATATGAATCAAACTTGCAGATGAATTTTTATTACTATTTATTAAGGCCTTTGAATTATTAAATAAATGACAGCATTTTAATGCGGAACGATTATCTATTACATATTTTAAAAATACATCCCACTACGCGATATGCCCTTATTAATTTCTGGAAACGGAAAGGGAATGAAGAGTACAACTGAACCCGTAATGTACATTTCTTGTTAATAAAAAGCCACATGGCAAGAACAACTTTTAACAGCACTGTATATCTTAACACAATACGGTCCGGGCTGTTTGTGCGAAAACTTTTGCATGTAGGGTTTCTTCAAAAAAGGGCTTCTTATTTTCAAAAAAATTTAAAGTTTTAACTATTAAATTTTTTTTGTTGAGTTTTGACTATCTTTTAGTTCTCCGGCATTTCACGTGCAGTGAATAAAATAACTATTTCTAGTCATCCTTATGGTAATGTGTTAATTAAATATTACAGAATCAGAAATGACATTAGAATCACAGACATTACAGAATCCTTTTATAACAAAATATTTAGCTCATAGGAAATAAGTAACAAATGTTATTCTAATTCCATTTTGTTTTGGATTTATTTTGAAATTTATTTTAGTGACAATTGAGCAACTCTCAAGGCATCTGATATAGTGAATCTACTTTTCTCCGAATACGTTGTAAGAGGTTAAATATTTATACTTTAACAATCGGTTAGAAAATTGAACAAGACATCAAAAATGTTATATAAAGATTGCAAAATGCGATACAACACTTACTGTTATGGATTATTGACATCCAAGTGTAAGTAAAAGAGATAATTCACAGTTAGAACACCGAAATTTTTTACCTCCGAATTTTTAAACTACGCTCTACAATGAACAAAAATATATTCTAGTCTGTGACTGATCTCAAAATATCGCGGTGATCGTTTTTGATAGTAATGCTACACGAGAACTGCATATCACAGCTCTCATCTTCGAAAAACAGTGGTATTCGGTTTGACTCGCGTATCTGATTTTGTACGAAACTCCCCTATCTATCAATCGAAAAAAAATGACTACTACTAACTCATTTCATCTAGAGGGCATCTGTGGTATTTGATGTATCTCTGTCGGTTTTTATCTGAGACAGGTCTTTTTAATTTTACTCCTACTCTTGCCAGTAAAAGCTAAAAACTAAACGTATTACTGAAAATCTTTCTAATACAGAATCAATATTTTCTTAATTTAAAAATTTTGTTAACACCCGAAATATTTTTATTCCGAAATTATAAAATTCAATGAAAAGATATTCTGCAACTTATGTAGTCCTGTTGTATACTTGATATACTGATTGACATAAATTCATTTTCCATTTTCTTACTAAGAATAAGAACAGTTTCCAATTTTTGTTGAAATTGTTAGAAATTATTTCTTCCAATTTAAAAATTATTTTATACAAAGTTGTTTATATAGTTTATACATTTTCTAACTGCTGAGTTGAATAAAATCGACATTCACGCAATAATCTCAGTTAGTAATTAATACAAAAAGGAGCATGACTATAAGGAGTCACGAAAATTGTATCAATCTAACAAGCATCTAACAGTTATGGCAAAACTAAAACTGAATTTTCTACGTTTTAATACGGCTGCATGTGCTAAAAAAGGTAATACCTTTGTAATTTGAAAGATAGAAGACAATTTTGACTCCCTATCTCCTAGTTTTGTCTCACTACGCGGGATCCTGAAATTATTCCGATGGGGTTGAACGCCCGGATACTAGCTCCGCTTCCATCTTACATCGTTGTATATTGTAAAATTGACGGAACCTCTTCCGTGGCTTCTCCTTCGGTCGCCGACTGTTCGTTCTCTCTATTCCATCGCTAGTTTCCTTGTAACTAATGAATGGCTTCTGCGGCCCAAGGGCTTCTTTCTCTTGAATCCTTCACGGCAATGCTGCCGAGGCTCTCTCTATCTTGGAAATTTCTTTCGGAGAGTATATCCTCTAAAAAGGAGCTTTCATTTTTCCCAGTTACGCATGAAACATTGCGGAATAGTCGTTTCTTGGTAATGGTGGTCTGTTTATGAGTGCAAAAATTAGAATAAAGAGGCGCGCTAAATTTCAAGCGAAAATGATTTTGAATTCTACGAGTAGTAATTCCAATCCTTTTTCTACAATTAACAAAAGACGTTGTGAAATTCTTTATTGAGAAAATAATCCTGCGATAATAGTCCAATTTCAGCCATGTAAGGTTTCGTAATGATGAAATAATTATGCTGAAGAATTATCTTCAAGTTCCACTAGTCGTTGCTACGAGCTAAATATTCCCATATAAAACAATAGAAAGTATTTTTATACTTTGTTGTCGCAACTCCAACAAAAAAGTACTTTAACGTGTTATAATGTATCAGACAGGATTTTTACCGATTCAAATCCATTTACCATTCAAATCCTTGTGCATCAATTTCTTTCTTAAATATTTTTCCACAAGATCAACGTTGATCTTCTTACTGGATCAAATGCAAGATGGACACAAGTTCTATCATGCAAAGGTTAGTACAGAACGCGATCCATTCTAGGATTTACTGAGACGAAAGGAATCACGGGAATGCTATTTGGGGTAGACCAAAGCCGCAACTCTCAAAGATGTCGCTTCTCTAGAGCATGGATTACTATAATACCAGTAGAATGTAATGTTAGGATACCAACATTTCATGGCTCCCTTTTATGTGGTACATTTTTATTACTACAAAATAATAAATTTTCCAATAATTTACTTTACATATTCTATGTATTTTTAACACTGTTTTCACTATTTCGAACAACTGCAACTTCAACTGGTTCAAAGTCGTATAAAACTACGATTTTCTCCATATTTGAATCGTTTGCATCTCATGACAACGTTTAACTCCTTGCACTGTAACATATGGAATACAACTTTTTTGTTCCTTTATTTCGTTTATTTTTTAATGTCCAAAAATCAAATCAAAAGCACAGGAATTGGTCGTCGCACAGTAACAAGCTCTACTAACCTAATGTACTTCCGTGAGTCACTGTAAGTTATACACTGGCTTCTGTCCGAAGTTTCGGGTCGAAGCGTCTTACGTAAGCTGTAAGACATCGCTTTGCGGGATCTCCGGACGCGCGGGGGTTAAAATCCATCAATCAGGAGCGCGTCTATCCGGCGTAAGCGGTCGCCGAGGGAAGCGCGACAAGTTTGATTTTCGCGCATAAAATATGACACGGTTGTGCAGGCGGACGAGTTTACGGAAGCGAGATCTGTTTATGCGCGATCGAAATTCGTTTCACGGTAACTCGGGTAAACGCGGGCGTGCTCGAACTTCCGATCAGGTGTGTGCATGCACAAATAGTGCAGATACCTTGTCCGCGTTCCGTCGACGGCGATGGTACGGTTGCATCAGCAAGACGAAGATGTGACGTGGGTGGTGCCGCGGCTATGGGGCAAGAGACACTCTAAAAGATGCAATAAAAAGACCCTCTTCGCGAGTGCTCCTAAAATTAAAAAAAGATTATACAGATAGTTCATTGAACATTCCGGTCACTATATGATATAATTTTTTAAAATTTTTATCTGTTATTAACACGATTATACGATTTCAAATAAGCTCATATCAAAACGACAGCAGTATAAAATTGTGATTCACAGTGCTGTTGTTTTCTTAATTTAATTAATATGAAACTCTCTCGCAGTACTGAAATTACGTTTTTTCAAACTTCATTTATATTCTATATTAAATATTTATTCTTGTAATTATATTATTATAACATGTAATCATAATGTATTTGTAATTATATTATTATTTATAGATGTCATTAAATAATAATTTTATTAAATATTCTGTTCTAATAAGATTATATACATAGAGACCTAAGATCAGTTTTTAATTGGTTTTTAATTTACTATCAAATTATTGTTAATTTGTTCTAATTAACTAGTTTTCATTGATCGTGAATTACTTGTGAAATGGTTAAAATTGATTTTTAGCTATCTTAATATTTGTATTCTACTGGATAGTCATTGAATGGCTGACTAATATAAAATGAAAATACCTTACAAAAAATACGTTTGCTTAATTTTGTATTATTTTATTTAGAAATATAATTAATGGATATTTATCAGTATTGTGTGTGAGAACAATATCCTTCAAATAATTATCACTTTCCTGCACACAAAGATTCTGTTCACAATATTTGTCATGACTTCGTGCAGTGAGGTACTAAAAGTTTCAGGTCTTGAATATCGGACTTCGATTATTTTCTCTGAGATTTAATAATCAAATTTCCATTGGAGTAGAAGAACTCAATGAGTTTTACTCGTTACTGAGCATCGTGCATAGCCATTTCAATCTCCAAGGGATGCTCTATAACCTGCAAAAGAAGGAGATAAACAAGATTATTCTGATCATTTGCATAGCTTATACATATACAGTGACTACCATTAATATTCGGACAACTTTTAAAACGTAATAGCTTTTTTAAAATTGGACTAAACGACTCGAGGTTTTTTTAAGTGATAAAGGGACCAATCTACTACACGGTTACTAGAATGCTGTTTTTAAATTTTGCTATTGCTTAGAGTGACAAAAGGAAATAAATACTCTCATTTTTTTAACATTTTTATCTAAGCCTATTGCGAAAAGTTAAGAAATAAGTTTTGTAGACCTATAACATGTTAAACATTTCATCGAAATGAGTTGACCTGTATGAGCTGTTAAATTAATTAAAGATCGCAAAAATCGCAGTTTTGTCTCAATGTTTAACACTTTCGACCAATAGGTGTGAGAAATCAGCAGTTTTTAAAATCTCCTAACGCTTGTAATTCGACATTGCGTTAACCGATTTCTATTAAATTTTCAACATACATATAACTTACTGAGATTTACAAAACGCATCTTTCACATTTTCGTAATAAGCTCAGATAAAAAAATAAAAAACGAGACTTTTTTAATTTGTTTTTTTTAAACCAAGTAATGATAAAATCGTAACAAAGTAGTTTAGTCATGGTTTATCATCTAAAAAAAATTCAAATTATTTGTCCGCCTATTAATGGAATTCACTATAAGTACATTTTTACTTCTGGTCTTTCAATCAGTAAATATTCTTTATCGCTTTTGGGTGCCATATTGTGTCGATTCGTAGATGTGGGAGGGACATTCGATGGAGGGGCGGAGAACCTCGGCAGAAACTCTATCGCGGCGGCTGGGTACCGGAAGTTTCGCGTTAGTCGGAGGATCGCGAGCTTCCGTTTTGTAGCGGGATCCTTCTCTTGTGGCAAGTACGTCTCGAGGAGATAACCCCGAAAATGCAAATCGGAGCTGTGGGAAGGGATAGGGTGATCCCGTGAAAGCATCGCCGCGGGCCACAAGATGGCGCGGCCCATCCTCCGAAGTGAACGAGGTAGACCTTAGTGTTGCGGGGCGCAGCGTTGCACGGCGCGGCGTTGCACGGCAGCGACGGCGGCCCCAGTCAGCCGATTCGGGGAATCCCTTTGTGCCGCGAAATTGGCCGAGTTCGGTCGCGTCGGCTTCTATAAACAAAGCCGGATTCGCTGGCTGCAAACCGGAGCATCCGTTGCGTCTTGCCGATGAGGCGGAATCCATTCGATCGGCGAACCTCCGTATCTTTCCGCTCAGGAAGAAGCGCCGGCCTGCTAAAAGATCCTGCAATAGGAATCGCAGCACGCTGCGGCTTAACCGCATGTAAATCGAGTCCTTTTGCGCGGCCGAGAAAATGTTTTGCGAAAAGAAACACGCCGACGACCCTTTCCGAGGCGATATCTAATTTCAGACGGCAGGGCTGCGTTTCGCTTCCTCGCGGAACAAGTTTTTTCATTTCAAAGGAGATATTACGCAGACGGAAACACAGGTGAACGTTGCCAGCGGAACGTAATTTATTGAGGAGAAAGTTGCGGCACTTGGTAGGAAATCCTTTCGCCTTTACGTTCGATGGAACGCAACGGATCTCCACCTTTTAGAAACTTATATTACTCTGTAACGGTTTAATGGTTTTATAGGTGGCTAAAGCTTTGTGGAACTTTGATCGAGACGAGATCGTCTTCGCGTGTCGTACCGAGAATAAAGGATTAAGGTAACGAGATCGGGAAGTCACAAATCTCTGGGCATTTATAAATCCACTAGAAGCTCTTTCATAAGCTGAAATCGCTTTTAGCGACTTTTCAATGTCACTAAACAACAGTCTAATACGTACGAAGTAAACGTTTGTAAACAAATGTTTTGATTTCTCTGCTGGTTTTATGAATCCCACCACAAACTTCTGTGACGCTAAAATTTACTTTCACGAGTTTCCGCGAGAGATAATAATGAAACATCGGTACTCACCGATACATTACTTTTTCAAATACAATAGTTTCTATTATGAACTCTCACCGATAGTACGAAAGTTTCACAGAGCATAGGGCAGATGTCCCACTTGTCGTCCTTTTTTATTTACCTATTGAGATGTGAGATTCTTGGAGTATTACAGTTTTCATATGTTAAAATGTAATAAATATTTTTCAATTGATGCTACAGCAGTTCTTCATTATGGTCAGAAACACCTTTTTTATCTCATTAGAAACATTATTAAATTACTAATTATTATTATGTAAAAAATATGTTTAAAATCAGAAATATCTGAAAAATCGAAATATAATTTTAGTGTATTAAATATAACTTCTAGTATTTAATGAGAGTTTCGACGAAGCAAAAATTTGATTCAAGGCACGACAATTGGGACATATATGCTAGCGGACTATATCGTAAGTGAACATTTAAGATCACTGGAGTGGAGATGAAGTCGATCCACCTCACCTTCTTGCACCGTGTTACAAATTTTCTTATATCGTTAAAATAACAGAGATATTTTACTTGAAAATGTTCAGTGCTATATCTACGGCTATAATTGTTTTTAAAATAATCAGTTTCGCTCCCTGTTACTTTTTACCCTACGCGTATCAGACGTCTTATAGTTATACTTTTCCAGTTGTCCAGCGCCTTCTGATCATTTGCATTCGACAATAGTTTCATTCATGCGATAAACCCACTTTTAACATTTCGAATCATGCCTATCCTAAAAACTGGATCCAAGGATCTGGGTTCAAGCCTCGAGTGTCACGCGTCTAATACGTTATTCACCCTCGTGGCTCAAAAGTCGGCAGCCTGAAAGCCAAACCCAGTTACTATGTGCAATCCTCGCGTGCTTTATTCCACAGTGCTGCTTCCCGGCGACTTGGTCTTTCGTTTTCTTCGTTTCCGTGCCCATACCCCAACCCTTCGTTCCGCTTTTCTTTCCGCCTGTTCGGCATCGCTCGACTTATCTGTTCCGTGTGTACACGCGGCCCACCGCCGCTACGCGACGCACCGCGCCGCGCCGCACGCCGAGAGGGGACCGAGCTAGCTCTGCTGAAATAAAAGAGAAATTTATAGGACTCCCAGCCGTATTCACGGAATTCGTATTGCGGAAGTATTAAGAGCACTGCCGCGCAAGAAAAATGGACTTTTATGGATCCACCCACGCCGCCCTGATTCCCATCCCAATCCCCATCCCAGCGACGAGATTTCACTCAGATGCTCGTCCGTTGACTCGGCTGGGCTTTCGCGACAGCTGTCTCTGTTTTTCCTTGAAATCGCTGGAAGAATGGATTCCTGCCTTTCATTCCGAGAAATGGGAGCACTGTGCAGCTGCTATTGATTATTCAAAAGATCGATGGATTGCCTATAATATCTGCAATATGGCTCTGTCTGGAAATATTAATAACGTTAGGTCTGCGTAATACGCGAGCTCAAAATTCTATACGATTGTATTTCCTTGCTTATTTATTGTCGCATCTATTTTATAGCAATTAGCAACCACTTGTACGATTATAATATGTAAGATCATATTTGGATGTAATACATACAATGGTTTCTGCATTAGACCAGATTTTTCAATATGTTAAACAAAAATCATGTTATCAAGTGCTGTAAAAGTACAGTGTTGTACAAAGCAATTTTCTTATCGTGTTAGAGCGTAACAGTTATTTGGTTGCCGTGTTGTAGAAGGACTACCTGTAAGATAATTAATAATTTCATATAATATACCAAGGTTTAATAAAATATCAAATGGCCAGTATGAAGAGTCGAGTAAAGACAACTCGGCACGGAAAGCGTTAACCGGCATACCCCGCGCGGTTCCCAGGAACTTGCAAGACGCTGAGGAAGGGGAACTTAAGGGTTCGCTCCCTTCCTTCGGCAGATAAACTGTAACCGCCCAGATCATCCCCCATAGAAAACCCAATTTGTCGACAGTAATGTCGTGTTTATCAGCCGGAGTTCCGATTGGCCCGACCACGACCGAATTCCGGCTGTGGTGAACGTCCAAATTTACCCCCAATTGCTAATAATTCCTCCTACCCTTCTGGCTCTCCCTTTCTCGATCGTCAACGCTTATGGATTCGCGTGGGAGTTCGTTCCACCGTTTAATGGCTGATGGATCGATGCGCCTGGATTATTCGACGGCTGTTGCTCTTTAGTCAGTCTATTATAGTAGCGCGACCATCGCGATAATTATCTCGGCGACGGGCTCATTAATAGAGATCCGATGCGAGCACAGAGGAAAAAAACGATCGTGGCGGGAGAGAAAAATTGAGTAGCGAAGCGATTTCATGGCCAGTAGAGAATATTACAGCATCTCGACGGTGAAATCGTGACTTGGGACGTGGAAATTTCGGTCCTGCTATAATGCCCGGCCGTTACCCGCAAAATGGTGGTTTTTATCGAGTCGTTTATGAGGTCTTCAGGTCGAAACGACAGTTATGTGCGGCGCCGTTTATTTCCCCTCGCCGGTACCGGCTGATCTAGACACGCGGAGCTTGAGGAATTCTAAGGTGGCTATGGCGGTGATCACGAACGAAAACGACAGAAAGCGGCGATAATAATGGAATATATGAGGGATGAAAGTGTCGAAAGAGTACGATTGGCTTGATGTAGAAGTAAAGCTTTATTTTAAAGCTAATTTTATACTGGTAATATGTCGAAGAAGGGTATAAACAATTTTGTAATCCAAGTATGTAGTATCGAGATCTACGGACGAGGACAAAAGATTTATTGATCCTAGGAGGCTTAAGGTATTAGGAAGTTTCTGGATTAAGGGCGGGTCATTTTGTATCCATGTAAGAAAAAGTGCTGTAAATATTATTTTTCTATTGGAAGAATATTTATTTATACAATACTAATACTTATAAAATGGTATCAATAATTATAAAATATTGCTAAACTAAAAATACATGTTTAAAATTCTGTGGATACTTTATAAACCTCCCTCAAGCGTGCTAGAGTTAACTCTTTCTTGAATTCTTTTCTTCACAATTGTAATAACTATAATCACTTTTTGGAAGACAAAGAAAAGTTATATTTATTATATTATTTATTACTGCCTAGTATTTCATTCAATGGAGATCTGAATTGCGAATTACAAAGTGAATGAATTATAATGTAATTAAATTATTTTGTAATTACAATTCCTCGAGTAAATAAACTATAATT
>CM052164.1:9291247-9366184 GCA_028455555.1 Augochlorella aurata
CTGCAAGTGAAGAGGTAGAAGTAACGCAACTCAATTAACAATAAATAATTCCCAGATACAAATAAGCTGAAGTGCGCAAAGTTTATAAATAAGCGAACGATTTACTGTAGAATTTTCATTATCTAAAAGTTGGAACGTATTGCTTCGAAAATCATTTTTCTGAAATCGACGTGCAGTATAACTCGAAAACTAATTAACGAATCGATTTAATATTTTTCACACACATAGACAAATGTCTCAATACATTTGTCTCTATGTGTGCAAAATATTAAATCGATTCGATAATTAGTTTTTAAGTTATACTGCCATCTACGCTAAATAATTATAGTAATAATATTCATAATTTTCATAAAATTCCTAAAATTTTTCAATGTTAATTGACTTACTAAAATTTATCGTAGAATGATTAATTTTTGTTTACGAGAAATTATTCTATTTTCAATTGCACCCCTTAAATAAGAGGAATAGAAAATTTGGTACCGCAAAAGTACATTCAGTCATTATATATAAATGACGGAGAATAGTGTAGCTATCATATTAGACTCCACAGTCAAAAATTAAGGAAAAATGATTATAAAAATATCGATATTATTATTTGTCAATCTAGTTTCTGACATGTAATTTCAATTTCTACATATTTCATTGATAGAATCTCGACCTTTATACAAAATACAAATTGTTTGCGACAACTATAAAGTGCAAGAGGTGAAAAAAATTTTATTTCCCCTTTAATAATTTTAATAAGTTATAAATAATACATTCGTTTAATCTGTCTGCTGCTTTAAACAACATCAAGTCATTTTTCTTATAAATACGTAAAATTCACAGTATATTTTTTAAGACCTACAAAAAAGACCATGTAAAAGACTTGTTGAGCAATATAAAAGACTGAGTAATATATTTATAAATGATCCTAAGCATACTCGTTGCCACTTACATTTTTGTCAAGAAACGATGTGCGAGTACTTTGTGATTGACGAAAGAAGAAATTTATAATTTTGTAATATACTAGATAAATGAGTAGAATAAAAGGAAGGCTGCTAAGATGAATCATCACTGGAGTTTCTTTCTATTAATAACCATTCTGAAATATCGACAGTACCGTAGATTAAGAATCCATTTGAAAGGCGTTAAAATTACACGGACTCATAAAAGGGGGCTAAGAACTTTTTCAATAAGATGATTAATCGAAGTTCTCTCGATTAATCACTTTCTGGATGATCGGTGTTCGCCTTGGACAAATAGCCGGAGATAAATTATAATTTGCGACAAGATTCACAAAATAGATCCGAATCACATGACGAATCTGATAATCAATTTCATTTCAAGGTTCTTTGGCTAATTAGTAGACACATGCGCAACGTATGAACTGTTTAACGAAAATTCGACGTTGCCGTTAAAAGAGGAAGCTTGAATTGAATTTCTGTTTTGACGTAGAACGTCATTTGGATACGGCTGCAACGGTATTTAAACAATAAAGCGCGTGCTTTTAATTGCGAGCCCCGTGAACCACGTAATTACACTTGTTGCATTTTTCAGACGAGTAACAGGGTCACTTCTGGCCGTTTAACGGGCCGAATGGTTCTCTAATCGTTTGAAGTGGACGCTTCAATTTCCACTTTCAAATACAGTGAATCGCTTTTCACAAAGGCTGCAGCGAAAACTGCCTAAAGAATACCAAACGTATTCCGAAAAGTATTCATTCAACTAAATGTCCGATTTTACAATTTAAACTGTTGTAATTTCGTAAAAAATGCTTTGTACAACAATAAATATGGACTAGTTTTGAAACTTGAAGTCTTTACTTTCGCAATCCCAAGTTTAGTTTTAAATATCGTGTTTTTGCTTGACATAGCGAATGAGAAACTATAGAAGCGTTTAACTAAAAAACCAAACGTACCCAAAAATGTTCGAAATTGAAATTGAAATTTTCGTGGCTGAATTCACCTGGGAAATGAAGATTTGACACGGAGATATACAATTCTTTTTATTTAACAGCCAAAGTTCTACGTAGTTTTTACCGTGTAGGTTTTTCATTGAGAGCTCAATAAAATGGCTAGTGAAATCGTAGTTTTATAAATCTCCAAATTCATGGTGGATTGAATCACGAGCAATGGTTGAATTGCTAACTTTTTCTAGGAAAATCGTGTCTTCAATTTTCCACGTATTCTGTTAACCAGTCAGCTGTTTTTGAAAAGTATACTCGCCGTAACACAAAATGTTGCCATTTCTTCTTGACAAGTATACTCGTCAACAACCTGTTAACTAATTATATATAAACATATATAATTTGCAGACTGCGGATTTTTATGCAAAATAAAAATTGCTCATACTAATTACAAGATACAGGAGCTACATTGACATTTATTTCTATTCGTAATCATTTTAATCAGTTTCCACATTCTTTAAATGTATTAAATTACATATTTTACAAAAATTGTATTTATACAAAATACTTACAGTAAGTTACATACTTTTCAATGAGATTGCAGCAACCAACTGGTTAAGTAAAAATGAGTTTTATCATGAGTCTGAATTAATTGCTGTATGATCCTCTTTTACGGAATTACATTTAAGTATTAACGATTTGTTTTAAATCAGGAAAATGTACGAATACTTCTGTGAACATCTATTATTAAAATAGAAGATCCGTTAAAATAAAATCGAAAAAGGTTTTCGAAGAGAAGCAGAAATAAGGTAATGTTTTGTGACTAAAGTGATTAAAATGAAACAGTTCTATAATTAGTAATTGCCATCATTAAACGCGACCGACCACGTTCATTGGTTAAAGAGAAATCGTGAATAGCTTTCTCAATGAAATATACACGGCAGTGAATGGAACAACAATTTCCGTAGCTATTATTACAAACTTTCAATCGAAAGTCAGAACTAAAACGAAACAACTGCTTAGTTGCTCGCCCCTTTTATTTGCTTTAACCAAGACTCCCAGCGAAGTTAACGTAATAACATTGTCGCCGATAATAACTATATCGAAAAGCTCATTAGCGTGTAGTGGGTGCAGAGCGGGCTATTATTATTCCCCGGTGGAAATCACCGTTCATTTTGGATAACGATCATTACCATGGATGGCGAAGTATGATACACTTGTTTAGCTTTCCATTGTTTCCTCGTTCATTGCCGTCGCTGTTTCACGTATGGATCACACACGACTTGTTAAAACGAGGTCGCCCAAATTGAATTGTGCGCTAGAGCGGTAAGAATAGTGAAGTATTCTTACTAATTATAATTATTACAAATTACATTTGAGTTTATACGAAGGGATTAAAATCGTATTGTTGTAAGTCAGAGTTGAACAAATTATTTATTCGGATGTTGGATAAAAGATAAAGACTAACGAATAAAAGTTGATTCGACACTAACGAATAAATGTTCAATCGAATAAAAATATCTAGATCAAAATTTAGCTCAACAGGATTTTATTCGAATAAATTTTGAGTAAAAATGATAGGATATGAAGTGTTTTTTCATAGTTCATCCATTTATTTCTTCTATATTCCTTTCTTTAAATGTTGCATCGGAAATTGATTATTGATACGTAACTAAATAAGCTTTCTACGGGTGCAATTAATTTTATAATTCTAGAAGTAATTATTTTTACTTTTACGTCATTATACAAGAATATATTTATATGAATACATTCTTGTCTAATTACGTAAAAACGATATTCACATTGTTATTCAAATAATTTTATAATTTCTATTCGAATAACTTATTCGAATAAATAGATAATTTATAACGAATAATTAATAATCGTTATTCGAATAAAATATTCAACTGAAACGAATTTATTCGAATAATTATCTTAGATCAATTTTTGTTGAAAATAATTTGAATAATTCCCAACTCTGGCCTAAGTCAAGTTTTCGAAAATTCTGGATTAATTAATCTATACATGCCAAAATGTTAAACAGACAAATAAAATAAATCATAACTTAACTGGAAATTAATTTAATTATAAATTAACTTACCCAGAAGTTAAAATAACTATAAATTCGGATAGTGAATAATATTCTTAAACAATTCCATTTTTGTTTCTTACAGTGAGGATGATGTGACTTATTATGCTACGTTTTTAATCACCACGAAGCTTTTTTTATATTTATCATGTGACGGCAAATCTTTATGCATTTATAGTGTATAAAATAAAATTTCATTTTTATCATAAGGAATTTTTTATTGAATGAAAGAAATTGTTTTCTTATTATTACGTTCTTGTTCTCATTGTAACTACATTTTTACGTCTTAGTCATAAACAAAATGAGTAATAACTGTTGCGGAAGAATAGAAAGTTAATGAGCTGTCTCTACAATTTACGAAAGCATAAGCAAACACATTAATATTATTCTAGAATATTCAAATTACAACGTTAACTAAAATAATCATAATTAATGGATATATTGAGAATTATTCAGCGACAAATACAAATAACCGTGGTTAATCAATAATTGTATATTATATTGTTACCATGTGCCTCGTTAGGATAATTAAAATGTTCGAAATAATTTCACAGAGGTAGCAATGCTTTAAAGATTTGTTCTTTCAGTAAAGAAAATTAATCAAGTATTCGTCCATTGATTACGCGCGATGCAAATTAATTGAAATGCGAGCTTGTTGCAAACGGCCAGAATTTTGCCGTTGCTGCCCGAAAGCATCATATTTTCGAAATGTTATAATTATTAGGCACATCCGGGTCGCAGAGTCAGTCAATTAAATTATTTTAATGGGAATCATTGGCAATATTTGAAAAGCTCTGCGAATCATTTCGATAATATTGAACAAAATTCGATTCAGCAGAATAAAAGTAAAAGCCAGATGTATTCGTATCGGGTATTCATTATTAAATATTGCATATTCATTATTTGTCTTTGTGCAGCATTTCGGAACCGGATATTTCCGGCTTCCGACTTTATTGTACATATGTCGGGCATTAACACACAATGATATTTGTTCCATCAAAATAATTACATTCATACAAATATCATATGTGTAACATTCGTTATACAGTAAATAACCGAAATCAAAGACACTCGAAATAAAAGAAAGCATCCTTAATTAGTGAACAATTGTAATAGTTTCTCTGTGAAAGAATCAATGAATAATTATAAATTGCAAGAATTTTTAAGTTCAAATGTTTTTAATGGAATGTAACTATGACAATTTATGTATATTTATATTTTGGTAATAAATATGCAAAGTTTGGAAAAAAGTCGCACTATCTTACTAACTGCAATGATTGCAGATTTTTATAAAATTGCACATTTTTGCATATAAGTTTATAAAGAAGCAAAGAAATGTCTCTTTGCCAACTAATAGATTGCTCATTGTAAAAATAAAATAACAATGCTATTAATCCTTGTTGATTTATATGGTTTCTTGTATTTTAAAAATCTGCCCTTATCATAAACTTAAAGTTTGCTATCAATGTTTAACGTATGCATAACTTTAAAAAAATATAAGGTTAAAAAACACACTCGTTTCTTATCCCATGATGAATTGTTAATTTAACCTAAATTGTTTTATTCGAATAAGCTTATAAACATTGCAAACAGATATTGAATTATTTTTAGAGACTAATTGCTTGCACCAGAATTGGATAAATTCTTCCGGATAACCAGCAATAATCAATAATCAATTAAAGTGTTACCGAATCTAATTGCAGTTCGCAAAAACAGTTTAAAGTATCTATTGATTTTCCAAGTATCAAAGTGCAAGAGGATTTTATATACAGTCGATTTAATTAATACATTAATAATATGCGTATTACACATAACATAACGTTAAAAACAAATGAGTCGTTTATCATTTTATTATTGTGTATAGCAGAGTTTGAAGAACAATTCCTCATTAGTGTAATATTTAACTCGTTCGTTACCAAAATGTTCTCATCTCCTATCTTCGTTGTTAAAATATTTCATTAAATGCAGCGTGTACCTTCCGTGCGAATTATTAAACTGTAATTTAACTAACGAAAATCATGGATTCCTTCGTTATTATGCTATACCCAATAATTTCGCATGCCAATGTGCATAAATTTAATTCGACCATTTTTACGTAAAATGCGAGATTTTAGACCAACACATACATATTTTAGCGAACTAGAATCTCTGACAATAATAAATACTTCCGAGAAACTTTTACAATTGGAAGTTTTTTTCACGGTGCATTTACTATGATTCTGTATAGAGATGCGACTATCGATTACCGATATTCTGTCGACATCTTATTAATTTTTTATGATATATCGGCTACATCGTTAAAAACATCGATTAGGCGAATGGAGAGAGATTGTATAGTTTTATCATGATGAATACTTTATGTATAGTAATTTGGAAACAAAATTATTCATAATTATATTTTTACATGTTTTATGTAAGACTGAATGAATAAATTAGTCAGGAATCTGGTTGTCGATCACAGAATGTTTATATTTAGGCGAAAGATCCTTAATTCTTAGTAAAACTCCTCTTGAAAATTTATTAAATTAACAATGAATTTCAGTGTCGGATTTTAGGTTTCACTCCAGCTGAATCAGTAGATGTGAACAAAAATGAAATCGTTTAAAAAGAGAAAGAATACAAAACTGACAAGTACACTGTCTCCAATCAGTAAAAATTGAAGTATAAACGTTAATTTGGTGGAATAATAAATTCGATAAACTTTACTTTACTTCAGTTACGTAAGCTCAAGAGCTCCTATTTATAGTAACGATATCGATACATCGAGTTATTGGTAACGTGTCGATATTATCGACATTTATTCACAACAGTATCGATAGTCACATCTCTAGTTGTGAGTATAATAGACCGCATTGATTATGGTTTAGTTATATGGCTTTTGGCCAATTTACCTCATAATTCTATCCCGTATCCCCATATTTGTTTAATCCTCGGACAACAGATCGTTATAACGACTATACCATTAACATTGATTCTAATAACTCTAAGCTTTATCTATTAATTTCTCGAAACATTTTTTAAAATATTTGTTATACATCCATTAGTTATTCGGCTGCTTATAGTGTAATAGCAATTTATGTCATCCAATTTCCGTAGATGGTGTGATTATGTAGGTGACGATTAAAAGTTCGCTCGTTTAAAATGATCAGGTCATCGCAGTCCAAAGATTGCTTTGTAGCTACGAAGTTTCTTTAAAGCCAATACATTTCCTGATCATCTTGATTAGAGAAAAAAATACATTGTTTAGGGTTACTCCCGGAACGATGTATAATATTTAGAGCGAACGGGACATGTTTGCATTTGTCTGTGCACGTGTTTACTATTCGACGATTTTTAGCAGATGACTTAGCGACAATGAGTGCGCCGCTGCAGGGACACACAACTCGGCACAACGCCGACGCAAACGGGCAGCGAACAACGGATTAAAAATTCTCGGAAAAACGGAACACATTTTCCGTTCTATTTCCGGCGTAATAAAGCTCCCTCGATGGGAACAATGGTGGTATGTAATCCGCGCGGGTTCATCGATTAGCATGTTGCGCAGCTACTTGCGACCCCGACTGCCTCAAAACTCTTCGTCCGAAAGCTGAGAATAGTTTCACAGCTGGCACGCTTTTTACCTGGTTCGTTCGCCATTAGCGTGGCAAAAAAAAAACAAACGAGGAACGAAAGAAAGGGAAGCGAGCGGGTCGACGGAGCAATCGGGCCGCGTTAAAAGTTTATACGCGAACATCAGCACGGAACATCGAGGTAGAAGGGGAGCAAAAAACCAGAAAAAAAAGAAAATAAAACAGGCGAAACTATGCGCGAGGCAAACAATTCGGTTTTCGCCAATCAGCGTATAGTTAGCGAGAACGAGTGGAGCGCGATATCGGCAGCTTCTCTCCGCGTCAGGCGAGCAAGCGAGCCGGTGATTTGAATGCGCGGCATTTCAGAGGGGGAGCCGGGCCGGGCCGGGCCGATGCTTCAGTCGATTTCGGCGAAACAATTTGCTCGGCAAACACGGCGAACCGCGAAATCAGTAGCGATTAAAATTAGTCGGCAAAACAGCCGTTTGGCTCCGTCCTTCGGTTCCGCTTCCGTGGTGTTTCACGTGAGCGAAAATGAAGTCCCCACTTCCATGCCGACACACCTGAATCATTCGGCCGCAAATTGCATCGGCCTGTTATCCAAACAGGTTCCCAGAGTTTGTTTCCTGTTTATTACGGATCCGTCTCGTCGATCCCCTCGCTAAGACGCAAGGTGCCTGTGATCTCCGTCGAATTTGCGTCTCGCTCAAATGTCCGCAGCATTTTGTTTTTATTATTAACACGTTGAATGCCACGCCAATTTTACAGAGATTGTCCGTGGCGCCACTATGAATTTTCTATTGTGCGATACATATAATATTGAAATATTATCTGGAATAGATAATTCACCGGTGACATCAACGATGATAATAATAAAAAATTATAAGCATTGTCATTTGTTTAAATTATATATATTTCTATCAATCTGGGCGCGCCGGTCACCGGTGGCCCCCATGGCGTCACAGCCAAGTTGAGTGACGGTCACCGGTGACCCCTGTGGCATTCAACATATTAACACTAGAACTAGAAGTTAAGTAGAAGTGGATTTCCTTCGTTAACAATTTCATTGACTTGAGGAGAACGTAAGGAGATACCGAAGTTTAATTAATATATTTACAATTTAATATTTTCCGTGGTCATTTTTACCACAAAAAACAAAGACTTGAAAGAAAACTGTTACTCTTCTTTTTCCACTTATTTTTGCATGCAGAATCACTACCCGGCTGGTTGTACTCTCCGTTGCTGAAAAAATGGCATCACTTCTGTTCAGGGTCGAGGGGGGTATCCCGCTGCGCCTGACCTGCACGCCCGTAGTCCCCACTTGCCTATGACCTCTCAAGACCCACTTCTATTGGTAAACAAGACGACCAATAAACCTAATCACGTTTCTTGTTCACCGTGTAACTTAGCCAATAATGATAAAAAATCTGGAATGAAAACAAAATGGAAGAGGCTAGAAGGAGACCACGGGAGAGCAAGACGGTGACGAGAGTCAGGAGTCGTTGTTTGTTTGTCATCGGCCAGCCTCGTTTCTTGGAAATTGGGGCCTATAGGAAATTTCTTTCAATAAAGGACACATGTTTACTCTACTCCTGCAAGGGCGTTAACACGAGTGAGTGATGAAAATCGGTCCTACACTTTTTTCTATGCCATCTTTTAAACAACGAACGGTATCACCGGAACGGTACCGAGACCGGACGAGATTTTTATTTTACTTTTTGCTGGCTGGAATGTAATAAAACTTAATGAAAGGAAACGATTCCTTTGAATGAAAGTCAATGGCCGTTTTTTAACCGCGGCTTTCATACCGCTGCCCATCGAAATATTTCTACGGTTCCAGTTTCAATCGAGCCGGTTCTTCGATTGCGATCGTTATTCAAGTTTCGCGAGAATCGAATTTCGTTCCGAAATCCTTTGTAACTCCCCCTACCGCCTCTTCTTTTACTCTCCTCCCTCACCCCGTCAGGAACGTAAACTTTCGCTATGTATTTGAACAAAACGGAAAGTCGAGTGCTCTCTCCTCGCGGTGCTTTTTTCGCCTGACAAAGGCGGCGCGGCACGACGCGTTGCGGCACCGCGGCTTTTCGGGACCCACTTGTAACTCGTAATCCCGCTTTTCCCGTTGATTTTACAATGGGTAACGTATCGTGCCCAGCGGACTCGATTATCCACATCCGCGTGTCCTCTCGAAACGTATCTCGAAGCACATCCGGCGGAATATTCGAAAAATTCGTTCCCGCCAAATGAAAGTTACCTGCGGAACCGAGATCGTTTTCGCGTCGGTTGCGTGTTAATTTGATCACGGGCAATCGCTTTCGGGAAATTGACGAAAAATCCGGCAGAAGGTAGGTGGCCGATAGATTCGATACACAATCACCTTATACATGCAGTTTAGGCGGCTTTTGCAGGGTGAATCGTGTAACTCGCACACTTTGAATAACTTGTAAATTATGGGGTCCGTAACAAATGGTTAAATACGAAAGTTGCATGGTTTCGTACTTTATACTATTTTTGCTTCGTAAATATAAGAGAAATAAAACTAACAATTTGGAGAATTTATAATATTATTACTTAATGATAGTTGTATAGTATCGATTATAGATTTAAAGATATTATCATTCTGAAATAGACAATGTTATTATATAAACATTAGTAATACAAGAAAAGATGATCAAAAATCAGATCAAAATATAGGTCATTTAAGAATAGGTTACTTTAAATTTTAGACATACAATTTTTTTAATTATTAATGTATGATGGGATTTAAAAGTAAATTTTAACAACAATTAAATTTGAAATTAGCTTTAGGTAAAGGTATTTTGGTATTTTAATAGTAAAGGTACTGGAAAATGTTTTTGATAAAATTTTAGTTTAAATTAAAATTTTTCATTTACAGTGAAAGGGCCATTTAGTAACGAACATATAAATAATGAAGAAAATGTCGTATAACACACACACATACGCGCGTGCGCGTATGACAAGGTTCAATCAACAGTCAATGACGGATTTACAGTACTGTCGCTACTATTTTGTGTAATTAGTAATTACTACTGTAGGGATTAATGTTAGTAAATCCCACGAGACTCTATGGTAATACGAAACAACACGAACGACTTGAAATAACAATGACAGCGATAGTTTATTAACGATATCGTACGATAACTTCCAACGACATGTAACAAAAACAATAACAATAACGACAACTACGGCAACAACAACAACGACAAGTACTTCAACAACGGCAACAACAACGGTAACGCCTACGACAACGCACGAATATTTTCTCATTCTCTCTCTTTCTTTATTTATTTCTCTTTCACTCACTTACGCTCTTCGGCCACGCAAACTTCGAGAAACCTAAGCAATAAACTCAGGTCACTGGAAGCTGCCCAAACACTCTGTCAACATTCGTTCCATTAATTCAGTATTTTACGACACTCTGCCTTTGATACTCGGAAAAGTATTCAGTTCATAAATATTTTTGTTTTAATAGTCGCTCTATCGTTACTGGACCGTGGATCTTTATGCAAATACCTGCTTTCAGTGGTCATTTTATCAAAACAAGAAGAAAGCAAGCTTATTTCGTCTAGTAAAAAAGTTCTATCTTTAATTAATTAACTTCTATCTTTTGTACAAAATTCGAGTAAGAAACAAATTGAATAAAATGATGAATGTTTAATGTTTATTAGTGATTCTTACTGTTTCACGAAATGAAGGCGTCTGTTTTTATATTCATTGATCTTTGTATATTTCCATGTTACGTATTAAGTTCTTTATTTAAAGCTCTGCATAATTAACTCGAGCAACTTGTAGCCACCCTGTATATCCCACAACCTTATCAGGTACGTTACCGGACCGGTAACAATCTTCCGATCGAATCAAAGGGAGTGATGCGATGTGACGATAAAATGGTTACACTTTCGAACAGAAATTCTCGTACTCGCTAGCAGAACCGATGTGGAAAGTTGTTGTCGATTTATTGTCCTTTATCTTGAAGCCACTCGTCTTCTTTAAAGGAACGGAGGAACGATCGTGTCATGGCTGCGGAAATTCAAGCCGACGCTCGACCCGTTTAACTTTTCGACCACGATGCAAGTCCGTAATATCGTCCATTCCACGTTTTATTTCCAGTGCCACGCAGTCGGCCCACTTTCTTCCCGACTTGCAGTGTTTCTTTCTTGTCGAGATCCAAGCTCCCGCAACTTTTCGCGCCCTTCCGACATCGAATGTAACAAGGCGGGCGTAATTTCGCACCTCGGCTAAACTTCCGGCCCCCTGCGACGCTATACGCACGCTTTCAGTCGCGGATCTTACGATCGAAGCGCCAGCGATCGATCTATATATCTGTTGAAAACTTTCAGTTTCCTCTACCGTTCGAGAAAAAAGTGTAGAACTTCTATACTGATTGAAATGAATGGTTCAGGTAGTTCGTAACTATTTACAATTTTTGTTTATTCGTTACTCTTTCTTGGTCTCTCGGTTTCATAATTATTTTAATAACATGTGATGTATACTCTTTATGGAGTTTTTATAAAAGATTGAGTGAAAAATGATTATTGATTTCCTAAATATCATTTTACTAACTTTGTTCCTTGACATAAAATTCACACAATGACAGAAAATCAATGGTTAGGAAGAGATTAGTAGTTAACTTTAGAAATTTCGTCTAAAACCTAAAATAAAATTATTATTAGTAATAATAAGTAACATAATATGTTACATAATGTATGTAGCATATTCTTTAGAATCAGTTAACATTTTGTATAAAATTGGTATATGACTTACTTAGAAATATATATTTTTATTTGTTTAATTAATAACGTATAATAATAAATAGCGTATAATCTTGAGAAAAAGATTTAATTATAAAAATAGTGAATTATTTGCTGCTGCGAAAGTATAATAATGTACTGTTGTATAAAACCTTCATGTGTGCCTGACCATATACTGACCACTTTCACTTTATTCGTTCGACTTCAGTCTTTTTTCTTTTATAAAGTTTAACCAATATCAACACAGGTCGATATCGTTAACGCTGAAGCTACATTGTCGGCAAATATGACCGATTCCACAGTCTCTATTTAAAAAAGATTCTCACCGGAAACAATTAAATAAATTGTAAGTTAACCTTTTCGATACTGACTCAAATAAGACACAATAGCAGAAGAAATATGTACTTTTTATGGCTTTATATTATATTCGAATTATACAAATATCATTGAGATTATAGTACCTCATCTACATTATATTCACATTATAAATTGTATAATGAAAATTTTTCATAAATATCAGAAATTAAACGATGTGGCTCTCGCCTAAACACTTGAAGGTTATCAAAGCAAAGTTCGAACAAACCCTTAAATCCGGAACTATGTTTTACTTCCTGTGCATGTATATCAATTTTCTTTTGATGATACAAGTATAAAAGCAGATTTGCAGTTCTGAAATAGGGTTAACCCTTTGCACTCGAACGGCGACTCTGAGGCGCCACTAAAAATTGCTATACTATTTTTCAAATTAATTATAACAGTATCAGATCCGTTTATATTTAAACAACTGTTGAAATTGTAAATATTGTACTTGCCAGTAAGCTCAATTCCATATGCATAAATCACAGTCATGTAAAATAAAAACACTGTAGGTGAGAAAACATGTTTCGGATTTCGAATTAAAATAGCTTCGAGTGCAAAAGGTTAATCCAAACATAATTTATAAGAAAAACGGCGATAAGTGTAAATTAATTCAGTCATGCCGTCTTTACTGCTCGCTAGGTTTGGCATTAGGACTAACTTTTATCACACGTAGTTAAGCATTGCGTGGTACAGACAATATGCCCGACCATAAGCTGAGCACATCCACTTGTGCTATCGATCCCTCAATCTTTCGAGCTATTTTTTCAACCGCACAGTTCCGTGTCTTCTAATTAAGTCTCCACTCTCCCTCTCTCTTAAAGTAGATAGATTCAATTTGACCAGCTACGACGGCGACACAGTGATTACCGTCGACGAATTTAGCTTTCATTGGCAGCTACTTGCTAGTATCCTCGACAGACAGCAGTGCGCACACATCGTGTAAACCCCATCTACTTCCAATTAATTCATACTCGTGCGTCGCTATTGAACCAGTCAGATTTGCGGGAATAATCGTCGGATACTGCATTCGAACGGTCGTTTGATCGGTCAAAGCGTTGTTGGTCCAGACATCAGTCACCGACGCTTTAGCCATGACGGAACTGGAATTGCATAAGGAAATAGTTGACGGACGATATTCGGCGATAAAACCTCTCGTGATTGACGATAGAATAGCATTCTTTATTCCATTTTAGAAACACGCACAATATTTCTGAACTCTTTCGGTGAACCAGTTAATCGAAATTCGTATTCTTACTTCAATCGTCTCCAAGGAAACGTTGAAAACATCTATCAAATCTCAAAATGTCTAAAAATATTTTTCATCTTTCAGTTTGAAGGAGTAAGAATAATTCTCGAAGTCGGATGTTTTTCGAAGAGCTGAAATTTTGCGAATCTCAGCTCTAACTGAGAGTAAAAATATCTGAATACTCTCTTTGAAAATATTCCTTCAGTATTCTTTAACAAACTTTTGATTATCTTGGAATTTTTTAAACATTCGAGAATCCAGTTTCTTATTTTTACACAAATTATTCTAGAATTTGCTTGCTTAACTTCAACTTTTTTATATTTTTCTTGATTTATTTGTATTCGCACGTTTATTTACATAATATTAGTACATGGTTATACAGTACATATAATATTATGTGACTTTCACTACTCTTAGCGACAAGCTTACGATAATCACGTGTGTGGTCTTATATTCAAAATCAATTTAATAGGTGCATATTAAGAATTAAGAGTTAAATACAGTCACGAGAGTGTTTGCGTTCTTCACCATTAAAGAATTTCTGAATATACATATACATATATGGACTTAGGACGTCTTACCTGCTGCAGGCAGCAATAAGCGAGAGCCTACCCGGGAGGAAGGCCCACATTTGAATCGACACACCCCATAATAATTCCCCCAACATCGAGATGTGTTCGGACTTACCCAAGACATTGCTCAAGCAAGGTCCACACAGCAGCATGCTGTGTCGGAATCAAGAACGAAACTCGAGCAAGTGAAGCTAATGGCAATAATGTTCGGCACATTTACAAAGTTAGCGATTCGGGTAACTCGGGGACGCTACCCCCCGTACCCCTCACGGACGCAATCGTGAGTCGGAAGCCCCTGAGCAATCTGGACTACTTAAATAGGACGCACACATTTATTAACTATGACGACACAATTTTTAGTTCAGCCATTACCGTACTTTGACAAATGTGTCTTGTAAAGAAGGTTTCTAGTAATATTCTGTTAGGTATAAATGTTATTCCGTTCGTTTAAGTTAAATATAAAATTCCGTTCTTTCATCATCAATAATTAATCATTCAGCTAAATGTGGGAATACGATAAATATAAATTATTTTCTTTTTCTAAGAAACGATTATAATCGAATACGGCAAGGGCTTAAGTTGCTCACAACTATGTTTTAAGATGCACGCTCGCTCGCACGCATTACGTAAACTTAAATCATGCGTCCTTCGGCGGATGATAATCCCTCGGCGGATGATAATCCCTCGGCGTATAATAATCCATCGGTGTATGATAACCATCGGCGGACGATAATCCATCGGCGGACTTTAATCCATCGGCATATGATAATCCATCGGCGGACGATAATCCCTCGGAAGATGCGATGTCATTATCGGTTAATAGGAGCGATGATCATTTGATCATTGATGGTGAAGTTGAATCCGTAATCAGTTCTTGTAGTGAACTAGAAAGAAATAAAAATATTTACTTTCCACGCGATACCAATCTTGCAGTACTTCGTAAGGATTTTATATTAAATAAGAGGATTATATTTATATTTTTCACGTAAAGAGGAAGTCAGAGTCAAAAGAATAAAGAAACGCAGGCCTTTTTTTGGAACACTAATATACAAAATTTAGTGCAAAAATATCACAAATATCTCTCTTTAGGTAAAGACAATCGCGATCGAAATTACTAATCGCATCTCTAAAATTCTCGAAACGAGGTAGCTTATAATAATAGTCATAATAATTATAATAATTATTATTTATACATTATAATATATTATTATATAATATGTTAATGTATTATACATATTATTTATATATATTATATAATAAGTATATAATATATATAATATAATAAGTATATAATATATATAATATAATAAGTATATAATATATATAATATATTATTTGTAATAATTATTATAATTTTTATTCATTAATGAAATGATTATAATAATAATAGTTTCATAACAAGCAAACGAAATTGTACTTTAGACTTTAATAAAATATTCTTTACCCACCACGAAACATCTTTTTGCGCATGATCTCTAATGCAATTAATTGGTAGGAAAGTCATCGAATACATTAGTGCAATAAATGCATCAATATATTGTTCGTAACATTCGTATTATGATAATCGCGCGTTATAAAAGTTAATTTTTATTAGCTTCGGAATGAACGTATTAAAACTTAATATCGCGATGTGCAATTTAATTTTTCTAGAAATAAATCTATTCGTCTCTGCAGTAATTGCATATATTTTGTATATTAACAAAGATTATACTTACATCGCTTCCTCCTTGACAAAGCCCGACTCGTTGCCCCTCGATTTCTGCAAGTACGTGACTTCACAAGATCTGTAACAGTAACAATAATTTCGTTAAATTCAGTCGCAGGAAACTATAGAAATAGATTAGGATGAATAGAGTAAGTAAGGACTATTACGTACCACGTAGTGATTCTTGTTCTCGCCACTGATTTGAAGTTGCGTCGAAGAATCGCGATGGAAAAACCGCAACGTAAAAATTGCGACGGAAATCACAACGAAAATTGCTACGTAAACTGTGATATTTGCAAGGAAGCTCGCAAGGTTACATCACCGACCGAAAATGACGCGAACCACCCTTCGCGATCCGAAGCTGCCGAGTAAATAACTTTAGATATGCCGAACTCGCGGTAGCGGCCCGCGGTCCCCTTCCCCTACTTCTTCGACAGGGCGACTCGCAATCAAATTCTACGTATTACAGCCGCGCCACGGTTAATAACCTCGACTAGACACGAAGAACAACAACAGCTTACTTAAATACGGTAACCAATGCCCTCGATCGAATTCTCCGAAATTCTCGCGGTGCCCCCCCTGCCACCACTCTTTTGACAAGAAGCACGTAATCAAAACATGCACTTCGAGTTACCGCATTATATTTTCGAAATACTCGAGACGTATTATATCTTCGCAGAATTGACTAGAGCTAGTCTTGACACAACAATTTTTTCTTCAGACAGGTCGAAAAAACCCGCTGCTCGTTTACGACTCATGGGAAAAGGACCAGCCCATTGCCCGCTTTTCTTTCTTCAGATTAAAAGTCGATTTTAATTTCACAAATAAGACGATACGTTATTAAATCGAACTCATTTCGTTAATAAATTTAATATTTCTGGCTTCTTAATATTTATAACAATTTCGTTTGTTACACCGTTTCGTTTAGGTAAAGTCCGCTATTGTACCACAGTATTTTCTACAGAGTCGGTAATTCAGACCCTGAGACAAAAAATCATTGCATGCAATGTCTGTATGGATTTCTAAATCTATACCATCAGCCAAAATCAGTTGGTAATTTTATTTACTAGTCTCAGCGTTTCGCCGCTGCACGAATTGGTGCTATTCGAGTGTTTGAAGGCAGTGAAAATACGTGCCGAATTTTGCATTGCTGCTCATGGGAAAAGCGGCACGATTAAATTGTTCGGATATTGAATATTGAAATATGGAATGGAAAATTATTTATAATCGATTAATTAATATATAAAATATTATTATAGTTACGACGTTAAGCATCTTTTATGATTTTCATAAAAGAAATTTTGAAATCACCTCGAAAAATCAATTGATCTTGATTGCTAACTTGGAGAAAAATCACTCGATTTTAAGAGATTATTTAGAATTGATTTTATAATTATTCTCTTAAAAATTGTCGAATGTTAGAAGCTCAATGTAAAGCTAGGGAAAGTACCATAATGTAGACAAATTTTGTTTTAGAAATAAATGGAATAGCATAATACTAGGAGTATTTCTGTGTATATTAATCAAACGTAATAAATAAACGCATTAACTGAAAATAACTAGTAGAACTATACTTCTCCAATAAATACAAATTTAAATTTGGATTTGTGAAAATTACATTGTCTGGTTCCATCATATTAAATCTCTTACGAAACGTATTGAATATAATAAACAAAGGAGCGAAGGTGTTGAAGGATCATTACATATGTACATCGAAAGTATTCCACTGATACATTTATTATTTTTAACTGTTTAATAATTATAAGAATCTCTTTTCCCAATAATACCACTCGTCTGTTTTAAAATCTAATGTTTAAACAAAATTAACTAATAGAACCCGAGGTATAGAAAATTTTTTGAAGCACAAATATTTCGAAAAATTATTTTTTCTAAAACACCTTCGTTGTACTATTTCAAAGATTCGTTTCCAAATTATAAAATGCGCAATAATACAAGTGCGGTATATAGAATACTCAATTCTCACTAAGAAGCTTATATTGCCGAAATATCGGTAACGATGAGCGCGATTCGAAAATGATAATGATGTTTCTAAAGCCCTATTATTGGGTAATAAAAATTTACATGGGGTGCTAGGTCTACTCCTATACCTAGTACGTCATTTGCTTTCGATCATCATCTTAATAATAAATTCTACATCCTCAGCCATTGGCTCAGTATGTTCCCCGATTTAGAATAGTTTACTAATCGAAGATAATACCGATTGTCTAGATCTCACCACGTGGAGGTTGATTGTTATCGAAGCGAGAAAAAAGTTAATCTTGTAAATTCCAGCGACAATTTATTATCGCTCTAATTTCGTTCTGATTAATTTTCGAGCTGAGATTCTGCCTTCAGTTTCCAGATCAGTGATACAGTCAACTTTGGACTCTGTTTGAGTATTTAATATCTGCTTAAGTCTGTGCTATTAGCACATGTCACGCATGGACTAATGAATTGTAAATTTGTAATCACAGACTTGAGATCCGTACAGCCACCGCAAACAGTACATTTTTCGCTCTGAATTACCGACTCTAAAAAATTTTCCGGTACATTAGCGGACCCTACCTATGCAGAACGCTCAGCTAATAAACTACGCAAGATTGCAACGCCGAAAGTGAAAATTCAAGGAGACGATATTTTACAGCGTTGTCAGCTCAAAATGTCAATTTTATCAGACTTACAGCAGTTTCACTTTCATTGGATTTTGTTAGTTCATTCTGATTCTGCTAATATTTCGATAGGAAAACGAATTTGTCATAGAAAATGCTTGCTTATACTCTACGCTAGCTGTAGCAGAACATAAGTTTCGCATTATCATCGCATCGAAATTCGAATAATGTAATAATCATTCTAAATCAATTGATTTAACTATCCGGCGGGAAGTTTAAACGAGCTGATTTATGAAATCCCCATGTATCATACTCGCGATACCAAATTATCTCCGAGAACAGATTAACCTTTGCATCACGCCACTCCTGTCACTAAAAATACTAGAAAGAAACTACAAAAAGTAATACGATCCTTTTGTCAGACGTACCAATCGATAATGTTGCGTAATGGCGCGGAGCTTGAGGATTGATATCTCGATTGACCAGGTAAATAGAAACGCTACCTGTAAAAATGTTGCCTCCGCGACTATTGGAGAGAAATCAACGCTGCATGACAAGATAATCGCCGTCGCTCGTCACATATCTTTTCAAAGCGAAATGGCTGGTCAGCCAGGTTGAATCGCGATGAAATTCTAAACAAGTGCTCTACAGTCTCGCGATTTCGCAAGTGGCGCGAATCGTGTCAGATTTATTCTCTATTTTTCTTGGTAATGCATCAAACGTACAATGCTGTTTCGTTCTAAAAACTCCATAACGGTCAAATAAATAAAGTAATGATTTAAAAGCGTTTGAACAAATGCCCCAAAACGAAGCTTCACAATTTCCTAATTTATATATGCAAAAATGTTCAGACTGCTATCTTATTTTGTCAACACTATCTCATATTGTTTTATTTTGTATGTAATTTGCATGACAAAGTAAAGAAAATCGCAGTTCCATAGAGATTCAGTCTGTCTTAATTTGCATAAACTTCTACAATCATAATATAAATATAATAGTTATCCCTCTCCGAATACTGAGCCCTGATGACTGCACGCAATGAAAATGTAATATTTAACATACTTTAAAAAATTTACTTTCTAGAAAAAATGTAATATCGTAATAAGTCATTTAGAAATCACATTAGAGATCGCTATTTTAATAATATTCGACGATATTCTTATATTTTAAAATATGGCAGAGATGATTTGAGATTTGAGGTTATGTCGCTCTGATCTATGGTAAAAATCATGGTAACTACACAGTAAATAAACTATTGAAATTTAAACTAAAGACAAAAATTCAAATAAATAATCACTGTTTTGCTTTCATGTAATCTAGATACGTTTTACCAATATAATTAACATTGTGTTACCTTCTTCCAAATGATTTATTTTACTGAATATTGATCTTAATACGTTCTCTATATTGCTGAAACTTTTTCGCAAGTTTTCCAGAAAATTTTACGAGTTCGATAAAAAAGATTTCAAATAATTTTTTGACACTCTAGAACTTTCGACTTTTACATGTTTAATATTAACGAATAAATAGTTAATTGAATTTAAATATAAAAATGTAATAAATCTTATTCGATAAGTAGACAGTCGCTTATGCTTGAAAATAAACAAGAATAATTGGCTACCCCACAGTAACTGATTCTATTAACCTTTCCATAAAAAGAATCGGCTGTCGTATTGATCGATCTACGATCGATGGGTTAGCAAACGGAGGGAATTTAAGTAACAAGAAGTCGAAAGAACGATAAAGCGTCGAAAGAAACGTGAACACCGTTTACCCATTAAAAAGCGGAACGGCAGAAAGGGCACGTTTCGTTGCCGCCGGCGGGAACAATTTCATGAATTTAAATTACGTGTTCCAATCCAGAGCGACTGTGAATTCACCCGATCTTTTTTTCGATGCGACAGAGTTTTGTGGACCACGGGCAATCCAGCAATTTACTGTTAAATTATTTCCCCTGCCGTTCGCTCCCCTCGCCGTCAGATCCTGTAACGGTTACATTGGTATTATTATCGATAATGGAAATTTCCTAGTTCATTGGGGAAATGGGCACTTTAATCTCACGAAATTTAATAATTTATCTTGCGATCATATCGCAGAGGACGGAATTGTAGCGTCCGCCTGTTCACAGGAATACCAACGGAAGCTCCTCGCTTTTGATAACCCTTTCCTTTGCGTTTGCGTTCGCAACAGTGTTGTGGTATTCTTCTTTTATCTGAAACAGTATAGCTTTGTTCGCTGCGATGAGTATCTATGGTATTTCGTGAATTTATAACATATTAGATTCATTATTGCTGGACTAAGAATTTTTATACAAAATAAGAATTTTCCTGAATCAATCGTAATGAACAGGAGGTAAATAAAAATTCAGAAGAATAAAAGAACATTCTTAAATTTTTCTAAGATCTTTTTTCGTTGGTTTTGTCGAAAATGCATGAAATCCGCAGTGTAGTGATTATAAAACTTGCATTGGACCTTTGACATTTTGACGGTGAAATCAAGACTGTGACTTAACTAAGAGTCATTAAAGAAATGTATTATTGCGCATAATTTGCAATTTCTTTATTTTAGTATTGATAACATTGATTCTTTACAGGCAACGACATAGTTAATAAACATTTCAAAGAAGTAGTAATAATCTAACAATTATAGGGATTCATTACATCTTGTGTATTACAAAAGTTGTATTTGTTTTCTTATCATAAAATTAGTGTTTTAAATCATGAATTTGCATAAATGCCGGTAATATAATAGCGAGTAATTTATAAATTGAATGCAAAGGCCTGTTCTAACGTGTTATTCCATAATGAAGTTAATTGAGAAAAATGATTGCGCCTTTAAAGCTGTTTAACAGGTGGATGTTTTACACTGACCCTCTCCGATTATGTTGTGAAATTCTCTGTTAATGAGATTGTTCTGCATCAGTGCGTGCCAGACAACGTATTTAATTATGCAATACCTTTATGCTTGTCAATCACAGACACTGTAATAGCTTTATGAAACTGAAAATAGTTCTTGCATACATCCCAGTGAATTCGTTCGTAATATGGATTTCACTTGTTAGCTGTAAAGTAAAATATAAAATTACTTTATTGTTTGGTATTTTATTTTATTCATACATACATATTCACGATAGACAAGTAGAACTCTCGTGAAGTTATTTCAAGGGGGATTTATTGAATCGAAGATGATCGCTATTGACAAATTCCGTAGGATAAATCGTCGTAAGTAAGTAGTATGTACGCTATGGATTTTATGCATTTATAAGAAAACTGAGTACATAGATGCAATCAATTTGCAATACCACCCCCACTGCCATACATGCGACAGAATAAAAATCGCCAACGGCAAGCCATCGAAGAATAGTGGTTACTAGAAATCTCGGCGTGCGTTACATACCGACGAAGCTTTTGTTCCGTTCACAGTGTCGCGGTACCAGCAATTTCATGAATTCAAATTACGCGTCTAAATTCAAAGCATCTCCCCCGCGGCTCCGAGATTTTACCAACTTAAATGTAATGGGAGAGGAAGGGGGCAGGGCTTTTATTGTTATCGCAACGGTGAGCGCGCGATATCCTTGAACCGGCAAAGGAGTGCCGGAATCACGACCGAATAATCGACCATGCTCGGGGCCGCGGCTCTTCGCAAGTTTTCCAGGTGGCCTTCTTAATTAAGAGGAATATTTTAGCACTCGGGAATCCGCTATGGACTGTTAAACGCGCCTCCCGCTCGTGTTGCGAAGCTTTCATACGGTGAAAAAAGGAACGCGGCGGGCAAAGAAAAGCGTTACGGTGCGCGGGAAACAAGAGAAAACTGAACACTCGGAGATTCGTAACTGTGTAAGTTACTCGAAGCTGCTCGCGCGAATTCCTCGAGTCTTGTTTCCGCTTGAACCGAGGAAGGATGCTAATCCGAAGGTTCTTATGCTTTGTGAAGTCGATCGTGCTGGGAATCGTTTCGACTATCGTAAGTGTTTCGCGTGGACGAATTGCATCGAATCGCGATTCAAGGAATGTTTGGGTCTGTGAGTCGAATTAAATTCTCTGACCTCCAATTCTGCAGAAGAATTATGACTGTGCTTTGGTAATGACTGTGGTTTGGTAACCCATACGGTTAAAGAAATCAGTCCAGTTTCACTATACTCACGCAGCAGAGAAACCTATGCAGTGGCTCGCCAAGTATGGGTGACGCTAATTTTTAAACAATTTTGAAAATTCATTTTCATTTTAATATATCCGAACAAACTGAATTTGACTAGGATGTTTCGGATGCGAAAGAATTCTAATGTCATCTCCTATGATCAATTTTAATTTTCTAATTTCGCTTTAATTAATTAAATTGCTTTGATTTTGTGAAAATTTTTGTGGTCGATTGTCGGCGCAGAATGTGTTAAAATGTGACTTCAATTTTTTGGGATGCTAGAGGGATTAGTTTAACCGATTAGCTTTTTTGACTCGTTGAAAACAGCTAACTGATTAAGGAGGATATATCCAGTGATATTCTTTATTAACACGTTGTTGGCACGGCCACCTCGCACCGTGCTCGCCTCTCATTGGTTGATGGTTTTCGTTAATAACTCGTAAGCAAAGCAGCGGATTATATTTGCGCTAAGGAAAAAGTTACTTCAAATGACCATAGGAACCCCTCATTTTCCGATAGCGAATGACACTTGTAACAACTGTAACAGTGAGTTTTCACTTGAACACCTTCGAGTAGATTGTCCGTCACACAGAAATATTAAGAAAGTATTTAGTAATTTAAGAAACGTAGATTAAGACGATAACGTTGAATCCAGAATGTTCAGTATAGACAATCTAGTGTAGAAATTATTGTATTTATTACAGGTAACCCACCCATAACTCGGTAGATAGGTCCCCAGATGGCACAGCCAGTACAAAAAGTGGGCTTACGTTCCGAAAACTTATTAAAAACTAACATTTTTTTTAAATTCCATATAAGCAACTTAAATTTTATTATGAATATGAATGAATGTATAACACAAAACGAAAAGAAAAGGCAAGAAATATTATTTTCATTTAATCGAATCGTCATTTAATAAATTTCTTCCTCATCACTACTCAGTACAGTCAAATGAAAATGTTTTTTCGGTTGAACGATGTCACCTTCATTTTCCGAGCGTTCTTCTTCATTTAGATTTCTTGCAGCTCTCTTTTGAATTCTCATCTTTTTTCAGCAGAAAGGTACTATAATTAATTATCCCTTCCCGTCATTATTTTATGGTAATTTAGTTTTAAATGAAGGAGCCCGCAATTTTCTGATCGTGTTAAAGCGAAACAGTGTTATAAGTTTTAGTACTATTCAAGGGTGTTATAGGATGCTATGTTGTGGGAGGGCTATCTGTATAGTGTGACAATCGACTATGTCAAAGTCAAATTCAGAGGCACATACCTCTACATATGCCAACACCGGTGTACAGAGTTCACGAAGAATAAAATTCTCAAAATGTCTCCGTGAACAATTTCTCGCCTCGGGATCCGATATCGCAGGATTCGCAGCCGGAATATTTTCCAAAAGCTAAAAGTTCTTCCGTGGGACTAAACCGTATCGATTCCCTCCTCAAAAACGTTCCGACGCAGCCTCCTCGGCAAATAGAGGGTTGCGGAAGGAGCGGCAAACAAAAGAAACGCGGAAACCACTTTCCTCCGTTCCTTCTTGCTCGAGGATTGGTCCCGGTGCTTCTCCAGGATACCGAAGGATGCATCGCATTGAATAATTGAGAACCCAATTTCCTCGCTGAAAAACCGTCGTATCGGCTCGAGACACATCTCTTCGTCCCTTTCTTCCGACCCTGTGACTCGTCCGTTGAATCGACGAGCTCATGAAACGGGCATTAGCTCGCGGACGGAAAGCGGCCCGGCGAATTCCCTCGTTTTCCCTTGATTCGTGAATCGCGTGCACGCACCCGCGTCCACGATCCTCATTAGCTTTCCGATATCGATTAATTACCGTATGAACCGCTCACTGGCGACGCGGGCTCAAAAACATCCAGTCTGTTTTTCCATTTTGAATCCTTGTTTCTCCAATTGGTTCTCGATTGATGCTTTTCATCTAAATTTTAATCGAAAGAATTTGTTTGTTGATTTCGTATGCGCATATTTGAAATTGTCATTTCCAGAGCGCGATTTTTACGCGCGTGTGTCAAATACAGAGGGTTTTACCGTCGAAATCATCGAATGAATAAATAAATAAAAATTGAGTAGATGCCGGTTTTTCGGCACTATTAACCAGGTCGTATTTACGTATTTATTGAACTTTGCAGATCAATTTTTACTCTTTATTGTATTTTTATATTAATTCAGTCCACATAATAAGCTGAAAAACATTGTATAATAGTGTCGGATCTAATACTCGAATGCTATTTCTGTAAGTTTTTACGAACAAAAAGGTCAAAAGAATAAAGAGATTACGCTGGAAGATTACCCCTTACGTTACCATTTTCTTCACAGTTATAATGATTAGCAGCTTCTTGATCATAATAGTTTCATTGAAGGAAAAGAGAATTTGGATTCATTGTGTATAATAAGATTTTATTCAGGTTCAGGAAAGGAATAACATTCTTGCTTAACAAGTTAGATTCGTCAAAATATGGCAAGGGGTTAAAAGAGATTAACAACATCATTATACTGTTTCTAATCTCTCATAATTCTGAAAGAAAGAAAGAAAGATATTTTCTTTTCACTCTTGCTTTTTACAATTGGCACGAACAATTTTGTAAAATTTTTTGTATAAAGATTCGCAGTAGATTTATTACTTTTGTAATGCCGAGTAATTATAGTAAAAGCTAAGCATCGACGGCCCGATTTGTAACATACGCGTGTTTTCGCTGTTCCTAAATTTTGAACTGTGTTTTTCGCAGTTCTGTTGGTCCTCTGCAGATGTTTGCGATTGCTCCTCATCTAAATTTCGATTTTTGACGAAGGGAATATTTATTTGTCAACCGAATATACATCTATGAAATCCGCTCATGCGAGTGCAGGAGGAACGGAAACACAAGAAGAGAGCAGCGTTTACGATATATTTTTTGACAAATTCATTTTGTCAACCGTAAAACTGCGAAACTTTCGGGCGGACGCTCGCACGCACCGGCGAACGAGATATTGCAATTTTGTTCGACCGCTATGCAGCGGCGCCGGGACAAAGAGTAATGAAGACGAGCGAAGAAATTATGTCTCCGAGTCCGAAGCCGAGTACCATCGGCTGGTTTTTGGTTAACGAGTTGAGCCCGGTTCGTTAGTTTGATGCATGCGCGGCTGATTTAAACGGGAGACCGGGGATTCAGCTGCAGAGCCGGGCAATAATTGTAATTGGAATATTTTTGCAACGGAGCGTGAAAACTTTTATCGCCGTCGGCAGAACGACATTTTCGAATGGCTGCCGGGGTAATGAGGGTTAATTTCGGGAAATAAACCGATCGGGCGTGGGGCTTGAACAGCCGGAAATTTGAAGAAAGTTTCAAAGTTCCGATTGAATAGTTCCGGATTCGTGGTAAAATGGGGATCGAAGAGTTCGAATGGGAAAAGTTTCGGCTACCATAACGATTCATTCTTTACCAAGACGTTGCACATATAAATTCAAATGAAATTCAGAGAATTTTTCGCGTGTCCAATAATTTATTGGACGCGGGTCATATTCGTCAAACATTTCGACGCGAATCGAACATTTTGAGAGAGGTGTTAAGGCAACTAGGATACTTCTGCGATAATTAGTAGCAGATGGCGCTGCAATTGCAGCACACATGTTCTCTACAATGAAAAGTCGCATCTTTAACACTTAGTCAACCGAATGGAGACATCTCCTACTCTTACCTTCGCAACATGTAACTCTCATGCTATGTATAATTTTGTATTGTCATCGCTTTGTCTTGACCTAAAATTTGTCATAATTCATTGAATACTTTTTCTTCCTTTATAAACATAGTTTTCATTAAACTCTGTTAACACTTTGACTTCAATCATATATCATTTGACCGAGTTAGGCATATCTTATTCGATTAAATTATTCGAAGAATTTATTCGAGATACTCAAATAATGCCCAACTCTGGTGGGTGACAGAATTATTTGAAATATAATTTCTGAAAATTAATTATTACATTAATCAGCATTACAGTTTCTTCACTTTATTAAGATTTTCAAAAGGTACAAACTCTTATTTTGACCCAAAGTTATAATAGATAGTGTGAAGTTGTTAAATGCATCCCCACGAAGAAGGTCCGACGAGATCGGTCCAGGTTTGCAAGTCCCTTTAAATCCAAAATCGATGTTGTACCCACTTATGCACCGTAATTTCCGCGCGTTTGACCTCCGTTTGCGATCGAAGCAAAGTTTTCGCTCCATTCGAACAGAAATTCTTCGCGAAATCCGCTTTACGATCGTGCTGCAGCATCGGAGCCGGGAGATCGCAGCAATTTCCATCGCGGGAGGGAGGAGAGGCGTTTTCGGTGTCACAGGAATCTCTCGTCGATAGCGTGGAAGGTGTCCCGACGGTCGATCGGTCTCGGGTTTGCGTGAATTTCGTTCCGGCATGGCAGCCGAAAGATTATAAATCGCGGGGCGGAAGATCGCGAGATAACGTAAATTCACGGGGCGGCTTACATAGTCGCGAGTGCGAGTGCGCACTCGCGAGCACGGCCATCGTGCTTCCGCGCCGGAGAGAGAAATTTACTGCAGATTACCTGGAACGGGGTTAGGTTACAGACTTTTTCCGAGGCGAGACCATCTTCGTCCCCTCGGCGAACTACGAGCTTGGGTCTCCGAGTTCTCGAGAGAGGCTGGGTATACAGGGTGTGTCGCTTGAAATCGGACTCCTGATTATTTACCGAACATATTCCAAGGCTACGGCAAAGCCTCGTTGTGCCGGCACAACCTGCCCCGTATTTGCTAGATGGAATTTGGAATAAGCTGTCTGTGAAAGCATTTTTAAGGGCTCGTCTATCTGTGACGATGAGAACAGATGCTGGTTGATCAGTTGATATTGTTCAACGCGCTATAGGTACCTGTGTGACATCAAGTTTTAATTGAAGTAAAATTTGTTGAATTCTGCAAGCAAATTTTTACTTCCTTTTGCGCTTTCTTATAACTATGTACCTATATATAGTAAACGGTCTTGGTTTCCTTTGGATCCAGAATAAATATTGTTAGTTGACTGTTCAGTTTCTCACAATTTATTGAAATTTCTATATAGAAAAACTATTGGTTTGTTCTCGGGCATAATTAACTTTATATTATTCCTTTATGTTGTTTATTTTTGAATAACAAAATTTAATATGTCTTATTCGACAAGTATGAATTAATTATGCCTACAAACAAACCAAAAGCATAACAGTTGATCACTTCACAGAAACTGGCTCTACTACCCAACTTTAAAAATTACACTGAACAGAGTTGATAATTAAAATTACAAATGACTCTAGGAATACTCAGTTATGTTTGTATTAAAAAGGTCTGTCATTCAAGTATTGATTATTCCATGAATACAATTATTTAAAAGACGAAATTAAAAAAAGTTGGACATTTTACAGGAGCTCGTGAAAAGCTTCCTTTATTCTGCTAAGATACCTTTCTATTCAAGAAACCTTTCTTTTCTAAGAAAATTGCCTACGTATGCCAAACTCAGTTTATCAGCTCCATAAACGAGCCCCCTCGCCATAGAGGTAGTTCCGCGTAGACAGGTGCATTCGATTGCGAATATATTTGCGACATCGATGAATTTCGGGACAGGAAGGGGGTGTTCCCGGCAGAGCAGCAGACTACCACGCCCCGTCCCTAAAATTTCATCCCCTGAATGATTAAAACGTAATATAGAGACACGCCTACCGGAGGACGTCTCGGAACCCTCGTTCACGCCGTTGTCCCCTCTATTTCCATTTGCGAGCTCCTAAACCCCCCATGCTGTTACTCACTTTCACCCATCCTCTCACTTTCCGTTCGCGATACTCGTTCTCTCACTTTCCCTGATTCTCGTTTCCCTTTCGCCCTGTCCCACAGTGGGGTATTTGTCGGATTCAGTTGGTCAAAATTACTTTTGCCGCCTAATGTGTCTAAAATACGCCTACTAACTCATTTATCGTATCTCGCCTTAGAAAAATTAATCTATGAGGAAATACAAATTATTAATAAAATGTTGAAAATATTATTTTTATTATTTAATGAATTCAAAACGTGCCCATTTATTTACTTATGGAATTTTAACATAGTGAGAATAATTTTGTAATATTATTATTATTTGCATTGAGCGAAAGCTACACAGGGTGAGGCATTTAAAACAGAACACCTGAATAATTTGCACACTTGTAATAATAGAAAAAACATGTTGTTTGATTTTGTAGGGCACATAATATGGTATCAGTAGTTTTTTCGTTGGTGAAAGCATAGGAAAGATATGAAAATTAAATTTGTTTTTCTAAATGGGGTGATATTGTTTTTTATTTATATTTTGATAGACGAGACGAATGCAGTGATCTATAAACAAAGGTCATTCAAGGTCAACTGAAGTATCTGACTAATTTACATATTGACGTACTTATTGCTCAAGATAGAAGTGATGTAAAATATATGTCTTTTTCAGACACTTGTCATCCATCCACGTACATTCAAATTTCACGTATAAAAATTTGTAGACATTGCCTGAAAAATCAATAACATCTAAACAAACAAATAATTCCGAGCACTTTTAAAAAAGTTATTCTGTTTTAAAAGATGTTCGAATATTGATTCGAATAACTGTACCGACGACGAGTTTGACAAAATTGACTTTTGGCCGACTAAACCCGGCAAATACCCCAGTGTGCGTTCTCCTGCTAGGGCACGGCCGACTCCCCCACGTTTTTCTCCTCTGTACACCCCCTTGTGGCGTATATTTCAACGCGGTGTTTTTTCGCGTTTTGGCTCCGTCGAGGGTCGAGGGAGGGTCGGCACACCCTCGGTGAAATCCGCGGCTGAATTTTCACGGTCACTGGCTCCAATTTCACTCGGCGGCTTGCTTACGGCGCGATGGATCGGGGAGAAGGAGAGATATGGGGAGGCAGAAGGGGCCGGCGTCAGGGGTTGGACAGCGGCGTCGAACCGAAGGATCGGGAGAAAGGGACGTCTTTATTATAGGACGGGGCAAGTGGTCTGCGAGAGCAACAGCCCCCGCCCGGTGATACGTACAATTATGCGACGGTAAAATTAGAAGGAGGAGAGAGACCTGCAGAGGCCGGAGGAATCCTTTCGTGATTCCATGCGCAGTAATTGCAAGCCCCGTGCTCTTTCCAGTGAAATTGATACATCTTAATGAGACGCGAACTGAAACGGAAAAAGATGGTGTAGACGACCGAGCCGTGATACACGTAGCGAAATCGATCAATCTTTAATTATTGCGAGTGTATCTCTACCATGATTACACCCCATAACAATCACAGTGATACATTTTCTCAAACAATTGATCAGAATTCATAACTTTTTACGATTTTTGTGAAAATCAGTACTCTTATCTTCTTGAGGATGCTAAAATGTATGCTAAAATGAGGATACTAAAATATATCTTATAAAAAATACAAAATTTTAAATTGAAATACTGTCATAACACATTTTTAACTTATTTCTTCAGAAAATCAATTATCTTCCGACATTTGGCTTTAATTATGTAATCGAAATATAAAATTGAATACGGTGATCTTGTAGAATCTATTCTATAACAATTGAGATTTTGCTATAGAAAATCGAATTAAAATAACAATCACTATACTGCTGTGGAATTTTATACGAATTAATAAATAAAAGATTTTGTATTTTTATTTACGTGGTTTACATGATTACCTTACGGTATGGAAGAAAAATAATAATTAAAAGAACTACCACTTTGACATGAATACGAATATTATCGTAAATAATGGCATTATATAATAATGTCATAATGCCAATGAATAAAATAACGTTAGCTAGCTTTTATAACCAAATACGAAAGTCATTTTGATAAGGAAGTTCCTGTGATAAGGAAATGTTCTACAGCTCCACGTTCTATTATAATTAATATTTAAGAATTACGAAGTTAGATGAGAATAGTTGATAAAAGTTCCTACTAATCGCTATGAAACATGGTTAATTTATTACATTAGAAAATTAAGCAGCATAGGAGAGAACTTCGATTGGAAAAGCTAATATTAATTCCCTGTCTTATAATATTTGCTACGACAAAAAGTTAGAACCTCCTTTTGTTCAATAATGCCTTAAGCAGAAAATTTATATTTATTACGTGCGAACATATACTTCAGTGCTTAACCAGATCTCCATGCAAATGCAGATTTTGGAAAGTCAATTAAAATACGCTAAATGAAACAGAAACTCCTGGATTTTATAACTGACAATTTCCAATAAAAGGAAAATTTTTATTAAAATTTTTAATTTATTACATTTTTACAAATCGTATTCATGGCACGATATGCGTAAAATTGGTTATCAACTTGTAAAAGGTTTATTGAAAAGTTGTCGCGAAAATGTAATTGAATTGGTTTTTCGATTAGTACAACGTCCGAATAAACTGATAACATTCAGTTTTGTACTATTCCATATTTTTGTGAAAAATATGGAGTAACACGCATATTACGAAAACATATTTTAAATAGAACTTACATGGACTCGCGGGAGACAAACTATACCACTATTTATTTGACCTTAGAATGATCTCAAATAAGCCTACGGAGATCATTTTTAAATTTGTAAATTCAACCTGACAATTTTATTGCGTATAATGTGAAACACTATGTAGACGCAATTTTACCAAAATCCCTTCTCTGTTAAACAATGAAGGATTTCAATACATTGTAATTGCGTTATCATTTTCCATAATCATTTGTGACAGTTTTTGTTGCACTGCTCGATTCAATATGATCAGATAAAACCTATGAACCATCACAGGCTCTGCTGCAATACAGACCTTCTAAAATGACTTCGAATTCCCGATCAATACGACTGGAGTCTTCAATAATCTTCTTACGTTTCTCTCAACCCCATCTTATAATAGCAAAGTGGTTTAAACCATATTTTAGACAGTACAAGGCTGTCGTCGAATAGAAAAATGTATCAAAGGAAATTGAAAATGTATAAGAGGATCGGAGCTATACCCTCCACCTCGAGATATCGTGATCATGCTTCCTTGCCGTACGCGACCGTTGTCCACGTCGACTTTGTCAGATGCATCATAACTTAGCGTGACAGTCTTCTTGCTAGGCGAGCTAGCAGTATGCCAGCTGTTGCCGGTATTATTTCGGCACTGACGTAAATCGAATCCTACTGGCCATAGAGTGTCAAGCGTGACAACATCCCCCTTGAAACGTAAATGGAAACACGGATGCAGGCTCCAACAGTGTCATCTTTTAATTCCTACGATTTCAGATCAGAGTCGAGCAAAATTTTATTCGAACAACATTTTATTCGATACTATCGAATAAATATTCATTCAAATAAAAATTTATTTAGATAAATAGTTAGATAAAGTACTTGAAACTGAACTTATTTATAAGTAAATTTATTATAAATTTATTATAAATTACTTGAATGTATTCGTATAAATGTGCTCTTATGAAATTGAGTAAAAACAAAAACGGTGAACAATTATTCACATTATTATTCGAATTATCTTTAAACCAAACGACTTTTGGCCGAAACTTATTTTTATAGCGCATGTAGTTTAGAAATAAAATTAAACTGAAAGAGTCAAAATATTTAAATCGCTTCTTTGAGTTTCACGAAATAATCCATGAAAATAATAGCCTGTTATTATTTTGCGAGGTAATTAATATTTGTTTCGCGTCCATCAATGAAAAATGAGGTACTGATCTTTACCTGTTATTAACATAAACATCAAATATTTCCACTGAAGTTTACTGAAATTGCTCGTAAATATTTTATATTCGAACATACAATATCCGATGAAACAAGGAGCTGTGTATTCAGTAAACTCAATACTATGAGCATCGAGTAAACAGTTTTATTTTGTGTTATAGGAAGCCGAGTGGGCAAAAGCGTTTTATCTGATACGACATACAGAAATGCAAAAACAGATCATATGGGAATTACGCAAAATATTGCGATAGTAATCGGTAGTACAATCACTGGAATTATCCCTTGCTTTAATCTGGTTCTAATCAATATCACCCGAGCAAATTCATCGTACTAATTTGTAACGTTATTAGAAACGTTCAACACCTCGAGGTGACAATTTTTATAATTGATCTAACGTAGGAAATTGGAAAACCTTGTTGGAACTAAACATGAACGGAACTTTACACACGTGTTAAGAATCAGCTGAAAATGAGTCAGCTTTTAATCACATGATAATTTTAAGCTATGGAAGAAATGACAATTACTGTACATTTTCAAAATAAACATACTTTTCGAAAAGTTAGCCCACTTCGTTAATTCAGATCAAGCTTTTCGAAGACACTGTTCAAAAATCTTCTGATTGTTGGTTAACCCTTTGCACTCGAGAGGTGACTTTGAGGTGCCACTAAAAATTCATATAATATTTTTCAAAATATTTGTAATAATATTAGATTCGTTTATATTAATCTTTATTAAATGATTGTTAATTTTGTAAATATTGTTCTTGCAAATAGGCTCAATTTCATATGCATAAATCGCAATAAATCATATCAAATAGAAATCATAAAGCATGTTTTGGATTTCGAATTAAAATAGCTTCGAGTGCAAAGGCTTGAAATTTATTGCAGACGTATGCAGCTGTGGATTATATATAATTAGCTGTTCTACTTGATCTTTGTCTTTTATGAATTGTGTAGAAAAATAGGAAATGACTAAACCATGTGATGTAATGATATTTTAAAATACCAAAGAATATTTTCTCTAATTTGTTGAAACGTCTACGAATATTCTGTTTTTCAAAATTACTAATACGAAATTTTCATTTCACCGTTACAGAGATCACGAATGTGACTTATTCCGAAGTGAATATTAACACTATTTCTATCGCGATTTTGTGTGTACCTATTTCGACCAAAAGGTGTCTCTTGGCACCTTTGCGTTTAAATGCAAATAATTGCTAAAACTGCCGGGAATTAAAATTGTCAGTTAAATTTGGATAATATGAGCAATATAATTATTGATACACTGATAATTATTTAATCAGGTTGTAAATTCTAGCTTAATTCGTCAATCTGCAAAATATGAATATACATTGATGTAATTAAACATGTTTTGCCTCAATAGAAACAACAATAAAAAAATATTATCCTCTTCGCCTTTTTTATTTTCATTAGGAAGATAAGCAAACACAGTAATATTATTAACTTAATAATAAAATTAACTTAATCATAAAAACAGCATTGTAATAAAATTCTTTCCTTATTCAATACCATAGTTTGTACAAATCACTGGTTTCTCTATTAAGCATTTCCCACACGTTTACTTTTTACATTGCAAGCACATTCCCGTTACTCTATTACCTGAGCAATACTTTATTTGACACTTTTCTTGTCTACTTGGAAAGCATGTGGTTTTACTTGAAACTGATGAACGTTGAAAACAAGTAAATATCAAAGTTATGCAACAACTCCTGTATTTTCCGTTGCAGCTGAAATAGGGATTCTCTAATGCGATTTTTATCGATATTATATCGCAAAATGTAAAATCGTTTAAAATTAGACACTATTATGAAATCCTTAAGGTGTCAAAAGACACCTCATAGTAGAAATAGGTATACCATATGTACATTTTTAGATCCAGGATGAGCTGGAGGAAAATGATATCAATGAATTAATTTAACAACTATTACAACTACTATTAATAACTACTAAAAGTCAAAACATTAGTTGTGGAGAAATAATTAAACTTAGAGAATAATTTGAAATTAAATTTTGAAAAATGTCATGTTACACCGCTTGGTAGAAATAGTGTTAATTTATTGGCGTGCTTGCTACAATAAAATTCACGTCGAATCACTACCGAGGTTCCGCGGAAGTTCAGGTAAAAAAATTCGGAACGAGTCACTTTCGACTGCTCGGTAGTTTTAGTGTTAAGCAGCTCTTCGACCAAAACACTCGACAGCGTGATATACGAGCCTACAATTAGACTTCCCGAGTCCTAGAGCTCTGTGACTTCTTGACAACAAACTTGGGTAACGAGGAGAGTTTCGCTGGCTGCATCGCGAAACGGTGCGTGCGGCGATAATTACGGCCCCTGTTTGGCGCGTAGAATTGGGATCGTCGTCGTAAAAAAGGTGAAACGAGTCGATTGCCCGTGCGAACGTGGAACAGAGAACGACTTTTCGAGTCGCTTTGAGCCCGGGGGGAAAAAAGCGCGTCGCGGAACGTAGAATTCGCTCAGTCGACGGCTCGCAAATGCGAAGAAGTTCCTTTGGGCGACGAGACAGGACGTTTGACGACCGGCCTCGCCGTTGGAAATGCAACTTTACGCCGAGCGCCGGCCTTAAATCCAGAATTTCAATTTAGCCAAGAAGTTCGCGCGCGAATTCTGAAGAAGGGTTTAGCGGTCGTTTCGTGTCTCATAGAATAGTCGCAACGATTCGTTAGAAAATCTCGCGTAATAAATTCTGAAAGGAATGCCGAGGCATTAGAACCCGCCTTCACCTTGATCTTACGAAATGTATTTGAACCTGAAACGCCTTAGGATGTCGGCGAAGTTTTCTTGATTACTGCAACTTTCACCATTTTTCTCTCCTCGTTTGCTTAATGAGTTCACTTTTCTTCTGTCTTCGATATAATCTCCACGATGATTCAACTGGTGAATTAACAAAGCCGAATGTCCACTACTCCGTCATGGATTACGTCTTTCCCAAAAGTTAGTCTTTTCGATAATATATATCTATACTCATTAATAGACTGCGGATTTTATGCATTTATAGGAAAAATGAATAGGCGGAGCATAAAAGAGCGGGAAAATTATAAGACTTTAAAAATACTGTTACATTATTTTTAACCTATTAGCTAATATGTGTAATACATATTAAGAACAAAAACAAGCTACAATTTGACCTTAGTTTGTTGCACTTGAAACTGAACTAATACATTTCAAAATTATCTACTATGTGTTTATTTCAACTTTGGAAGATGTGGTTGCCCTTACAGTGTGAACAATAGCATGTTCGTGAACTATTTTAATTTGACAGAATATTTTGTATCAGTTCACGATTTTGTTTACATAGTATTTATTTAATAAGTTATTAATTCCCAAATTTTACATTACGCAAAAGTTAACGAGAGAAAGAATTAAGGCCTTCTCTATAATAATTAAAGAAGCTTAATTTTCATTTGCATCAAAAATTTTGCATACTATAAAAACTGACAGTTATAAAAATATTTAATATTAGAAATATTGTACTTTGAGAATAATAGCTAAATGATTGCAAACAACGATACAAAATAGTCGTTCATGCAATCAAAAACGTTTCAATGGAACAAATAATTATTACGCTACTTCCTTTTTTCCATTTTTGTTATAACAGTTGGAGTCACCGGTTTTAAAAGTTGCTGCTTATTAGGAAGCTTTAAAAAACGGCGAACATATTCCATCGCTTAATACAAAGAGACAGTAATCTAATTACTTACACAGGACTATGTCTTACAATTGAATGAAAACTATATGGGACGGGATTTAATGCAAAGCTAATTGAAATATATATTAGTGGGAATTAAATAAACTAGTGGGTAACGTAAGCCGACCGGCGCGCGGCGGAACTTCGAGGGTGCAGCGGAATAAAATGGTCGGTGTCGTATGATCCTGAAACATGTGTATTAAACTCCGAGGTTTTTTCGCGCGTTCATTAAGCTCGCGAATTAAAAACCGGCTGGCCCGATGTACCGCGGAAAATCCAGCGAGCAACGGGGTATGCATGTTTCATGAACGAACTGAAATAAATTCGATTTCGTAATGGAAGGCTTTACCGGGAAATATTTAATGTCTTTTATCGCGAACTCCACTGGAATGAAAATTACCTTTTTTTAGAGTTTCCGTTAGTGCAGTTCGATTATACCTACCTACGAATCTTTACGAGTTTTTTGTCAATGTTTCTAAGACATGTTCGTCTAAAAATTATACTTTGAAAGTGCTCGCAATCTAAATACAGCTTGCTAATCATACTAGCAATGCTTTGTTTTAACTGATTAGCGATTAACTACCAATGATGGGACAAGATTCACTTCGATGTGCAGGTCTGTCTACAATCTATTCTGCAGATTCAGATTTTGATAATGAAAAATAAATAAAAATGGAAATGATCACAGAAAGTTACAGCGTTAGGTTTTATACAGTGCAACATAAACACGATAGTCAATCAATTTTCACCCTCTATATTTTGTAGGCGAAATATATGATTCGTGATTAAATAATTAAAATGCTGAATGAAAGTACATTTAAAAAATCTTATAAAATACAAGGTCGCCCAACGAAAGTTAGCCACCCGAATATTTCCTTCAATTACAATGATGCAAAGGATATTTTGTATACAACATAAATGAACACATTGGAACATATATTTTTGTACGAAACTAATTTTTCCCAAAGTTTTCAGGGTTATCTGTGATTTTTGTATAGAGGGTGTTCGGAACATCGTGGTGCAACCAGCAAGAGAGTGATTCTTCAGATAAAACTGAAATTTTAAAAATGAAAAACGATGAAACAAAAATACGGAATGAAATTTTTTCATACAGGGCTTTAACTTCCGAGAAAATCAAGTTTGGAAATTCATTAGATACGCGTGCACTCAATACAATTTGGTTCGCTTGCTCGACCTGTCAAACCCCATTGTTTTTAAGTGCAGCCGAACCAAACGAATTTTCAAACTCGATTTTCTCGGACAAGGCATCCTGTGTGCAAACAATTTATTCTATATTTTCTTGTCACAATTGTGTCACGACTGTCCGAACACCTTGTACATGATACTTTAATAAACAAGCGAAATTACAAACAATCAAAGAATAAATAAAAGTCTAATCAGACTGGGTCATTATTCTTTTTTATGAAGCATTGCTGTTTACATATCGCAAATACATATACATTTAGCAATACTATAGCGCAGTTCCTCGAATAGTTTCATAACCAACAATTCGTGTACTTATATTTTCGTATCTCGACTTTTAAAATTGAAATTAAACATAGAATTCTTTTCCAACAAACAGCGTACAAAATATTTATTGCTTACCTTAAAATGGGCCATCCGGTATAATGCAAACATACACGAAGGCAAGGTTTGCTATATTTCTCTTTGGGAATTTTGCTACTGACAAACATTCGTTTCCGCTCAAAAAGGTAAATGTAATTTCTTGTTTGCGGCAAACGGGCGTAGAAAAACGTGCAAAAGGGGTTAGAGGAACGTTAAACCGAATTGAAACGGGAAATCTCGATCGATGAGGGTCAGCCGGTTTTTAATTAACCGAGCGTACGCCGCGGAATTCTGTTTTGCCTGCAGAGATGTACACACGCTCGGGTGCGAGCTACCGCGGAATTAATAATTGCCTTTTGATGAATTGCACGCATTACACGTCCTGTTACGCGGGCGAGAGTTCAGGCCTCGCGGCGCCGGCAGCGCGGATTAATCTTCGGTGTAACGAGGATTTAACGGCGGCCAAACTTCCGGAAGTTGAGCGGATCTTCCTGAGCAAGGCGCAAGCTGCGGCAGTCACGCGCATTCGTGGCTCACCGGTCCGAGGATCTTTCGGTTTTACGATTGTTTAATTAATCGAAAATTGATGATCGAGGTTCACGGAGTTCTGAGCTCGGCTCCTCCCGTCGTAATTCTGTGTACCTGTCTCTAGGAATTTATTTGGTTTCGAAGTCCTCTACTTTGGAACTTACAGTTAGGTTGATTAACTTGCACAGTCTACCTACTCCCTCGGCCCGAAACGTTAGGCTATCAACCATGTAGAAACTACAAGGCTAGGATTTCCTATAAACATCATACGTAAACGGCTGGACGTACGCGTTCGCCGCTCGCGATTAAACGCAACGTCTGCACGCAGATGATATTTTTTTATTAACGTCAAATACATGCGATCAGACGCATGCTTCGCATATGATTTGCATGCGATGCATTTATTATCTAACATATTGCCGTATATCAGATGGAACAGCGTGCGTAGGGAAAGCGAAATAACTTTTTAAAACGAATCGAATACTCGCACTTTTGCTACTGTTAATACTTTGCGGTCGTATGTCTCAGCCATCAAAACTATTTATTTTTGTTATTTTTACATGGAATTAAAACATAGTATTGTGTTACATGCATCTAACCTTTAAAAAAGAATTAATGAATTTCGTTTTTCCTTCTTAATACGTTCGTTAAACGATGTAATTAATAATTATATTAATTATAATAATTAATTATAATGTAATTATAACAAATAAATGTGATGAAAAGATGTGAAAAGAAGATGATGAAGAAATTGTATTGAGAATTTTGACAAAAGAAAAAAGGAAAGATACTAAAGATGTATATAAAAAGAGATGAAAAGGGTTACTGTAGGATTTTAATAAGAAAATATTTACTAAACAACGAGGGATGGTAAGTTATTCAATTGAGCAAAGAACAAGTTTTATCATAAGTTTTATCTTAATTATTTATATTATTTATTCACGATGGTCACACGTTTTATAATATAGTTATACGCTGGCAAATTCTAACTTTTATATGTTCAAGATTGTAATGATGAAAACATATTTGTCCGCAATAATGTAAAGGAAATGAAAATTGGTATTTATTATATGCACTTGGTATTATTTATTACATATGTTAACAAAGAAGTGTATTAACTGTAAAATACAAGATCAGAATTTAGTTATCTTGACTGTCAGTTCTAATGTCACTGTTTGCGTTGGTAGCAAGAGTATGGTACCTTAATCGACTTAACCAGTTAGTTGTTTTTGACGAGAATACTTGTCATAACACAAAATGTTGCCATTTCTTCGTGACTAGTATACACGTGTAAAACAGCTAGCTAACTGAGGAGAATAATAAAAGTGTTATATTTCAACAAAACACGAAGAAAACTTACACACTTTTCAAAGAGACTGCAACAGCTAGCTGGTTTTGAAAAGGAATAATTTGCATATCCGACAGATTTTGTTTGAAAGCATCGTCACGCATCTGGCACGATATTACACAAGTGGTTGAACGAATTAGTTCGATAATACGGGGTGTTTACTGTTACTAATTGAATTCTGAAATGATTAATAACTGCAATGCCGAGACTGAGACTCAAATATTCGATTCTCCGGCCGATCGTATTCGTTCAGGTGACTGAAACAGTACGCAGCATATAAGTAACCCCTTTTCCGCACGCCGTTCTCGCGTGAAATATCTGTCTGGAATGCGTGTTCCCGCGATATTTCGCGATATCACGCAACAGGGACTGAGTGAGCCCGGCACTTATCGATTTCATTGTCTGCCCGTCCTAGCACTTACCCACTCGCTCGGATAAAAATGTGCAAATGTTTTAACGCCATACGACGAGCGACGGTCTGGCAAAAAGCAGTAAAAAACCCCGGATGAAACGCAAACACCACGGAGAAGCGAGGACCGCGCGAAATGGATTCTATTTTTTGAAGTTTCTTTTGGAAGGTAGAATTAAGATGAACAAGTCTAATTAATCTACATGTAAAAACGCATTGCAGACAATGAAACAAACGTAGGAGGAATTACAACTGCGCAGCGACCGAGTGTCTTCGCGAAGAATTTACGAAGTGAGGCTTCTGCTATTTATGCAAGAAGATTCAATTTCTTTGAAACTGTAGAATACATTTGATAATATAATTACGCGATAGTTGTTCGACGAATTCAACGTGCACGTCTTCATTTATAACAAGGTTTTCAGAGGGGGGAACAATTCAAATTATTTTAAATGATGATAGTAGCGAATCTTTTCATTTAAACAAAAATGTGTTATCCTTTTAACAATATCTCCTTAAACACTAAAAAGAACTATAAATTTTCATTCCAACCATTATTTTATATATACTGCAGTTTTAAAAATAGATAGATACGTAGGGAAACTCCCATCTACATACATAAGGGGTGTTTTCACCCTGAAGAAACGAATTCTAGCCGATAATAAAAATAGTCCAAAACTTTAGAGCCAAAAACTTATAAAGTTAAAACTTATAAATTCAAACTTATAAAGTTAAAAAAATAAGAATTTTTCAGTTATCGAATTTCCTTTATAAGTTACTGATTTATTATTCGAATTATGAATCTAGCTTTCACAAAATATAGTAATATATGAAGTTCAATTATCTTAATTATATTGCACACATATACAATAATGTTTTATACAGGGTGCCCTACTTTTATGAACTTTTCGTACTCAAGGTCACGCGAAGGACATAATATTGCAGGTCGTTGGATTCGTTTTGACCTCGGCTATCATATAACCATAATAAAAATATATTATTTCATTCAAAAAAAAATTTCGACGAAATCTTAAAAAATATACTCTTGAACTAATTTTTTTGCCAACCATAATATTTGCCCCTCTTAACCGACTAATGTTTTCCTCTGACATTTTTTTCTATCGTAAGAAACAAGCGAGATATTTTAGATGCTCGAGTTAGGTACGATACCTTGTATATTGGAATAAAAGAGCGATAAAATTTAATAATTGAGTATGCAGAAGTGTGCTTTTTATCAATTTAATTGCTAGGATTTTATGCGTTTATTACAAAAATGAGTATCAGCAACTTGAAATAATGGAAAGATTAAAACTGTTGAACAATATCGATATATTACTTGCAATCTATATTAATATTATTTATATTAATATAATATATTTATATTAATATAATATAATTATAATATTATTTATTATTATATTTATTTAATATATCTATATTAATATTAATATATCTATAATATTATTGAAGAAGTAATGAAACTTCTAAGTGATTCCTGCGATAGATGCAGAAGTAATTCACATAAAGATTTACAGTGTATGAATTATCATACATCGCGGAATTATTAAAAAAAAACCAACGATTTTAAATTGAAGAATTGTTTTACCTGCGGTCATAGAGAGCGTTGCGATATTTGAGTTGCGTGCAAATTGTGTACGTTGTACGAGTTTACTGTTAACTTTTGATATAGCCTCCGCATTTTCGTTTAACTTTATACATTTCTTTTATTCTATCCACAAATTCAATTTAACTAATTGTAAATAACTGTACAAATATTCAGTTAGTGAAATCAGTTTTTCATTTTCCTACAAAATAAACTAACTGAGCCCGTCAGCAACTGCGCAACGCAAATGAGGTGCCAGCGGCTATAAACCGCCGAAATTCGCATAACGTAAGGCCGGCGTCAGCGGTCGTTGTATACTGTTAAGAATCCGACTCCCAGTTTAATCGTATATTTGCGAAGTCTCTCATGGTAACAGTATCTGGAGCACGATTAAAGGAACAAAGGGTGATTGTGTAAAGACGACTGATTCAATGAAACGTATAATTATTATCATTAAAAGAGGGAAACGGGTCAAAGTGAGAGGAATGTCCCCCGCAGTACCCAGCTGCGATATAAAGACCGAGGCAAACATGAAAGCGACAAACGGTGGATACAACGACCGCACAGCGACCGCAAGGGGACAAATTCGCCGGGAGGGAAGATGAAGGGCGAGCGGGGCAAATAGTGAGGAAAGGGGAAAGGAAGGAGGTTCGGTAAGCAACGCGGATAAGTCAAAGGGAAAAGGGAATTAACGGAAGACGATGAAACGCGCAGGATGTCCGAGAGAAGGAAAATGTTGGAAACTCCAGTGAAAAGAAAGTACTCGGAAATAAAATCAAAGAGGGTGGGCGCGGGTAGAAACAGGAAAACCGGTGAGGATCCGTAATGTCGTTCCGTTCGGCGAAAGACCGTCAAAGCGAATATGCGCGGGATTAAAATTCGATACGGATATCGCGTTTTCTTTCTGCCAATACTGTCTCTGAGCCATTCAACGGGAAATGCCGATCGTTAAATAATTCTTGCTGGCGGATACCTATCGGGAGGAGGCATGTGCCATCCTACTGCTCCTCCCGGCTCCGCTCTTCTGCCTCCGTTGGTCAGGAAGCCGCGGAAAAGCTTCTGTCGGCAGCTTTCACGGAAAATCGAAACTGGATACGGTCAAGGGTATCGTTGCACCGATTCGATCCGATTACCGATACCGCGATCAAAGAGGAAAGGGGAGAGAACGCAGCGACACCACCTGCCCTCTCGCCTTCCTCTCTCTCTCTCTCTCTCTCTCTCTCTCTCTCTCTCTCTCTCTCTCTCTCTCTCTCTCTCTCTCTCTCTCTCTCTCTCTCTCTACATATTTCTCTCCCTCTCCTTTACACGCCCAACTCCTCGCCGTGTTCGGACACAAGGCACGTATTCAATTTTTCCGAAGCGGCGCGTATCGACAGCGCATCGTCTTCTCGGTGAAAGAATCTTACGCGACCGCCTGTCATGAGATTTAAATAGCCCGTCGATCTGTCGATATCGTTTACGAATATACACGGTGATCGGCGTTACCGTGAACCTAGTGAGTCAACTGTGTAGAGTGGATTAGAAAAGGTTGTCGCACACCTTGTAAAACGGAATAACTTCTTTATAATTGGGCCAAGTGACTTAAATATTTTTAAGACGTAAGAGGGATTTGTTTACCAAACAATCGCTACAAAATTGTTTCCAAAAATTGCAATTGGTTCGAATGATAACAAATTTTTTAAATTATGTTCCTTCAACTTTTTTGTAACTTGTAATTCTATAATCTCGAGATTTCTTGCAGTTATCGGTCGAATAAATCACTTTTATAATCTATTTGGAACTGTTAAGGTATACTATAATTGTTCTGACGAATTCTGTAATTATAATCATTGTCTATGACTATAATGTCAATCTGCATAGTAACTACGTTTTTAGTGGAAAGTTTATAACTAAGATGCAGTTTAAACTTTCAGTTTATGAATTTACAAAACGTTATTTCCACGATCAACATATGTATACAAGTTTCATGTGTATACTTTTCAAATGTTACACTCGAATGACAATTCTAGAGCGTCATCAGAAATTACCATACCGTTATTTTAAACATGTATTTCTTAAATGTCTTTATACATTGACCATGATTCCTTTTTTACTTTTAACCTCTTAATACTTTATTTTGTCGTGAAGCGTAATAGTTATATTATTTAGGATAATTTCTGAATAAATAAACAAATTACATATTTGTTATATTCAATATATGTATACGAACTTATAATTCAGGGGTTGAACAGAAAATGGAAATACTGTGTATAAGTCGAGCATTGTGTTTGAAAGCTTAGTTACTAGCCATAAAATTCTACGTTAACACGTTACAGCCTTCGTAATTCATAGGCCGTGATAGTTACTTTCTAGCAATCCATTTCAAAATGAAATAACACTGCTCAATTAGTTCATGACTATTCTTTGACGGGTTCTCCAACGTTTTATATTGTTTCCTTGACTAATTAAAAGAATTCTACGAAAGATTACTATGTCAAAGTAACAAGGTAGCGCTACGCGTACTTATAAGTAGACAAAATAAAAATTGTCCGGTTTAACTGCAAGATATTGGCGCTACATCGATATTTATTTGTTGAAAATTAATTAAAGTTGAAAATAATCCCTCACCGTCTTTAAATTATTCAAACGTGTTTACTGTTTTGCAATTTACCTATTCAATTTTGATTCTGCATAAAATCCGCAGTCTACGACACGAATTAACATGTATAATGTCGATCTCTGGATCAATAAATCATAATCGCGTCTTGAAAAAGATAGACAGTGGATCTTTACATAAATGAGTCTAAGGAAAAAGAATAAAAATTCTTTCACCAGTTAGATGCTACTTCACGATAAAAAGAAAATGAAAATACACTTTGTCTGTGCCCGTGTCTCCTTGTACATGACAAATTTGCATACGTCATGAATACATAATGATCCGTAGCCTGGTTGTCAGATTCCATGGTACGGCTTTCGTTTGTCAAGTATCCAACAGGAAAAACGTAGTTCGGCAGAACGAGAGGTGGTGAAAAATTGCGAGGATGGTAGAAAGGAAATGAAGAATTTCTGTTCACCTCGCTGTTCACTCGAAATTATAATTACTGGTCGGCAGCGTGGCTGCTTGTAGGATACAAATAATGGGAAGAACAGGGGGAAGACGGAAATATTCTTATGTAAAGAAGGATCTCTGGAAGGATTCTGTGCTGGCGTGCTCGTATTCAGTGCACGCAGGAATGTTTCCCCGCAGGAAACAGGAATGCACGCCATCGGATAAATACGAGAACCACATTCACCTGGTTTCTCTATCTTCTTATTTTTTTGTCAGTAATAAAACAAAGACCGCGCGCGAGTACGCGATATTTTCGCAAGCTTGAATAACCAGCGCATTAAAATTCATGATCTACTGACGCGCAATATTAACCGGAATATTCTCGCATAACTGCAATAAAGATTAAACCGAAATTAACTGGATAAAATAGACTGCTGATTATTAACTCGGCGAACTTTTTTCTCGCAAACCTCATATTCATATGCTCGGCTAGTCAGCTGTTTGCTCATAACTTATCGTTAGCAATTTACCAAACTGTGGATATTTATGCGGGGTAAAAATTGTCTGCATTAATTGCAAAAAATAGAAGCGAAATAGAACGTTATTTCTTTGTTTAATAATTCTAATAGATTAACAATAGTTCATTGACGTTTTAAAATTCTTCTAACATTTTTACTGTTCCAAATTGCAACTACTCAATTTTGCCATAAATGCGTAAAATTCGCAGCCTAGTAATTACCGTCCGATATTTGTCAAAATGAAAGTTTTTTCTGCATTAATTTGCAAAAATCGATACCAGGCAGCGAAGTACCCTTCAGAGTTTAAATCAAATGAATATGCTTCTCGCTGTGCCAAATTGTAGAGTACAGCGGGGCACCCTATAACGAACTACATAATTCGTTCTAGAATCTCGTTCGTTATACGATACATTAAGGTCAATAATTTTTTATTCAGAATTCGATATTCTTCCATATTTTGATATAAAAAATATAGTATTCCATTTAAGAAAAGAGAATTGACCTTCAAATCTCCAGAACGGCTCCACCTATAAAAAAAATAAATGCACTACATGCTACCCCTTTAAACCACGCAAGTTTTGTATTGAACAATTTGTTGCCCAATGCATATTTTTTATAAAATATCTGTGTCTAAGGCACGGCCCGCTAGAAAGCCATCTTTTCAGACCGCCCACATTGCCATTAATCACTATTACTAACTATAACTATCAATTATCACAACAAAAAGCAAACTATAATTAATAAGTGTTAAACAGAATAGAAATTAATGTAAAATAGATTGACGAAATACATATATCATTTGATGAATGAATATTATTGACGTATCATGCAATGTAAAAGCCATTAATTACTTGAAAATGCTGTTTGCCGCAGATATTTGTAGAAATACGTGTGTACTGATTTTGCAATGAAAACCTCGATTATCAACAAATTAGTGACGCCAGAGTAAAATATATTGACGCGCGTAGCTGCGATGATAAATTATAGCGATAACAGCAATTCGATCACCAGCTGTATGATTTTCATTCATTTCTGAAGTTTAGCGAGCGACTTCAAACGTATTGACTTAGAATCTTTCTATTAGAATCAAATCAAAGCATTCCATTAGAGCCGTAACAACCGTTTCGCTTTTCCGGTTGATGGTTAATCCATTAGTCCTGAAGCTGAATAGTGATTGGTGTACCGAAGCTCCGTGGATCTAGCAGTTCACCAATTCGAGCATGCAGCCACACTTCTATTCTGACAGCAATAGCAGCTGTAATGAATAGACATCAAGCAACAAACGCGTCTGTTCTGAAACCGGTTTGTTTCTCGTAACTTCTATCTTGTAGTGTTTACACGTGACGTCAATATTTCATATCCCTCAGTTCATTTCGCTGAGACGTGTTGTAATACAATTTTGTTTACACGCGATATCGATATTTGAAATCTTTCAGTCCCGAGCGATATATGTTGATACAACATTGTTTGTAGAATGCTGTGTTCCATAACATTCATGTTTACTAACAATATTGGATTTCAGTTCATCCTGTCAATTTTAAACGATTTTCAACGCGATATTAATTATTGCATATAGCGCATAAAGATGCAAACTCTGAGTTTTCTCAAGGTTTGTTAAAAATGTTTATAAATTGAGATGTGGTAAAAAACGTCATCAAAACCAACAAAGATTTTACACTTGAAATTTTAGACTTTCAAGAATTACAGTCTCCCTTTTTCAAATGAAGCAAATTTGTTACACATGTAAATTTATTATTCGGGAATTAAACATGTTGCACGCATGCAAGAAGGAACACAAAACACTCATCCGATAGTAATACCTCTTTAGTATTACATATAAAAATTATCATAATTTGTGAAGATAATAATTACTGTAGAAATATTAATAGCATCCAATAAGAAAATGTTTTTTGCACACAGTTTAATTTTTGGGCAAATTTTTTCAGTTGGTGAATATGGTAGTTTTAACTTTTCATATTTATTAATATTGGTCCCGACAGCAGGAAATAACCGAAATTTTCGTCGTTTAATTCCTTTTCTTCTAAAAAAATTGTAATAATATGGATTGCTCCAAGAATATAAAGTAAATTCTCTCCAATTGTCCCTCAGCTTGAAAACAAAAATGGACAATTTGGAAAGAGTAGATACGATTATTTGAGCCTTGCGGCTCGTTTTAATAGTTGCTGACAATCGACGACTATAAAAACGAGCCGTGAAGCTTGAATAATCGTATCTCTTCTTCCCAAATTGTCCACTTTTGTTTACAAGCTGAAGGACAATTGGAGAGAATCCATAGTACCATTTTATGCCTTTTACATGTTTTTGGAGCTAGGTTTCCCCTAAAGAAAAATTTCCTTCATCAACTTAGAGATCGCACGTTGTAAGCAGACATTAAGAATGCTAGTAAATCTTGTTATTTTATACATTTTCTTCCATTTTAAAAAATACACATGCCATAAATGCATAAAGATCCCTAATACAATAATACATTTCGTAATACGTATCTGATCTTATATTTTAATGAGAACTTTAATTAACAATGTACACTATTTTATCACATTACCTTTTGTTGCGTGAAATTAACCGATTTATCAAATAAGCAGTTAATTTACATTATTTTACGCTCGTGGCACTCACAAAGTAAATTTGATTTATAAAACAATATAAAAGAGGTCTTTGATCCATAAAACAATTTCCTTTCTTTCACTATTTCCCTTCTAAATTATGTATTAACAGGGTCTCTGCCTGTACAACGAATAAATATATAAAAGAAAATAGAAAATAAAACAAACATCAAAAGGCAGAATTCAATCTGTAGAAGGTGACAATGATCTGCGAAGGAATAAGTTTGTAATTCAAAGCTAGGATAAAAACAAATAGAACATGAGCTGGAAAAACGAAGTTCGTTTCGTTTGTGGCAAATTGAAAACAATAACGTGCTCAACGCTGACGAACAGAGTTGCAAAAGGAATAATGAAGCAACGGGCTGGCAATCGTGTTAGCATTCGGCAAAAAACCTAAACAAAGGAGACGAAGAAAAAACAAGCGCGATACCGTATATTCCGGAAAAGAAACAGTGGTTCGAACAACACGTCCACCGGCGAAGATTCATTTCATTAATCTATTTGTCCTGCCGCTGTGCCAATATCGACGCGCCACCGCTAATTCCCGAATTAATCTGGCCGATTGCAAGCTGCGTAGTTTACGTGGCCGCGCCGCAACTTTCCATTCGTTATCGTGGCCCGTTTTGTTTCACGGTGAATAGCGCGCGGCCGCGCGTTTGCATTTATAGCGCGAACACGAAACCGATAATGGAGGAGCGGAGGATGGCAGCGTTCGCAAAGAGGGGAGAGAACAAAAAAAAAGGACACCACAGAGGAAGGTAGAACGGTGAAATTCGGCGTAGGATTCAATTGAGGATTCTCGACCGGTTCGCAGCTTCCTTCTGCTCCTCTTTTTCATCCCCGTTTCCGCTGCTCCTGTTGATCCCGATCGCGGCTATAGAAATCCTTTCGGAGGATACTTCAGTTTTATCTCAGCATAGTTGCCTTCGTTAATCCGAAATTGATAAAACTATCCGCGATCTATAAAGTGGACTGCGAGTGAAACACGGATGAGTCGAAATATATAATGATTGACGTTGATTGCACTCTAGATAAAACGAGGAAATTAAAACATACCGTTGTGCATTATTTTTAAATTGTGATCGGTATTAGACTGCGGATTTCATGCGTTTATGGAAAAGAGAGCAAGTGGAATACGAAATAATAAATAAATAATAAATGGGTCAATGCTGTTCGTTTATTTTCGACTAATTAAAAGTTTTGAGAATAAAAATAAGTTTTTATTTAACTTTTGTTCGTACAAATTCAAGTAGAGAATTATGATTTTACGTGAACATCGACAGTCTAATCATCACTTTTTTGAATGTATAATAGTTTATACTCTTTTCATTAAACAGATTACATATTATATTGTTTACTGACATTTTATATGTATCCGTATATTATATTATCAATTGTAATGTTAGCATATGGTAGACTGTTTTATTGACAATACTAATTTTTATTCAGTATTTGCTCCTTTGTTGTACTTCTAGCACAACTTTTTAACATAAATTGGATATTAACAATTTACAATAATGCAATATCTCAACCTTTAGCATTATAGAAGAATTTCTAAACTTATGTTCACTTCATTACCAATAGAAAATTAACGTCATTCGATTCCTTTATTGTAAAAGCTCTTGCGCATGCATAGAAGACGAAACATAATTCCGAATTTAATAAAACGTTTACAGATCACAACTATTCTTTATTATTTATCGTGACTATTACGTGGTTAAATAATGATTACTTAGTATGCGACATGTGAACGTTTGAATAAGCTGTACTGTACCGCATCTAACAAGATCATGGCAAATAAACGCATAAGTAGTATACGTCTATAAAGTCCACACAGTTGGAGGATAGAAGGCACAAGGATGCTTTGACAACTGTTATAAATATTTTCTGAGCAGTCGTTATAATAATTCCCTCCATTTCTTTTCAACTTCCGGCCGGTACCGAATCAGAGCAGGTTGCTGACTCAACTATGGATTCAATATTGTCTACCAGTCTATTGGGCGCCGTGTCTCGGTGATATTCCATAGAATTCTTTAACGTCGCAGCCCCAGTATCCACTTTGTAAGTACGAGATCCGCTATCAAATATTTAAAGAAGCAAACAACGACAATTCCCCGTCGAATAGTGCAGGTAGGATCCGCGCTTTGGAACATTTGCACGCCATGAATTCTGAATGGCCTGCGTATTCCTTCAAAGCGCATTCCCCCGGTGCAACCGTCTCTTTACAGTGTCATTTAACTGCATCCTTCGTCCACGGACACGAGAAGGTATCAATTAAACAATTAAACGTTTTGGTTAGCCGGCTGCCTTGGATTCTCTGGGAGGGGTCAACGCGTACACTTCAATTCTTGTCCCATTTGATTGCGTGATCGGACAGTAAAACATCGTTAAAATGTGCATGATGAAACACTTGATAATCAGTCTACTATGTTTCAGACACATTCATAATAATAACTAAATAAAGTTTGAAAAAAGTGAACTCAATTTTTGTACAGACAGTAATGGAAAAATGATGTCTTTGGAGGTACTTTCTACTGACTGTTTACTAAATTAATAGGTTTATACTTCTTTTAAGAAATCGTATAGTAGTTTAATCATAATAATAAATTGTAAATAACATTAAAATATTCTAAAATTCTAAAATTCTTTTGTCTATAATTTAGTTGTTTTTGTCACACAGTATCTTTATTTTAATACGTTCGTTTTAGTTTTATTTGGCAAGAAAAAGTTTCATATCCGCACCGCCCGCAGCGTTTCCTTTGTCGAATTTTTCTTGGAAAGGTCGGTAGCCAAATGTCGCGGTTTCGGACGAAGAGATAGCGAGGTTTTTTTTAAAAGGGTACGCTGCTCTCTCGTCAGGCTGCGTGAAGATTCATCATCGTTGATGACCCACTTAGGAACGTGCGAACCGTGGCACACAGCAAAGAAATGCGCGTTGAAAAGGGCAGAAACAGCGTATCTATGATTCATGGTGTACAGTGTCGTGCAAATATGACGCTCTAAAGGTGCCATTACTGGCAGACAAGTTCCGCTTTTGTCACCGTCCCTGTCATCGTCACTTCGATCGGGAACAACAGATAAAAGTGACGAGAGCGAAAGACGCGAAGAGAAAATAAAATGTGGGAAATAAAGTAGGTTGATAACCAGCGAACAAACCACGGAATAATACGGAAATGATCATAGAGAGAAGGACTATGGAAATTGTCCGCGACTTGTTACAGTGCTCCGGAACATTAAGATTAATGGATCGCTACCAGACACGATCCTAACTTATGAATCAATGACGGAGCAGTAAAGTCTTCTTTTAGTAAAGATGAGAAATCTGAGACTTAATTTATTCAAATAGAAACTGAAGAATGAATTTATTATAACAGAGGTTTTGCAATTCGAATTCATTTTTTTTTCTTGACATATTTTCGTTTTTCAAATTTATTTTGTTCATTTGTAGGTCATAGGGTGGTGAAGCTAGTTACTGTGAGGTAGCCAATTAATTTTATACTTATTGAATAAGACATATTAAACTTTTTTTATTTAAATCCAATTAATTTGTCAAAATTAAAAATACAAAAGAGTAAAGTTCTTAAAATTCCAAAAAAATGATTTCAATCGTTTTAAGATATTAAAGTAAGATATTAAAAGACAATGTTTTCAGGTTAATTGTATTAGTAAAACATATTAACGTTACGGAAGAAGAAGCGACTGATTATTTATTTGAATTCTCTTTTCTATTTTGATTTCAGTAATTTATTTACTCTGCACAGTAACTGAACCTATTTTTCGCTCAAAGCGTTTGTTACTGTGTTGCTTATCGCAGGTCAGGCTTACATAACTTCAAACATATCTTTGTCATTATCAGTATCCTTTTACAAGTCATATTCGTCTCTTTCAAATCATTCATCTTCTTGCAGGTCATGTTCATGTATTTGAAACAAAATGCTTCTTTTTTGCTCAAGAGTGAAACAATACAAATTTAATTTTATATTTAAAATAAATTTCAAGTTTTGTGAATTGCCTTGGATATTACTGTAGAAATTGAATGAAGACAATCGGACGAAATATAGTTAGTTTTGAACAATATAAGCGGACAGAGGGTCTGGGAATTGCGTGACCTCGCTAGTCGGACAATACTCACGTTACTAGTTCCTACCAGCACATCTTCCAATAATAAACCCAATTGAAGGAATTTGTTCCAAAATTGAAATCTATGCAAGAAATATTTTCTTGGTAGATGTTATTTATCATTGTATTGCAAGCCAATAAGCGCTGGACGCCTTAATGACGTTCATTTTACATCCGTTTTAGGTCTGAACGTCTTACGTCCTAAAATGGAAGTTTGTGAGACGTCCTATTTCAGACATTAAAAGGACATCCAATTTCGGACGTCGTCAAGACGTCTTAAATATGTTTTAAAACAGACGTCTTAAAGACAGCTTAAAAGCGTCCCGAATTGAACATCGTTTTAACTTCTGATAGAAGACGTCTTTAAAACACTTAAAATATGTCTTCAAGGTGTGTTTTATGTCTTCAATGTTTTTCAACTAAATCATGTAAGTGCTTTTAAATACAACTCTAATATAGGCGATGAAATAAGAAAATAAAAATGAAGATGCGAATTTTGTTTCTACGCTTTTTATATAGATTGATCGACCTGCAAAAGGCTTGCAAACGGCCTGAAAAACATTTCAAATACATAAAATGTCCATGAAATGTCCATAAAACGTCCATAAGGTGTCTTCTAGACGTCTTAAGGACGTTTTTAAGACGTCTTCTAGACATCTAAAGGACGTTTTTAAGCCGTCTTCTAGACGTCTAAAGGACGTTTTTAAGACGTCTTCTAGACATCTAAAGGACGTTTTTAAGACGTCTTCTAGACGTCTAAAGGACGTTTTTAAGACGTCTTCTAGACGTCTAAAGTACGTTTTTAAGACGTCTAAAAGAATTCTTAAAGACGTTCTGAATATCTTACAGCAGACATTTTTCAGACGTCTTGAAGACGCCCTTGTGCTATATAGAAACTATTGCCGGCACAAATGAAGGTGTGTTGATTATTAGGTAAATAATTAAAAATCCAATCCTTTCTACATATATTAAAATGAAATTTTAGAAGGCCTTCGGATTTTACTTTTTTTTTAAATGAGGCTTAAGGTCGCGCCGACTTCGAGGTTATCAGCGACATGTTGGATTTTTCTCTGACAGTAGTTTATGAAAACAAAGTAAAAATTTGAGTTTAAAAGAAGATGAATTTGACTAGGAAAAAAATGAATATTATTATATGTTGAAAAAGTTAAATATACACTCTCATCGTTAAATATTTTGACACCTTATCAAACGGAATAACTTTTTTAAAACTGGTTCAAAAACTTGAATCTTTTTAAATGTCTCAGATAAAAGGTTAGAAGAACATGATTTTTTTATCTTTTTATCATTCCAACCAATTGCAATTTAAACAAATTTTTGCATGCTCGTTCTCTAGAAAACTAGTCGGTCTAGGATTAATTTGAATATTTATATTTTTAAAGTGTTACACATCGTTAAATCGAGTCGATATAGAAATTAGCCGTCCATATCCAATCCACAAAAGTGAAATTCGACCCAGTTCTATCTCTCCTCGACAACATTAAAATATTTCATGCCTCAAGTGGTCAACAGTTACATCCCGCCAGAAACACTCGAAGGGAACAAATTTGCTGCGGAGTTTGAAATAAGCTTGAAAGGTATAAATTTGGTCAGAGATTCTCCTCAAAGGTATAATTAGGTTCATCTAAATTTGTTCAAAGACCCCCTCGAATCCAAACAGCCCTTGTTTGCTTTCACAAGCTCTCAAAGTCTAACGATGCACGGGCTCTCGTTTCCATTGGAAAAACACGGGCATAAATCGTTCGGTGCTGTTGTAACAAACAAAAAAAATAGGGGGTTTCGAAGTTGCTTTGTCAGTCAATCAACAACAATATTTCGCCTCGATTTGCCGAAACGATCAAGAGGGGAAAAAGTGTCAATCGTTCCAGGAGTTTGCTCTACGGGAGCGGCATTATTAAAGTTCGCTTGAAAGCGAACTAAAGATGATATACCGATGCGAGCTCGAGCGACATATGAATATTCAGTCGCGTCTGACGCGATCGGTCGTCCCGTATATCGACGCATCCGGTAGCCGGCATTTATTATTCATAGTCGAAAATAAATCGCGATCGTGCGAAATAAACCGGCCGCGTTCCCGCGGTTCCGTTGTTCTCCTTCGTGCAACCGGCGGTCCATTAATTGACTGCGCCCGGTCAAAAATGAATATTGATAATGAGAGTATCAGTCGGTGTCGGATAATTGTGCATGCTACCGTTAATAGACGATTTACTGTTCGCTCCGACGAGACGAAAACGAGCAGTGTTTCCGATGATACGGCCGGCACATCTATAACGACTGATTCCATGATTATTTAATCACCTGGAAAGGAAGAGGACTGACCTAACGACTACGATGCTTATCAGGTCATTTTCAAGTCACGATCGCTGTTGACAGAAGCCGTTGTTCAATGCCACCCTCGTGTTACACGATGCTGTATTTTTATTATTTCCAACGTATATATACCGTTACAAATATAAACTAATCCGTTACAAAACAGTTGAAGAAGATTTACAGGAAAGTATGATATAAAGTGTGATATAATCACAATAATATAAATTAAATAATGAAGAAATCAAAAATTAATAATAATGATAATAATATAATGTGCATGATGCTAATAACCCAGTAGCGAGTTTTATAATGTAATAATAAAAAAATATCACGTTTGTATAATTCTATGTTCTATTATTTCTACTATATTTCTATTTTCGATTGTTTCTAATATCGAAATAGAAATATACAAATACGATATTTTGTTAAGTCTTTGTTTAACCCCTTGCCGTACCATTTTCTTTACAATTACAATGCGTAGAACTTTTTGGATCGAAATAATTTCCCCTAGTAGAAAAAGGAACTTTATATTTATTGTGTATTTACATCTAGTTGTGTATTTAAATATTGGTGACAACAGAGTAGAATTTGATTCTGACTTAAAGGAACAGAACAACATTCATACCTAACAGCTTGTTACTAGAAATCTCCACCACGAGTCAAACTCGTTAATTACGGCAACGGATTAAATATCACTAAAAATGTAAAAGTTACTTCGAGTCTATATTTATTTATATCCCTAAATATACTCTAAAATATTGAATTGATAGCTGCAGTAAATTTTAATAAAAAGGAACACGTAAACGACTTATTTCTATATGCCAAGATAATAGCCACTCCCTTCAAGTTCATTGATCGTTCTGACGATTTCAGTAAAAGACTGAATCGACTGATTCAAAGCCCGATAGTGCTTGCAGGATTCGAAAATGCCGAAGACTCTGGGGTCTCGTCTTCGAACACTGCGCAACGATAGTCGGTCACGATTACTTCGTATCGGGAATTTCTCTCCGGCACGATAATTCGCGAACGATTCGCATTCATTCCCCTCGCTTATTATTCATCGAGCCAGGGCACACAAAGGTGCAGGAACAATGGCAGGTAAAAGCAGGAAATATCGTATCTCTTTGCTAGTCAATAACCATGAACACCGTTTCGAGGAGAGGATATCCGTTGAAAAAAAGGTGGGGCGAAAAACGCAGGAACCCGGTTCTGCAGGCTTCGCCCCGCAATTCTCTTGCTCACCCCGTGCTCGATAAATATTCAGGGCGTGTGCAAGCGCGCACGTGGGCGGACTTTAATTCCAGAATTAATGGACGTTTTGTCGAAGTTGACACGATTAACCCTCGTTAGCCGGTGCCGCGATTATTTCACAAGAACGGGATTGGGTGTAGTTTAATAAACACCACTAACGGAATTATCTGTCTGACGATTTATGAATTTATCAGCCTCAATGTTGGAAACTGCATATCATTACTACGCGAAAAAGAAAATTCTTCGCTTCCGAGTCATTATTTCGTTTGTGCTGCTCGCCTGCCGATAACAGTCGCACCGTTTTAAATTCGAATTTAAAATTTGTTTTACGCTTGCCCCGGAAATTTGTTAAATCGCTTGTGGATTGTACGAACGTTCTCGTTAGTTTAGGATCAAAGTGACGCCCCATTCTCTATAATTCGTTGCACTGATTATTTAAACTGAACTAAAAAAATGAGATATTATGCCCTTTACGTAATCCATAATCAGATTATCATTTATTATCATCATTTATTCAGATAATCCATAATCTCTTTTGTAATAAATAATTAAGGCAGATAAAATTTGCTATTATAGCAGCGATATCAGTTGTATTTTTGCCACAGTAATGCTGAATAGAAATTCTTGTTTATCTAAATCTCCTAATAGAGAAGGAAAATGAATATTTATCGTGTACATTTCATTTACTATAATGGTTAGTATCGTTATTCCCTTGGTTTTGTTAACGCCTACGTTGATTAACACTTCTTCGTTCTTAATAATTTTGCAAATAATACAAGACTATTTTTGTTTGTTGTATGTCAATTTACTTTTATTCATAGATTCTATGTACAACAATAACATTTATACTATGTCTCTTATGTATGAAATCTTTGTCACGAGTCTGACTCGTTGTTCTAGTGCAAGGGGTAAACAAAACTTCGGTGAAAATGGGGCGAACGATATCCATATTTAGTAAACTCTGTTCGAAATATTTATTACAAGTTTCTTATGCAGTTTCTGTACATTGCGATTAATGCAGCCAATTTTTATTTTCCATAAAATTTACAACTTCCTTTATTCATGCTTTTCACTAATGAATCATTAACCCCTTGCCGTACCATTTCTGTCACAATTAGAACTTTTTCGATCGCAATAATAATTATTACATTTCCATATAATATTTATTAATTTTTATCACACTCAATATTTAATATTAGGATATTAGATTATTCTCATTTTACAGTCACACTATAGCAATTTCTCCAAGAATCTGTCTTAGATTTGAAAATGTGACACTTGGTCGTGAATTCGACGAAACTTTCGAAACATTTTGAACAGTACATTGCCAGTAGTGTCTAACGATCCCCGTCGTTAACGGTCGATCGATTCCGAATCGGGCCCGCAGTAAAGAAACACGTAAGAAACTGTGTCGCATCGTTGGCATAAAGCAGCCGACAAAAGGGCAAGAGAAATGAGAATCGTCCAATAAAGAGAGATCCGGTTAAAGATCCGGCTCGGACGTACATAGATGAAAATTCCTAAGTCCAGGCGGTTCTAGGGCAAAGGGATCCGAGTGGAAAGGGTCAAGAAGAGAGGACCGAGGAGAATTCGCGACGGGGGCAAGGAACTTTTCCTTATTTCACTCCCAGCTCCGCGACGACTCTTTGCCGGCTTTCATTCCGCCGGGAGGACAATCGATCTTCGGTGTCTTCTGGCTGGCCCGAGGATCAAAAGGACTATGAAAACGTCGATCGGCCGGGAAGCTATCGAGGAAACTGTACTCGAAGGGTTACCTTCGCCTATGGCTAACCGTGTATATCAATATTCAAGCTCCGTGACTCTCCTCATGGGAAATACCAGAGCTTGATAAGCTGTGGCGTGAGAAATGCTGTTTCCATTGGGACGTTTCCGGCTTCCGAAGTTGACCACAAGTTTCAACGATATTATTTCTGGTTATTGAACATCTGATGGATCGCAGATTTTTTTCTTACCAGCAACTCGTGGCTAAGTTTTAGCAAATCTGCGGCTACTGGCCAGAAAGATGGAAAATTAATTCATCCCTCTGCTACTACAATGAGTCAAAATGTCCGACACTTTTTCCGAAAAAATGATATTGTCATGGGGAGAATAAAATTAACAATAAATGTAATATACTTGGAACTGAGATAACAAGTTCTAATAAAGGAAACAATTTTTTAGAATGTTCAAATTATATTCTCAAATGTTTTTATCTCAATAGTATTGCTAGTGTTTGAGTGACATCAATAATTTGTATTATTGTTCAATTTTTTAATTAAACATCTACGCAAAAATATTTGAGGAAATAGTTTCAGACAAAATCAATTCATCTGTTAAAGACTATGTCTTTCTAAGCGAATATTGGTTTTATGTCTGCAAGATCTAGAACTACGGATCTAACTATTTAATTTCTATATCTCTCACATGGTAGATAGTAAATACCTAGTCGATGTGATGTATGCTGATTTTGAGAAAGCCTTCGATTCAGTTAACCATTTCATGTTATCACTAAAAATATAAAATTTTCGATTCAGAGGAAAACTATTGCCTTGGCTAAGTGACCATGTTAACACATACCCGTATCATCAGGCGTTCTTCAAGCCTCTATTCTGGAATCACTAGTGTTTGTCATTTTTATTAACGATCTAGCAGATATTTTTACTAAAACTCCCTACTACTTTTTGGTGGTTTTATTATTCTGCTCTGTAACCCTAATTTTATTATTTGAAGAAATAATAGAAATGGCCTTTGATATCAAAAGCTTGCCTAAAATAGAGAATTTAGTTTTTGTTTAATAAAACCGATGTGAAAGAATGTGAGGAAGTTTTTGTTAAAAAATACATATTTATTGAACACGTAATACATGAGTATATTAATTAACACGTTATGCAAAATGACATTTTTAACTTACCTTAGAACACTATAAAACCTAAGAACGTTTTTCTGTTTGAATAACGAATTTCCGATGAAGTTCAATTGTTGGGATAATTATTTGCTGCTTCCAGAGAGTTGAAATACAGAATTGCCTTTAGACTTCGTCACTTCTTTATCGAGATTTTACGAGGTTTCATATTACGTGCAGCTCCATACTGTCTGCATTTAATCTGTCCTTAAATGTCCATAGAGTTTTATGATATCGTAAAACATTTCTAATTGAATACTGAATCTCAGGGTACTTATTGTTACTGGAAACGACGAAATATGAATCAACGGTTGTACGGCATAAGTAGACTTGAAATTGCGAATGCTGGTTGTAATTAGATGTCAATCTGCCTTCATTTTAATTTCGAAGGGAGAAGAAAATGGTGATAAAACATTTCATCAAGGCTCATTCATCGTGTATCGATCCACTCGACAGAAAATTCATAATTACAACTGCCGTTCAGTCATTGACATCGCATCCCCAATCAGAATTCATTCAAAAGCTCGCGTACCTGTCGAAAATGAAACGGCGCAACGAAAAATTATTGTCAATAATATTTCTTGATTAATCAAGCCCGTTCCAGCAGCATCTATATTTTAATAACATATTAATACAAAAATTAATGCATTAAATTTCGTCTCTTTTCATCCTATTTTCTTATGCGGAAAATAATTTGCACGTGGAAGATACAATTTCCGAAAAACCATGCGCGATAGGAATTTCTGGTGGGAAATCTCGCCGAATTGTTTTATTATTTCATAAAGAACTATCGATAAACCGCATTCGACGTCTCGGAATTTCTCGTAAGATCCCTTCGTCGAGCGAAAGCTCGAGCTATTTTCAATCGAAACCTGCGATATCGAGGCGAAATCCTGATGCGAGGGATGAAGGATCAAAAGGGAAGTCGCGCTTGCACGGCTAACATTTCCTCCTTTGAACTGTCGCGAATGTTTTCTCTGACTCGAACCTACTTTCCTCCTAGATGGAACCGCGCACTGAAGGAGAACCCACGCGATGGCTTTCCCCGACAAATTATTCGTTAAACCGGCCGAGCATCTGCGACAAATAATCTCGACTTTCGTCGCAGACGAAGCGACACACATTCAAGTATTCAAAGATAGTGCAACTTGATTTATAAAAGTCGATGTCACAGAAGGAAGAGGCACTGAACAATATTTAATAGCAATTTTACGCTGTTTAATGCAAATTATTAATTACTCTTACTTTTAGAAGTAACGTTAAAACTGCTAGCTTCTTAAGATGGCGCTGTATCAAATTTTTTCTCGGTATTTCATTACACCAAAGTGTTTAACCCGTGTGTAAACAAATGAACGAATAATGTTCGTTGATTAGATCGACCTACATTCGCTCGAAGATACAGAAAATCCATTTACGTGGCTTAAAGTTTCAGAAGAGCGAAGGAGTACTGGTCAATATTGTGCACATAATGCTTAATTTAAATTATCCTGGAAGGTTGAGTGTTCATCAAATAGTAGGGAATGTTTCCTCAGTGCTTGTTGGCATGTCAACTCACGTTTGTCCAAAGGCACTGCAACTGTACCTCCAGATTACACGGTATTGTAAAATTGAGAAATAATTTCGCGAAAACTGCTGAAATATTTGTGATTCATGAATCGAAGCTTCTTTAATGTTTACCAAAAAAATTCCATTAATATACTTTAAAGGAAGTGTGTCTGACTAATTCTGCCATACACTACTAGAAAAGTTTATGTTCTGAAATGAAACTTTAATAAACTGATTTTTCAATCGTTATTGGTACATCTACTTGAATGTATCAAAAGACGTCGCTTTATTAAATAGTATTTTTCATGTTTCGTATAGTTTCTTAAAAATTATATTGTATTATACAAATTAAATTATATCTATAAAAATATATAATATATTCTTGCGTATATTGTATAGTTTCTGTAAACTTATAGTGTAGTATTATTAGTTTTTATATTATCATCTAGTACACTTACAATATAGTAATATACAGTTTTATAAATTTTATTATAATAATAATTATATTGAATCCATACTTTATATTAAAGTTTTTGATTCTAAAATTTCTACACATGTGTACAAAATCTTGAGGACTTTCACTTTATTGTGTTATAAAGTATTTAATAATAAAGAACATCTTGTCCTGCATATCACATTTTTCAAACGGGATCGACATTTGAAAGTACGTAATAAAAGATCCATGTACATTGACATGATATCCAATAGTTACCGTACTGTCATATTTTAAATATTTACAAAAAGTCTTCTGTCTTGTTGAATGATATAAAGTCATCGCTTTGAATAGCCAGGGAAGCTGACAATAAAATGAGGAAAGAATTAGGCCCCTGAGAAAATGGTCGAGGAAAATTACTCCAGAGACCTCCATGAAATTTCCCCATGTATCCATTTAGTCGGAAACCGTCACGGAACCAGCAGCGGATCTTTTCTAGCCGGTCGTCTTACACTAGATCGCGATTGCAGATCGAGAAAGATCTTCCATTTAATAGAAAATTATATTGTTAGTAATAAGTTCATACCGTGTAGCTCGTAATAAAATTAATAGCGACTTTATTTTTACTACAGAAATAAAAGTTCATACTTTTTTAACCTGCGAATAAAGACCATGTCTAATGATAAGACACTTTTTAAAATAACTTGAACTTGAAGAAGTGAATAACTGTTTCAAAACTGAGCCAAACGACTACTAGATAAGATACTATATAAGATATTAGATAAGATATAAAAGATATTTTGAAAGTATTACAATTGAGAAAATTCTGATATGTATTTGTAACGATTTATTCACCTTTGCTGATATTGAAGATTCAAACAATAAGTTTTGAGAGTTTACATAAAATAGCTTGAAAAATTCATCGTTTATTAAAGTTTCTATGAGCTACGGTTGGTTAAGAATCGCGAGAATCCTAGCTTTTATGAAAATTGACCTGTGACTGTACTAAAACTAAAGATTCTTAAGTTCCAGAATGTATGTAATTAATGTACAATTTACAAGACAAATTAAAAAATTTTTTATTATAGGCTAAGATAAAAAAGCTCAAATATACGAGAATATGGTAATTTAATTCTTCTAACTTTTCAAAAATATTCAACTAGTTTCAAATAATTTATTAAAACTTAATTAACATATTGATGAACACACATTGTTGAATGCATCTAATAAATTTAGTAATAATAAATCTACCTCGCCTATTACATTATACATTATTACATGTATTTAATATACTGGATAAACAATATAAACTTTTTGATAATATGAAAAAATGCTGAAAGGAACATTTTTTAAATGCAACAACATGTTGCAAAAATTAACAAGTTCTAATATCATTTTTCTTTTCCTTCTACAATAATCTTTTAGTTGATAAAGAAAATATTTCTCTAACTTTAATATTTCTAAATTGTCGAAAGAAAATGAAAAGTTATCTGATTGATCTAATTCACCCTGTATATAATAATCTCTAGCCTGTTGCGTACAAATTAATTCCAAAGAACCACTAATTTCCAGAAGTCAAAAATAAAGAAATAACTTTACAGAAATAACATTTTTACCAGCATTCAATTCCGTGAATCCTTATTATTTATCCTCCGACGGAAGCAATTTCTCCGCGTTTCCATTTAGTCGTAAGCCATCGTTCGGCCAGCATCAGTTCGGATCTTTATTTTGCAGTCGTCACATCTAGGGATACAATTCGAGACGGTCTCCCAGCGCATAGCTGCGACCGCAAACCGCTTTCAATCAGTGATATCGTTGAAGGGTGGTTTTCAACGGAGGTGGAAAGATTCCCCGGCGCGAAGGACGCCGTATCAAAGAGAAGACAACGCGAACGGCTGGCGTTTCAAGTTTCCGAGCGTGCCGCGAATGTTTCTCGCAGGTTGCATCGGTGTTTTCATCCGCCTGTAGGATACGGGGCACATCGAGAACCGATCATCGATTGTATCGGAATGGAACCGAATGAATAGTTCCCTTTCCGGGCCGGAGCACGAAGAGCCGCGCGCACCGAGACTCTGAAAAATTATAGTTGACAGAAAATGTTCATACAACGCACCTGGAAAATTTTCCATAACTAACAGTTCACGTTGCACAGTTGTACCTTCTGTAAAAAAGTTGGCCGAAATGCAAGTCTCGAAATAGATGACAGCAAAAAACTGCTGTAGTAGATACATTTAATGACAAATGTTAAGAAACATGTTACACAGATGCATACTTTTGGGTGTATTAAACCTTAATAGCATAGGATAAAAATTTGTATTATATCAACAAAAACATTAATTTTATTCTTTCATAAATTTTTAATTTTTATATTACTGCATTTTCATCTTTTTTTATTCATTTTTTCTCTTTCTTATTTTTTCGTTATTTACCATATGCACTAAATAAAACAATATTGTAATATAAATAATGTGTTACGCAGTTCGCTATAATATATACTTTTCATTTAGTAAGACGTGTATTTATTAAAATATCAAATGTCAACTTTCTTAACTTTTGTCGGTAAGTGTATATTGTACATATTTGAGAGAATTAAATTCCGTTTGGAATTTTCTATTTTGCTATTAATGTTTTACTATTAAAAAATAATAAATAATAAAGTTCAATACTTTTTACTCAGACTTCGATACTCTTCCATAATCTGATATAAAAAATATAGTATTTCATTTAAAAAAAGAAAATTGACCTTCAAATCTCCGGAACGGCCTCACCTATAAAAAAACATAAATTCACTACATACTATGCCCTTTTAAACCACGCAACTCTTGTATTGAAAAATTTGTTGCCCAATGCATATTTTGTAAGTTGCATCTTATTTTTTCAAGGTTATGTCAAATTATAAAATTTATAAATTTTATATTTTATTTATACAATTATAGGTAATTTGAACATTATTGGCTTTCACAAAATAAAGTTAAAAACAATGCTTACGTCATTAGCGTGGGATTTTTCATTTCGAATTTTGTATTTTTTGATAAGGTATTCAAATTCAGGAACTTCAAACACGACAGCGTATCGTTTTTCATAAAATTACTTGAAGTTATGAAATGTGGTCAACTTTTTAGGAAAAGGTACCACAGTGCGTCGCGTCGAAGGATTTTCCGAATAAAATTGAAATATTAATAATTATTCAAATGAATTCTATTTGGTCGAATATTTATTGATTATTCGTAACACGTTATTCTCTTCATTTGTTTGAATAATTTATTTAGCATTTGTACGAATACCAATGAGAACAATCCTTGATCCTTTTCGGTATCACTTTTCATCGATATGTTTCATAAATTTATTTGATTAGTTAATTAATATTTTTTACTGTATCATAAAACGAACGTCCTGAATATTCGATGCGAAGAGAAGTTAATAAATGTACAATCCGAGTCAGAAGCAAGTAGAAGTTACGAATTTAAGTACAAAAATGAGTCATGAAAAAAAAAGTTAATTTCCATAACAAAGAAATTTGAATGATTTTGAAATAAATAACTTTAAATAGAGGTGCTATTTTAAGGTGTAAAAGTGAAGATTATTTAAAGTAGAGACTGTACAATGTGAAGTGGTGCGCTGAAAACGAAGGATCTTTATAATTTGTTATGACCCCTACGGAAGAAATAATTTCAAATAGGAGAACTCAATAAAAAAGATGTTTAAATATAATTAAATAAACCTAAAAGAAACCGTCATCCAAATAAATTGTACAAATAAGGTCTTATTAGATTAAATAAAAATTTATTCAATATGATTGCATAAATATTTGTTCGATTAGATATTATTCATGAACAACAAATGAAATTTTATTTCCCACTTTTATTCATTGTTCGTTAGTGAAATAAAATTTACTCGAGTTTGGATACTAGTAATACGTTTCCTATTGATGCTCCGTGCTACAGGGTGTTTGCTACCCAATTTGCGATAAATATGTAATTCCGGTGCAGTAAATGGCGTACGAAGAACGTGGCGTAAGCGTTATTAATCTGGAAAATTGAAGGAAACGAATAAAAATGCAGTAGCGAGCAGAAGTTTCCGGCTAAATAGACTTCCAGCTTCATATTCATGATGCGATATTCAAAAAGTTTTTATTCAGCACATAGAAAGCAATAAAAAGCGCCGCAATTTGTCGCACCGTTCTCTTCTATTTGCCGCGTTCTTTGCTGGAATATTAGGTAAAATTCTTTTAAATATTGCTTCCGGAACGTAAGGCGAAAAATGTACGTGTCTAAGAACTTTTCACGTCGTAGTTTTACTTGCAGACTGGTGCAAGTAAAAGCATAATGAATTTATTCTTTTAACCAGTTAACTGTGGCGATCTCTTTGCAAAGCACCCACCAGTGTGTGTCGCGATAATCAAGCGATGACGAATCCAACTCATGAATCCAACTAAAATTATTTATAATTTTCATTTGTTTGTTTCATTTCGTCTTGACCTCTAAACATTTTAAACATATTAAAATTTACGAATATAATTTGTAACAAAATTTTACGTATGACGGAAATAATCGTCATGACACAAAATTCTGCCACATCTCCATGACGGATATAGTCGTTAAACACACTTAACTTGTTAATCATATTCTAAACTTCCACAATATACTGATTTTTATGTTCTAAATGTCCACCTTTGATAAAAAATATTTAACAGTTCTTTTCGAAGTTACACATCGTTTCACAGTTTTGTCTAAATCTTTTAAAACACAGTTGTTTTACATAGTTTCAAAGTCTGGTTTTATACATTTCATAAGCTTTAACACCATACCCACTATTCAATACAATATTTATAGATTCCATTTTTAACATTATAATAAAATATACAGGGTATGCCAAAAATGTCTAACAATCCGGAAATGGGGGTTCCTGAGGTCATATGGAGGAACTTTTTCCTGATCAAAAATGCAATCCGCGTCTTTGTTTGCGAGTTATTAACGAAAAAAAGTAACCAATGATAGGCGTGATCAGCTGGCGCGAGGCGGCCGAGCCATTGAGCGGAATTGGGCTTTGTTCGTTCGTTCGCTCGGTCGCCTCGCGCCAGCCAAGCTTATCTCTCATTGGTCACTGTTTTTCGTTAATATCTCGTAAACAAAGGTGCGGGTTGCATTTTCCCTAAGGAAAAAGTTGCATCAAATGATCTTAGGAACGCCTTTGGGGCACCGTGTATATAGTGTATAAAGCATGTGATTTCTTTACGAACACATCCATCGTATCCGATGATTTTTGATTCATCGAAGTAGGATGTCGTATTATCAAAAAGAATCAAACAGGAATTTATCTCAGTGTAAGCATTTTCGTTCTCTATTCTAGCGTCGAATAACTAGAGAATTCACCTCAGGCTCTCAACAAAGTTCTCCCGGTAGTCTATTTTCAAGAGACACCTGATTCCAGAGCTTTGGTGATCTTTGTACGACAACGCTACGATCAATTCGTCGGCGTTTCATCACGTCGCTCCGAGGCTTCCGCGTTTCCACTAAATCATCCGCGAAAACTGGCTCTCCTTTGTGCGTTCGTCGACTTTTCATCGGGAACGCGCAATCGAAGAACGTACGGTTCAGGTGTCTGTGATGGAGTACTTGACATCTGCAACAATACGTCGCCGTGAGAACAATAATGAGTTTGCCCCTGTCTATTCAATAGTAGACTGGATCGTATCGATGATTTTTTCAAAATGTTTGACCCTCTCGAAAATTATTAGTCGTTAGAAGAATCGACCCATTTATTTACTCACTGGGGGTTAGCATGTTACGAACTAATTCAACAAAGTCACAATAAATAAACACTTCATAACTTTCTAATTAAGTGAAATTATTACTTTGATTGTTATGTAGAAACCATAAGTTTTAAACGAGTTTCAATCAGTTCGAACATTTTAAATGGCATTACTAGACTGTGAAGTTTTATGCAGAATAAAAATTGCACTCAATTTTTGTTATAAATGTATAAAATTTATAGTCTAGTCTATATAATAAAGTTTACAATATAAAATAAAAAAAAAACATGAAAGGAACCAACGATTGAATAACTAATGTATTGTCACGACAGCTTGTGCAAATCAAGTCGCTGTAAGGTAAAACTGCCCTACGGTGGACAACCCCTCAAGAAATAATTGAAAACAGACTGTACTGTGGATTTGTTACATCGATAATGCCGATGCGATTTTTGGTGTTGAATAAGGAATTTCATGGACTAGCTGATGCTTATTTCATCACTGGGGTGTCACTAGAAGTAAAAGGATAGAGATTGAAGTTTGGTTGCCTCGTAACTTTTTCAAAGAAATGAAGATACACCTCGAATGGCGAAGGTGAATCTCTGTAGGCTTTACCAACTACTGCTTCGAATTAAGAAATAGAATAATGAAATTTGACAAGTAAATAAACTGGTAAAAAGTAGTATATTACAAGTTTCACGTCTATTATAATTGTATATGTGTATGTGTGTGCGTGTGTAACGGAGATTCTAGATTACACTCTCAGTTGTCACACTGAGTCGGCGGGGATTGTAACCTTGTAACGATGTACGTACTCGACTCAACTGACTTGAAATTCGCCCGCTTTTTAGTTGCGTTTGGGCTCTATATAAACTCGAAATTTCCTTGAGAAACGGTAGGGGAGGATGTCCGTACGCGCTCAAATTATGGAAAAGTACCACTTAGATGATCCTGTGACTCATATGTATACGAAACGAACCATCTGGCCGTCGTCAGCCCGCATATGCTCCAAGGATGGAATCAAAAAAGTACGTTTGAAAAATTCTCCATACGTTACACTCAATCTGCGACGGTTTGGGCAATGAAGAGATAAAGAGGATGGTGCGATATGAAGGTTTTGTGTCTCTCACATTTACGATCACCAGAACTCTGGAGATGGAAGCTCTCGAAATAATAACGCCGAAGAAACCAATGCCTGATTCGAGGGTAAAAACCGTTTACTTCGGAGGAAATGCTGGAGCGTGCGGTTGAACAACAACCGGAGAGTTCGGCTGGACAACAACGGAAGCTGCGGCATTGTTCGAGCTGCGGGAAGAAGGGCCACATGCAACGAGAATGCCCGCAACGAGAAGGAAAAAACGAGAAGGAAAAAAAGACGGCGTTCCAGGAGCACGCCAAGAAGTCGCGAGTAAAGTGGGACTGCCTGACTTCGTCATCTACTTTTTTCCCTGTCATGCTGTACTTGGAGGCTGTTCAGCGAGGGGTTTTCTTTCTTGCAACTCCATCGTTGGAGTTGAAAAGGGGGAAATTATCTTCGATACGGGCTCATCGGCCAACCTTTTTTAGAAGATTTTGATGCGAGACAGACTAGTTCACAAATCGCCGATTCTTGGCAAAGTGCGCCTTCGTATTCCCATTCGTTGACTTCGGACTGAGGGGGAGTTCTTCCTCGCCAGTATTATGGAGAGATCTATTCTAGGATAGATTCATGGAAAATATCGTATCGTGTGAAACACAACATATATAGGACTCACAGCCAGTACAAAAAAGGGAGGTTACCCGTGTTGTAGGATACCATGTTGTTAAGAGGGCTCCAAAGTTCTCTATTTGCAAGGTAAACAAGTGCTGTTGCTAAAGACGAGGGAAATTCCCCTCCAAACAGAATAAAAAAGGATGCGTTGGTGCCGTTGGTACCGGTCATCTTCAAGATCTTCATCAGAGATGTTCTAAATACCTGTCTGAAGAGCAAAGAACAACTTTTGCCGAATTATTCACGGAATTTGCAAATGTTTTCGCGAACGATTCCGAAGAAACCCCGAAAGGCAGAAACGCCCACATCCATATACGAATTTTGAGTTCGACAGACGATCACGGTCGAACTTCACTTCTCTATCGAACATCGACGCGAAAGGTTCTGAGATCACTTCTTCTGTAAACTTCGACGCGCGGAAAGAAGGGGCACACAATATTTTTGGTTATTCCATCCCATATTGTTATCATCAGCGGACTGTAAGGTTTATTTTTCCCAGGTATGAAAGGCAGAATGGTCAAGAGCGGATGTCGTAAAATGCTAAACTAATGGGACAGATAGTACGTTAAATAAATGACGGACGCGCGCGGGTTTAGCGCTAACGTACTCTGCGGATGGGCCGCCTTAGCGGGAAATCGTACGCATACAAAGTATCGTGGATATTAACATTGTTGCAGAATGTAACTCCCGCCTATTGCAGTCGCCGACCGGGTGCCGCTACAGTACCAGGGCCTTCCTTCTTTCCGAGCGCTATTAAGAAGTTCTCTTAGAAATCTTAATTTACGACACGTCACGGTTATTGAGGCAGATGTAACTGAAATTCGAACGCTAATTGCTTGCTAAATAAACTAAAAGATCTTTCCTCAAAAATAACCTTCGTCGCGTCCGTGTCATAAATCCCATCGGCAGAAACTCCACGTGTTTACGTCTTCGGGACGGAACACCTAGTATCCTAAATTGAATCTCACACCTAGTAAAAGAAACTGAAATAGGGTGCTAAAGATGAGAATTTAGAGGAAGTTTGTGAAATCTAATGAAACTCCTGAATCCAGAAGCAAACAACGCGTCAGCGTGTTGATGCGACTAAACGCTGGAACCGAATATTATAATCCCCGACAGCTTCCATGGAAAAACACTGAAACAGCATCAGGCTGCTTTTGTAGGTTGTTTCTCCCCCCATCTGTCATATCCTCAAGCCCGCGACCGTTTCGTCCCACGAGTCTTCAGGGACCTCGTCCTGAAAATTGAAAGACTGTGCTCGGCGAAACAAGCGCGACGGTGATCGCCAGTGAAAGAATAACGAAATAATATATAAAAGACGTTCCTCCCGTTCAAGAGATGCTCCGTGAGACTGATTCATTGCGAAATCAAGAAAATGCTTAGCCGGAACGTGCTCATTGAAGCCTCGCGGAATTAAGCGAGTGAAAGCAAACCCGACCTGGCTTGAAATATTCGATTCGCTGGCTGGAATGGGGCCTCTATCGAAATTCTCGTTTCTCTCCGACATCGCTGGTTATTTAATGCTGTTTTCTCAGTAGTAAATTATTTATTTGTATATATCACCGTTCCTTTGTGTCCGCTTCCTATTAATCCTGACTATTTGCATTTCGATCGTTCCATTCTTTTTGCAGCATATTATTTTAAAGTTTATACGTAGATTGTGGATCTTTATGCATTTATAGCCTTTAGAATTATGTAAATAATTGTACATAAACGTGTAAATTTTACACATTTCTGTGAAAAGAGGCATATTTACTAGCACATTTCTATTCCATTTCTATGATAAAATGGTGAGTGAATTGAATTTGTTACTGATCCTGGTTTTTATTAAATAATATATGAAACTTGGAAGGTGCATAAAAATCCACAGTCTGTTTATATGATTTATCTCATTCTTCGTATTTTGCACGGTGTTTTCCTTCTCCATCGCATGTCGAATAAAAACACGAAATAAATGGATATGAGTTATATTGCTTCGAACTATAGTCCGCGAGAACATAAAAATAACACAATTAAAGGTTTAATAATGGGAAACAAAAAATGGGGACGCATGTCTGATGCTCTCGCTATTATTGAAATAACAGCTTTCGAAAAAGAGACGTATTAAGTGAAGAGGCAGTTACTTGAAAACGAGTATAGTCACAAGCGATCGCGCCGTATCGAATGTGGTACCGCTGTATTTCCGTCCTCAGGATCGAAACGAGGTTTTATTGGAACTGACAGGTGTCGAACGTCGAGATGATATTGGTTTTAACGTGTGTCTCTTGAAGTACACCTGGTAGACATTATTCTGATCATTGTGAAACGCTGGAACAATGTGTGTCAGTCCCTATCTATTTTTCGTAAAATACCGTCGTCGATTCTCCCGTCACGTCGGCATCGAAAATAAAAGCGAATGTCCTTTTTCCTGCATCGAGCGAAAGCTTATAGATCAGATTTATTACTAAACGGTGGACGTTTTTCAAAATTTCGATGGGAACAGGATATACGAATGGTTTAATTTAAGCAGTGACACAGTCAAAGCTCGTGTCATTCGCAGTGGCCAGGTTGTAGGACGCGAATTAACCAGATACAGCCATGCCAGGGGAACAATGAGAACATGATAAATGGAGATTGAAGGGACAGGGGCAGTTGTCTGTCTTGGCTCGTCTTTAGTCACCGCTTCTACGTCATTATGAGCCATTATGAGCTTCAAAGCTCGAATATGGAGCGAGTTACTATGTGCGAGAGGCTCTCATTGTTTCCACCGTCGCTTTAAAATAATTGCTAAGCGCCATTGTCTACGCAACAATCACCAACCTCGTATCCATTACGCTCGCAGCAACGCGCGGCGTTACCTTCCGCTAATCCTTCTCCGTTGAATCGAAAATGAAACAACCGGCGTTATCTTTACCACGGCAAATCCTCGTTTCTGAGACCAAGACAGGCCTATTGTCAGAAATAAATAGTTAGCGGACTACTTGAGCTGGAATGCCAGGCGGAGACAATGGAATACGCTGTGTGTGGTTGTATGAAAATAGCCATTTAAAATAATATTAATTTTCTATGAAAATGGAATATTAATTTTATGAAGATAAGGTATTAATTTTATTATAATAATCGTACAGGAAATAGTACTGTGCTGTACTGTACTACGCAGAATATATATTCTTAGCATGACGTAAACAATCGTTCTTGTATCCAACGTCTGGTGACTCAGGTGCATAAAATAAAATAATCTAATATTAGATTTGGCGAAGTAAAAAGAATCAAGCAGCTGAAGAGCATTCTGATTGATAATCCTTAATGCAAAATAAAAACTGTCTTTATTGATTTTAACCTTTAAGTATAATACTATTTCCGGTCTGTATGCCTGATACTAATTGCGTATTTACCTGTGGTAATAATATAACTGTAAGAAAAATTGCAAAAAAAGAAACGTTTTTAATACAGTTGTTTTTATTCAATCGATCTACTCAAGTTGGACGCCTCCGTTCTGTGAAAAGTGAGAACAATTGATTTCTATCTTTTATTTATCACTTTTATTTCAATAATCACATCTGTAAGATTGCTAATATTGGTTACGTAAGTTTCAATAAATGTAGCAGTTAAGGATTAAAAAACAAAAGAGTAACATTTTCGTTTTTTCTTTAACGAATCTTCAGCCTTTTTACTGTTTCATATTGCACCTAAGTATGTACACTTTTTAGTCAAGTTTGCTGTTTCATACCTCCGGCAGGAAAAGTGGATATAAAATTGCAGAAAAGAATAGTTGTCACTTATGGTGTTACACATTGGTTTGTTCTCTTTTACTTTAACAAATAATGTTAGTTTAACAAATATTTGTACCGTGCCCTTTATTTATGACATGGTACAGTTAATTTTGATCCTATCTTTAAACAATGGATAATTATTGTTTATTAGGTAAAATGTACAAACATACATGTGTTCATTATGATTCAGGTAAGGTCATGTCAGATATTTACGGATTAGTAATTATTAGACTGTAGGTCTTTATTAAAAATAAATATTGTTTGCATCAATTAAAAGAAACGAAGTTTCAGTAAAAATATATTTCTTTCATTAATAATTTTAATTAAGTAACTTTTGATCTTTGTCATAAATAATTACAAAGAGTATGCTCAAATAATCACAATTTAGACATTTGCCTAATCCTATTGTAAAAGACTACATAATAAGACAACATGTTCCATGTCAAAAATATGTTACATATAATTTTTTAATTATTGAGTATATTATAATATGAATTATTATGTTATTACTAGAAAAAGTCTGTCTCGAAAGAATTAAATAAAACGGCAAATTTTACAAAATTCGTATAAAAATCTGTAGTCTGCTCATGATGTTAATTCTTCAACATTTTATACTGATTCCTTCCGACATATTGGACCAAATATTCTAATTTGCAAAGCTTGTGAAAAGACCAATGGCACAAAGAGAACAGGAACGCTGTATCGCTGCAGTATCACACTTTCGCTGACAAAAGGCGTTCACCCGCGCTCCCAAGACCATTTGGTTCCCTTGGTCTCAGGGACCATTACATGTTGGTACCACTTTAATTGAACCACTGGGGCCGTGTTGGATTTTCCGGAAAATTAGATACGGTTCGCGGGAAAATACCTCACGTGTAACCTGTATCACCATAGTGGGTTGCCGAACGATCGCTCGCTGAGCACACTCGATGAAATGGTTAGGGAAACGTTTTCAAACAAAATCGCACCGCCATTGCCGTGAGTAATTACTAATCCTTTGTTTCTCTAACACGTAACTATTAAGACATTTCACACATTTCACGATCAATATTCATTGACGATTAATGCCCAATCTTTGTAGGACTATTTTGATTAAGTTGGTATAACTGATGTAAATTGTTTCAAGTGTATAATTCGTTAAACCTCCGAGTCATTATATATATATATATATATATATATATATATATATATATATATATATATATAATTATTGTATTAAGCGTTACCTACGGCATAGTAAACGTGTGTATTTTATGAATTTATGGCAAAAGTGGTTAGATGAAATGCAAAACTGTGAAGAAGTTAGAATTTAAATATTTTCTTACATTATTGTTAATGTATTAAAACTCTTTACCGAAGAGATACATTTTTGAAGAAATGTTTATTTTGTATAAAGATCCGCAGTCTAATTATCGCATTAGAAGGCTCACTTTATTTACGTTTGATCTTCTAGATTCTAGAGTACGTATATGTATAGTCATCTCGCAACAAGAAGGCACCTATGTGTTTACATTCCCCTTCCTATTAGGAGGGGGAATGTCGCTATTGGCCGACGGAGATCTTCGTCACAGTTTTCGAGCAATAGGGTGTATAATGGAACACAGGCTGATATAATTAATTTATCCCGTATTGTTCTTTTGTCGAGATATAAAGGTCATTTCGAAATTTTTAATCATCATATATAAAATTTGACCCAACTACTGAAAACAGTATGCAAAACTATGTAAAAAAAGCTGTCATGAGTCCAAAATCCAGCATTTACCGCGATATTGATTAACTTATGCTTAATGTCAAGATGTTTGATGTGTCACAATCACACACTTTTGAGCACGTGTAAAAGTATAAAAATGAATAATATAAAACCTTAATATTTATCAATTAATTTTGATGAAAATGATTGAAACTGGCTAACCTTGCATGCAAAATGGTCGCAACGCATGTGCGGGTTTAGCTCGTTCCTCCGCCTTTTGGCTTCGATAATACACCACGAGTTTAGCTTGTTATCTGCGCGAACGGGTTGAGATATCGTCGGTCATAACGCGCAAGCATTGCTCTTCCATCTTGATCCAGTTGGCCAATATTAATTTGGCGTGCAACCGTTACTTGACAGACACGTTGCACGACGGAAATTTGGGATTTACGATCGTAGGTGAATGTGAGATAAAATCGGCACGTTGCTCCTGATCAGAACGTTATTGTAGAAACATTCTGATCTTCGTTTTAACGCTATTTCTACCGGAGGTTTCCTAAGGCACCTTTTAATAATTTCTACTTAACACTATTTTCACCTAAGGCATAAAAGGACATCTTTGAATAATTTCCTAATAAAAATTATTTCCTATGTTTTGCTACAGTCGTCGCAAAATGAATTTGGTAAATTGTATAAGACGAAATATCGGTAAAAATAGTGTTGATGAAAACATCCTTGTAAAGATCGAAAGGCGATAGAGTGCCCGTTTTATGATCAAAGAAGTTGTCTCGCCGTGAACTTTAAACCGAGAAAGGGGCAGCGAAAGTCGAGACCAGAGCGGAAAGAAGCACGCGGCCTAGGAAGCCATGGAAACACGAGAAAACTCGGAAAGCTGGTCTCATGCGGGGCTTTGGCCGCTCGTGTTCAGGTGGATATGCGGTCGTTGCGAGGACACACCGCAATCGCATGAATTTCTGAGAGTCGCCAGGGACGGAATACGGGGAAGGCGACGTGTCGGCCCTTGTGCCACGGAATACATTATTAAACAATTAATTAAAATGGTCACAACAGAGCCTGAACCCAGCATGTCCATTGCGACAGGCCATCGACCATGTCCCTGAATTATTCATTCGGAAACCCTTCAAACTCTTCGCCGGTCAGATTGGATTTCTTTATTACACAGACAAAATTGATATTATTAAGGGGTCTTCTTTAGTAAAACGCATTTCTCTGGTATTCTTTTATAAGTAAACTACGCAACGGCGTTTTTCATATTAATTCGTTGCTCTTTCACCAATATTTACTTTACAACTAGAAATAGTTGTGTATCAAAAAGATGTCCTTATGATCACCATGGCTCCGGCCTTTCTATTTGTTCGAAATAGAAAAGAGCGGGAAAGATTCTTAATCAGGCTATCGTA
>CM052164.1:9366284-9417768 GCA_028455555.1 Augochlorella aurata
AACACAGGTAGTGCTTGACAAGCACACTCGAAACGTTAAATCTTCTGGAAATTCTGATTCTCCATTTATTTCCAAAATTCTGGCAAGAAATCACAAGTTCAGTTGATACAGTGCACAGCACGAAAGAAGGCTACTCGAGATTGCAATTAATTTTTTTAACGTTCACTTTGTCTCGAAAGCTTGGAGAATGGAGGACCTACGGCGCAGAAGAAAGTCACGGTAAAATCCATGAGAGATTTTACTAGCCACGGCGCGGTGGTTAGCTGGAAGAAAAGCAAAACCGGCTGAGTTTTTCGCGAACGTCCGCAAAATTCGCTAGCCGTTGAAAGGGCCACGTGTAAGTCTCCGGCTCGTGAAGCAGAATTAACCTGTAATTGAACTCTCTATCGTACCTTAAAATCGAAGACTTCGCGCAGCACTTTCGCTACCGGGCGATTTTGAATCAGAATACCAGCGTTATATACGACGTAGCCGTAATTTACATTTTTCCCTGGAGGTATGCTTAACCGCCTCTTACCTTACCGATGCACTGCGGGTTTTAAGCATTTATGACAGGATTGAATAAGTGAACCACGAAACAGCGATTGCAGATATGAAAGAGTATTTTCGATCGATTACACAAATTAAATTGCAACTGCATTATTTTCTTCATTATTAATTCATCCTCCGGGGATGTTTAATTATATTTATTGTTAATGAGGAACGAAAGATGATGGAAAATAATGGACGCAATGTATATGTAATAAATGATGATGTTTCAGATATGATCCGAGAAAGAGTACGCTCTGAATGTTTATTGTTAATTATTGCTAAGTCCTCATCTTTTTGCTATCTTTTCGTAGAAAGCACTCTACTGTTTTATCCCAAAACCTTATCGAAAGGAGATCAATTTTGATTTTAGTTTAGTTTGTTGCAATGGAGGTAGAACGTTTTTACTTTGCATATTATCAAACCGTTAATTGAAAATAATCTAACATCTATGAAATCCAAATTTCTGAGGGTACAACGTATAATATCTAGTAACAATATTTTGTTACTTTCGTTTGCATTTTCTTGCAGTTTTATAGTTTAAAAGCATATATTTCGAAGCAAGGGAAAGTTAATTTAGATTTGGCTGACAGTAGATTTTTCATAAATATGACGATTTACATAGTGTTCAATAAATGGAGTGTCACGTGCGTTTGATTTTTGCAACACAGAAGACTAACAGAAACTTTTTGATCGAAAAGCGGATCTTTCTTTTGACTTTATGGTTCTTCAATACTTTGTAATTAGATTACGAAATTTGTTTGAGCATGATGACTAGCAAACAGAATCATGTTCGTCAGGAACAAATATTTTTTCAAATGCACTTACTATTGCCACTGCAATATTGAAATTGTTAGCGGACTATATGCATTTTTAATGAAGACAAGTGAAGAGTTTCAAAATACTGTTGCATTATTTGAAACTTATTAAAATGCTTAATAAACCAAATACATATACGTATGTATACATATACATATTTTTTCACTTCACAGAAAAACATAACTTTTCGATGCCTAATATTGTCTTAAAATGTTCGCAAAAATTGCCTTAAAATGGCAGCGTCGAAATTGGAATATCCCTTAAATAATAACAGAAAATTAATCTCCTGTTTTCCAGGTTGATTTCGTAACCAGCATTGAAAAATTCACACCACGGTTACTTTGTGCGTCTATATTTAATGATAGCGCACCCTGAAAATTAGAACACCCCCTTGACGTGTCGCCTTCTCTCCCCGCAGATTAATAATAAATAGTCCCGCGTTCCTCGCACAGTTAATGAACTCCGTCCGTGGTGAAACACCCTTCTCTAATTTTCAATTCCGTAAAAACTGCCCCTGTTTCTTCCCCTGTTTACGAAACCCTACTCCACCACCCCTTTACTGCCCTCGTAGACATTCCCCGTTTCTGTCTGTGCTTTCTTAGGCATGTATATTCGAGAATAGAATTTAAATGCCTCAAACTATTATCTCTGGAATTAGCATTTGAGAATTCAGTAGATATGTAGCAGAAGATATTATCGCGAAATACCAAATTCCTACGATGTTACTTTCTCCAAGTACCTTCCTCTCTGCACCGTCCGTCCGTGAATTTTTTAAGTACAATACAAATTACATTATCATATACAATTAGTATATAGTATAATATATACAATATATACATATAGTATAATATATACAATATATACATATAGTATAATATATACAATATATACATATAGTATAATATGTACAATATATACATATAGTATAATATATAAAATTTATACATATAGTAAAATATATACAGCACTAATTATGTCTAACAATTATTTTGTTCAAATGAGACATAAAGATATTTATGATTGATTATAGACAGTGTAAGTTGGCATTTCAGCCAGCCATTATATATAGCCGTACCTCCCATAAATACATACATTGTTTATAATATGTTTTATTTTTATTTACATTATCAATTTATATAACATAATTGTCGCAAACATTTTGGATTTTGTATAAAAATAGGCAGTCCAGACATTTTGTTCAAATTATAAGTGTCAACTACACCCATGTAGAGTGTTCATAAAAATTGACATTGCGTATCTTTGAAAACTGCACTATAACACAACGCTCTTAAACTTATTATCAGGATGTAATAAATAATATAAAAATACGAAACACAGTCAAAATTTATTTGCGAATTGCCTGTAATAGTGTGACAATTAACACTTTGACTGCTGCGTCACCCATATGTGGGTGACCGTATTATTTGCAGAAATTTGAAAATTAATTTTTACGCTAATCTATTAGATCTTCTCAATTCTAATTTGGATTCGCCAAACCTAAGTATATTGAGAAAATAATAGATGTCATGCAACTTAACTTTTAAATTATTTTTTTTTTGGTTAAGTGAAATACTATAACTTTATAAAATTTTTAAGGTTATTGGCGTGAAAGTCAAGGTGTTAAAAAAGTCATCTGTACTTAATATAAATCCGAAACATCGCAAAAGAGTTAAGTATCACAAGTTCGAAAACTAGTCCATCTAGATCATACGTAGATAAATGAACGCGATTCCAAATGGTTGTCGGACAATCGTTGGCCAATAGTTCCTAATTGTAAGCAGCCTAACATCGATAGAAGCATAACGAAACATAACTAACCGAACACCGTTTATATGATTCCAGGCAATGAACTGATCTGCGACTGCAAACTGGCATGGATGTGGGGTATGAGGAACGAGACGAAGAACACGAACCTGCGGGTCGCCCTGGAGAAGCTCACTTGCTTCCTGGAGAGCAATAACACATCGCAGAAGATCAACAGCGCGGACCTCGAAAGGAACGAGGCTCTCGAGATTGCACGAAATCCAAGTGGGTTGTTCTGCTTACACGTTCCTCCCCGCTTGTCCCGTCTGCTTTGCGTCCCGTCCCCGTTAAACTTTCTTGCCCATTGTTACGAGAACATCCGATGCTGAAATTTCCGCGCCACCTAGCAATCTTTCGCAAACAGCTCACGAAGGCATCTTCCGCCATTTGGTTTTCTGGTTGACGGAGTCAAAGAAACTGGATTCATGATCATATCGAACGTGCTCACTTTATTCGGTTTACCAACATATCTTCTCCTCTGCTGTTTGATGCGAGTCAATTTCTTTTCAAGGCTCCTTTTGTCAATACAGAGTATACCACCTAAAAGAAACAACCTGAATATCTATGTTGTTTTTGGAGATATCGAAAAACTTTATCAATAAAAGTTTTTCAGTTCTGTAAAACCTATAATATGGCGATAATAATTCGTTTGCGGTTGGAGACATTTCGGAGATTTCAAGGTCGCCCTCACTTTTTTAATTAGAATCATATACTTTTTATATATTAGTAGATGCAAGTACTAATCTATGTGTGTCGAAAAAGTACTAATTTAATAGATATCCAAGGCTATTTTCCGATGGAAATACATTTGTGGAAATCCAATATACGTAATATACACTTCTGAGCATAAGAAACACATTAAAAAACCACAAAATTAAAATTAAAATAACTGCTGAACTAATAATTTTTCGGCATACATAGGTCAATATTGTTATTAATGTATATTATGCAATAATGACAGATAAGAGAAAATATTAAGAGATGTGCTACATCATATTTAGTAGATTATGTTCCAAATATTCATAACGAATCTGGCACGATATTATAGGGCAAGGAGTTAAACAATAAACAAGCTGAAAGATCAAATTCAATTTTTATACAAAATAATTTACAAGTAGGAGTATCAAGTTACAGTACTTCCGGAAGATTAGATGTTTTTAGTCATGTAAATGTATGAAGCTACATCGAAAAAGAAATGTATCATCCTGTCTCTGTGTTATAACAATTATTTCATAATTTTAATACATAATTTCCTGCTAAGCAGTGTCGGTTGAGTTTGTATCAAGTTACTGCAATTATGCAATTGTTTTCAATCGGCAACTAGAAAAGCGAGCTGACGAGGCCCGAATAATCGTATCTCCTTTTCCCAAATTGTCCATTTTTGTTTACAATTGGAAATAATTTACTGTATATCAGAGTATTTAATTTTATAATTAACAATATCGAATCCGTGTCCGACAGACGGCTACTGTTCCACAAAATTAAAATTTCAATTAAATATTAAAACAGATCCCTATTGCCCAATGTAGGTGCTATTATGCACCGATGAATTTTGTTATGTGGGGGTTGGAAAACTTTGAACTTTCATTTTATTTTTTTATTTCCAGTTTAAATTTTAAAGCTTCAAAAACTGCATGCATAAATACATTCCGAAAAATTATTTGATATTTGAAAATTGATTTGCAGAAAAATCAACATTGAAAGCGAAACGGTTTGAAAGCAGGTTTTTCACCTATAAAAGTTGGGAAATTATGTTATTGTGTAGTATTATGGTTATTCGATCGCAAAAGGGGCAAGAAACATAAAATGAAATAGAAACTATTAAAGTATACAGAGTGTTTCAGCTAAATTTTTTTGTCTGGTTACTTTTTTATAATTTTTTCAAGCTCATCGTTATTTTTATCGGGGAAACTTATATATGTGTGTGTGTGTGTGTGTGTGTGTGTGTTCCATTTTGAAGTGACTGACAAGATACATTTGAATATCCTTCAGGTGACTTCCAGTACCAAAAATGTGATAAAATTGCACGACAATATTAGGATCACGTTTGAACTTTCTGACACGATCAATCACTGATCATAATGTTCTTTTTTATTGATTCATATGAGATAGCAGCACAAACTCTAATTATGCGGTGTTGCTTGTCCTCTGGAGTGATAGGCATCTTTTACCAATCATGGTCAAGTAAATCTTACTGCTGGTCCGTAGAAAACCCACGATAGATGAGACAAGTAGAAAGACAAAGACCGTGGACATTGAATGTTTGGTGTGGGATTTTAAATAGCAAAATCATCGACCCTTATTTCATTAACGGAACACTAAACGGAGATAGGTACACAGCATTTTTATCGGGTGATCTGGGTTATACGATTATGTGGTACCAACATGATTGTTGCCTAGCTCATTGCTTGCGAGCAGCGGTTGAAGTATTAAATAGAAGATTCCCAAATCGTTGATTAGTTGTAATGATTTCACATAAATTGTCCATTTTTGTTTGCAAGCTGAGGGACAATTAGAGAGAATTTATTATACAGATTTTGATACATAACTTAAATTTTGTATTGTTTTCGACTTTTAAGTGAAAATATATTAAAAGTAGTCGTACGATTTCAAGAACATAATAAACAATAAATTTTAGCTAATCCTCGTATCCTTTATACGAAAATTTATTATTGTTGCACAATTATGGCACCATATCAGATAATGGAAAATATAATAGATAATTAAATATTGATATACAGTTAAATAATATGAGGTTGCTGTAAACATGATGTAATGTCACTTTAATTATACAACAATAGAAAGAAAATTTTTTACTTTAAGGTTTAAGTTTAACATTATGCTGACATCCATTATTTATTATGCTCTTTCAACATGTAATAATAATACTAATTCATCTAATTCCACGAAAAAGCCAAAAAATTTAGATGGCGCTAACACATTGCACTATACAGTATTTACAAAATTTCAACTGATTCCAAGATAATTCTATATAAAAATAAAATCCGTTTACATTTTTTAAATAGATTGTTGTATTCGTGAAAAAATAGTTCTATCTATATACTATTCAGAATTTCTTTATTTCATGTGAAACTGTTCAAACACTTGCCCAATTCATCCTACACAGACTTTGAAAATATACAACTGCAAGAAAGCACCGAAAACTAGCTTTTCGATAGCAAGGAATCCTTTTAAGGTTAAACCGTTCAGAATTTCCGACGTGTTCGATATAATCAAATCGTGTGCCGCAAAAAGCAACAATTCCAAATGCATTTTCGATCCCTCTTGGATATACATTTTGCTGGAGTGTTCGGTCCTATGTTGTTACAGGGGAATATTTTGCCGAGAACTTCAGAAGCGGCAACATCGAGGACGTCGGCGCTTACATGGGCGACGAGGACGAGGGCGAAGACGAACACGAAGATTTCTCCTCGAATTCCGATTTCCAGTCGAAGGTAAGATATACCTACGTCTACTATATCTTATATCTATATTTTCCTTGCCTCGATTCAGGGATCAATTTCGATTCGATGACGCGGACATCGTCGAATTTTTCCTGTATTAAAACGCACGCCGGAAATAACGAAATACATTCTTTGGCGGTTTGATGCCATAGCGCAGTATTCGATCCAATAAGCTGGCAAAACTGCAATTTTTCAAGTCTTCCGTAAAATAAAAAATTTTGATTGTCTGAGCTATCGAAATATATGAGCAACACTGTACCAGTATTATTTGTTATTTATGTGCTCATGCAGCACTGTTCTACATCGAAAATAAATATACATTAGAGTTTTCTGCAATTTTCATTTGTTTGTTTGTTTTAAATTATTCAAACTTGAAGACAATCCAATATTCATTGCGGCATTTCCCATTTGTAGAATTTTCATGAAATACATCTTTAGACTTCTAAGTGATCCAATGTTCTTTTTTGCATCATTTAAAGTCATATGTGCCAATATTACTTTCACATTGTCTTTTGTACTGCGACGTGTGGAACAAAATAAGGAGCATTAAATAATATACTACACTACTATGATATAATTGAAAGTATAAAATTATTTTGAACAGTTTTTAATTGTTTTTAATTTCTTTCACCATCCTCAATCATTTTTAATACTTTGCAATAGTTTTTAACACTTTGTAATAGTTTTTAATACTGAGAAATAGTTTTAATAGTTTCACATAGTTTTTCATCATCTTCAAGTTTTTTATTATTGTCTTTAGACATTTTTTAATAATTAATAATAGTGTTTGTTCTTCAATGTTTAAAATTTCCCCACTATGTCAAAATACCGTAATAATTTTTATTTGTTTATAATTAGTTCTACTTGCTTATAACTACATAGCAGATACATTTTAGACCCGTTAAATGGAAAAAATGACATTGGCCAACGCAGTCGGGCTGATAAACAACAATTGCAAAAAGATCGGGAATACGTTGCTCGAATTTCTTATCACGGAACCCGAGCGTTTTCGCGACTCCCTTACGCCATCGACGTGTTCCGAATTTCGCGATGACATTTTTTATTTAAAATAGTCTGCGGGCCATCGCGGAGATAAGCTGGCCGACCGTGACAATTTTTTCAACGCAAAATAAAAACCGAACCGAACGAATGAACAGAGCCGACGATTTCAAGGAAAACTCGTTCGCACGGTGGCCGAAAGATTTAAACGATTTTTTGTTTTGTGTTTTTATGGAAACGAAGATTTATGGTCACCACGACGCTGGCACACCGCTAGTTTAACAGCCTATCTGATAAATTTGTTTAACATCCACGACCGTCGAGAATTTCCATTTTTATATACAATTAACGAGTGGCGCGGATGATCGGTTTAACTTTTTTTCAATTATACTCGAAACATAGCAGCTGCCATAACTCAAGCCAATCGCGGACCATTTTCATCGTTTTGACAAGTTCGGAATCGATTTTGAAGAACCGTCCATGATAGTTTTTTTTTTGTTTTGCTTTTGTTGGTGCGGACGCCGGGAATGATTTATAGTCCGGCAGCAGAGGGTTCTGGTGCGTTCTAAATAATAAAAAATTTACTCCCGCTGTTTCATTTGAACGAAAGAGTAATGCCACCTTTGTGGGAAGTTTATTTCTTTGATTCGCGAGAAATGCCGAAGTATTAGGAAAATTGTTTTTACAACACTTTCGAGGATCTTGATAGAAAGTTCGGCGGAGTCATATGGAACGAAGATGAACAATCTAATTGCACCGTGTCAATTTTTTCTATTGAAGTACTCAACAATTATCAAGTGTGAATCTGTCCATTTGTCCCATCGAAGCGTTTATCACGTAATAACTCTCTCTCTCTCTCTCTCTCTCTCTGTGAGAGATAGAGTGTTGATTAAATGGTTTGACTGATATTTATAAGCTCTCAGTGGCCTTGAACGAGCAATTTGTCCCCATTGCGGTCGAGCACAGACCCGATATTGCCAAATAACATCCCCGAATCATCGATCGACCACTCAAATATCCAAACGCTGGATTAATAGATTGCGGATACTCGGAACATTTAAAGTATTGTTACGTTGAAATATGCAATATGCCAGTGTATAAAAGGGAAGCAACTTAATCGGATATTTTATTTATTTTTGATAATGTGAAAAATATTAAAGTAAGACATTTTAACACTATTTCTACGAAGCGGTGTCAAACGACACTAGAAATTTTAACTTCAAATTATTCTCTACTAGTCGTTAAATTAACTCAGTGATATTATTTTCCTCCAACTCATCCAGGATCTAAAAATGTGCATATAGTATAACTATTTCTACTGCGAGGTGACTCTTGGCACCTTAAGGATTTCATAGCAGTGTTTAATTTTAAACAATTTTACTTATAAATATCAACACCATTTTGAAGCATAATATCGATTAAACTCACATTAGAAAATCCTAAGAATTGTTGCATAACTTGCAAAGTTTAACAGTGTAAAAAAAGGAAATACGTAAAAAGGAATCTGCTTCCAGTGTAAAAAATATACTTGTGGAAAGTGCTTAGTAAAGAAATCAATGATTTATAAAAACTGTGCTATTGAATAAGGAAAGTTGATAATATTACTGTATTAGGTTATCTTTCTAATAAAAATAACAAAATGAGGAAGATAACATTTTTTTATTATTGTTCCTATTGAGGTAAAACATGTTGGATTACATTTATGTATATTCATATTTCCTAGATCGATGAATTAAACTAGAATTTACAATCTGGTGAAATAATCTCTAATAAATAAGCATCAATGTATCAGTAAATATATTGCTCAAATTATCTATATTTAACTGACAATTTGAAATCCCGACAGTTTTGGCAATTATTTGCATTTAAACGCAAAGCTGTCAAAAGACACCTTTTATTAGAAATACATAAAGGGGTTTTATCCGTAAATAAAGAATAAATAAATAAATAAATATGGACCACGTGATTATGTAAACCAACTCGTCTACCAACATAATTATATAAATAGTGTTCTACCGTACTACGATTTCGATTGCCGTTCACATTCATAGCATTTCAAAAGCAGTATACTTTCTTAAAGTCCTCTAGCTAGCGTAGTTCGCAGGTAGAGAAATGTCGATCTCGAATCCGCCAGCTCATCAGAATCTCGAAATAATCCGCTCGATCCCAATTAACAGCGATTCTCCGGTGCTTTGTTGCAGACCAAGATGATAGAAGGCAAATGGATGCAGGAAAGGAAGCTGTTCGACCTGAAAATCGAGGAGCTGCCTTGCCGGAAGCCCTCGAGGGAGGATCTAATGGCCTCGGAGCAACCGTCTAGTCGCCACGAGAACGCTCGCGTTGGATGGTCGGGTTCCTTCTGGTCATCCTCATCCAAGTCCATCCAGTTGGAGCTGTCCGTCCTCGTGTACTGGGCGCTGCTCTTGCTGTCAGAGCTCTTCACGTAGAAGCGGCTCCGGAAGCCGGACGACCCACTAAGCAGATCAGAAGGATGGCCCATGGACGAGAACAAGGACGAGGACGAGGACAAGGACGAGGACGAGGACGAGGACGAGGACGGGAACGACGAGGATGAGAGAACGGTTCCCGGTATCTCAAAACGCGAGCATAATTGAACCGGACCGGTGTACGTGTGTATGTGTGCGTGCACATTTGCACGTGTGTATCTGCGTGTGAGTGTGAGCGTATGCGTGTCGTTGCGTGTGTTCTGAGCCGGAAACTCGTTGATCGATCCGCTGAAGGATTTCCGACGCATGCCGGGCGTCCGCGAGCCATGGAAAAAGAGAATAAAAGATCCACGGAATAGCTGATCCTCTTCTCCCGCCTCGCCATCTCCCGCGAACGCCGATGCATAACCGAAAGAGAGAATTCGAAACACGATCACGATCGAGTCCGTATCTCCGGCAGCACTCACCATGTCATCCACTAAAACTGTTCGAACCGGAAAACCAGCGGAGTCGGTCTTAGGGTCCGGAGGGGAGCAAGGTGAGGCTTGATAGGTAGCGAGGTAGGTCTAGGGAGAGGCGGTGATGGATCGAATGGATATCGGGGTCTACCTAGGGACGAAGACACCTCAGGTGTGCGTCACGCGTCCCGAGAATCCCCGCATCCTCTCCAGCGACGATGATCCTTCGCGGGATCGAGGAAACGGTCGACGACACCAGCCCATGACCACGAACCGATATACCTGGATCCGCAACCAGAAGAGATACGTGCCGGATATCGAGCCAAGCCGAGCTTTATCGAGAACACAGGCGTCATCTGAAACACCCTGAACTTCCGAATTCCTTTTCAATGTGAGATCGTTATCGCTGTACGTTCGTAAGATGTTTACACACCGTATTTACGATAGACGGCACTTTTCATCGAAGACTTTGTATCTACGTGACCTTCCGGAATGCCTGTCCCCTCCCGAGCCCTCTACCAAATCCTTTCATTTCGTTCGTATATTGTACATTTAACGTTTCTCAATGTGGTTTTCATTTATACTTTGAAAAAAGACGTTTCTACGTTCGTTGGCGGACAGTCACTATGGATGATCAAATCATCGGTCTTTCGTATCGGAAACAGTCGAAATCTCGTCCGTATCGCGTCCACGCCCGAACCTATCGGTGTTTCTATAGATCGTTCACGAAGCACACGTGTGTGCATACAAGTACGTAGATGCGCGCGCGCGCGCGCGCGTACACGGTGCACACTGTTTTTCACGAGTTCGTGGCAATTTTTCGACGCGCATTGGTCCTCTTGGGGCACTCCCGCTCCCCTGGAAACAAAGTTTCGCCGATTGGGACCGACTCGAAGTCGGAAGACGATTCCACGGGAAGCTTCGTCAATTCCCAGTGCAATCGCGTCGCCTTTATCGGCGATGAGATCGTCGTAGATCGCCGTACAAACTTTTCAGGATCGCAAAACAGCTGACCGTGACACACGACACTTCGTCAGTAATAGCTGTAATAGTGCTTTGCGTTTTTGTGTTACTTTGCTTCCATTGATAACGCTGCTCGTTCGACGAGAACGATACGTCATTTTTTTTCATTTATTTATTTAGCGGTGAGTGCACAGAAGTGAAAATATTGTTTAATATTGCCGTGTGCAAAGCTGGGCTCCAAGCAACTGCTGCCGATATCACGAATTCATAAATAGATTGCGAATACTCATACAATTTTCAGCGTTTTTTATCAATACCTGACCGCGGGCGATTATATTCATTTCCGATCCATATTATTTGTTATTCAGTTTTGTGATAAATAGTCAGTGGAAGATTATACATTTGCAGCGTTTACGAGTCAACCACTCGCACTACGATTTCTTTAACAACTGCGTTGCTTAGCACTTCTTCGTCTTTAATCATTTCGCTGATATGATGATTATTTCTTGTTCATCATTATTTATTTGAATTCCAAACTTTAATAACAGAAATTTTGTTTCAATTTAGGTGAAATGAATAAATTTTCATCGCGTATCTTACTCGATGTTACAGTGCAAGGTGATAGAAACGTTTTCGCAGATTTTAATTCATACAGTTTGGTCGACGATCTAAAAGTAAAAAGAGTTATTTGAGGAAGATACATTGCATTAATGCTTTGCGAAAACTATACGTTACAAATTTTGATTACCACATTTAACAATTAACACTCGAACGGTGGATCCTTGTATACCGATAGTCGAAAAATTGTTATATGAATATCAAGTTTCTCTTTTGAAGTAATTTAAAATTTCTGAGGTCTATAGAAAACTTGAACTTCGTGAAATATTTATTAAAATATATGCTTGATGAAAGAAGATTACCAAAACAAGTATTATAATTTCAGTAACTGTAAAAGTAAAAATGAGAAATCTGTCGTTTTGTCTGATTTAGTAGCCCTAGTGTTAATGAACACGTTGAAACAAATTGATAAATATTCACTTATGAGTGATTCTAAGCTCAGTCGGTTATATTTTTATCAGAAAGATCCGTCGTTAGAATGTTATGTTAGAAACGTGATTAGAACCGTCCCGTAATTTACGAGTTCAATATCAAATGAAAACTGTTCGTTCATCTACAAAGACATTTCTTGAGATTTCAATACAAAACCTTGAGATTTTAATATAAAATCTCAAGAGAAACACCGTCGCGGCACATATTAGGTCTACCGGAAAGTTCTGTCCGTTTTTGAATTGAAAGAAAATAACACAATTTTCATACATTTAATAACATTTATTACAGAATATACTTTCCATCGTTACTTATGACTTCTTGCCAGCGTGATGGCAACTTGTAAATGCCATTTTTAAAAAATGATTTATTTTTAGAGGCGAAGAACTCAACTAGTGCTTGGTTGACATCGGCTTCAGTTTTGAATTTGTTTTCCTGTAAAAAGTTTTGCAAAGAGAGAAACAAGTGATAATCGGAGGGTGCTAGGTCTGGGGAGCATGGTGGATGTGACAGAATTTCCCAGCCTAGCTCTGCGATTTTCTGACGAGTCGCCAGCATGCGGTAAATGAACTTTATCGGTAGCCATGTTTTCACGATCGCGTCTCAATTAATAATGACATGAGACATCTTTGTTTCAATTTATTTAGGAGAGTACATGTGTGTAAATGCAATGATAAAGAGAGATAGAACTTTCCGGTAGACCTAGTACTTTATCGGGTTTCGCGCAGTCAATTACCTACCAAATGCACAATCTCTCACAGTGTAATGATTACCATACTGATAAGCACCGTACACATTGTTGGTGCGGTTCTCTTACAATACACGGACAAAGGTACGAGTTCACAGATTCGGCGATAGTCAATAAGGACTAACACCACATCGCTCGTCGTTATTCACGATTGAGAGATCCATTCGGAACCTGTGCAATTGATTGCTTGCACAGTTGATTATTGGCGTAGTTGCTTTGAGATTCTGAAGAATATTTAACGTTGAACTGGTAAGGAGGTAAATAATGGAAAGGTAAAACGCTAGAGTGAAAGGAATAGACCGCTCAAAGACTGTGAAAAATTCTCGGCATCTTGAGACTAGCAACAAGTCCTGAGCGGACGCTTTATCTTCTATGTCAATGATAAGATTTGTCAAAAGTCCAGGAAAAAAAAGGTATTGATAGCAACAAACTAATATTCTGTATTTCAGATACATATTTTCGTTACTAATCTCGTTCGCTATTTTAGACCACGCGTTAAGCAGCCTGTTAACCCTTTACACTCGAAGCAATTTTAACTCGATATCTAAAATAGTTTCATTGATCTATAGTATTTCAATTTCATACAACATTCAAATAAAAACGAGTTTGATGATATTAACAAGTATTTTCAAACGTGACAAAACAATTTTTTATGGCGCCTCAGAATCGCCACTCGAGTGCAAAGGGTCAACACTTCGACTTATGCATCACCAACACATGGATAACTGAATTATGTGCTAAGATTTGGAAATTAATTTTTACACTAATCTATTACATTTTCCAATTTTATTAACAAAACTCTTCCACTGTCACATGATTAAATAAAATACTTTAATTTAGTTAAAGCGGCAGTTAAGTGTTAATAAAGAGAAGAAGAAGTATCAGAGAAAGATAAATAGATGAAAAACGGCCTATGAGCAGAAAACAAATTTTATTAAGACTTTACTTATGATCATGGTTTTGGGTTGACGTAACACAAAAACTGGACTAAAAGACGAAGAAGTGTCACAAGCGTTCGAAGTTATCATTTAATCAGTGATTGGCGATTTCTTCGTGAAATCGGATAAGAACATTTCTCCTTGTGGCCAATCGAGTTCCACCGCGAGCAACCACCTTCATCGGCATCTACGACGATTCGAATTCCCGGTGTGTCGTCTTCCGACCGTGCAGCCACACCCCCGCGCTTTCCATCGAAATCAAATCATGGTATCAAGAGTTTGGCTTCTGCGAACGACACATGTCGCATTCAATGAATAAATTAGCGTAGTCTCGAATTCATTACTAGATTGCCAGCCTCCCGTCCTCGTCCCTCCGTTCGCATCGGCCCCTGTTTATCATCACCTCGTCCCTGTCGAGCCTCCTTCAGCTAGCGAGCGTGTCTCAATCATGCTCTGCTAATTGAACGCCAGACAATCGAGAGCGAAAGGTCACTAAGAGTCGTGGCAAGTTTTCGCCGTGTGTACAAGTGAACGAAAAGTCGGAGCGACGGAAGAAATAGATAAGAGTAGTCCGATGGGGATCGAGGAGCAGTCCAGGTGTCGGTGACACCCCGACGCCATTTCTTGTAATATAGACAGCGAGCAGCGTGTTTTATATTGTGTATCCCTCGACTTGCTTGACGCCTTCAGTGCCATCCCGTCGACGTTAATTTATTAGCAGGTAGAGAATAGAATATGTTTAATAAGTGATCATCATTATACGAGCGCGTGTCCTGGAAGTGGTTCTCACGCGCGTGTGACCGTCAGTTGGTTTCACTTCTGGTTCTATCGGATCTAGCAAAATTGATGCTGAATTCGCAGATCCTTGCTTCTATGCAAAATTTGCTTAGTAGACGTTTAAGTCCTAGATGCGTCGAATTTTCTGAAAATTAATCGGGTGACTTTTAAGTTCAGTCCGTTTCCGTAATTCATTGCATTTTTATTGTTTTAAATTCATTGTATTTTTACATACTAACTCCATGATATTTTTATTTACTAGCTTTATTATATGCTTTACTTGTTAGCTTAATTTTGGTAAGAATTTGCACGAGGTGTTTCAATGTTTCTTATGTTTCATATTAATGTGGAGCCATAATTTATAGCTTATCAATATGTGAGTGGGTTAGAATCATAGCGATGTGTGGAAAATGTTAAGAAGACAAGTGAAATAGACGATAAAGTTACCATAAATTAACTTAACTCTATATTATCTTGACCAGTAAATAATGCACATGTAATAATAATAATAATAATAATAAACAATAACAGTCCTTGCTTCTCACAATGAGGAAAGTGTCACTTACGCCACTATGATTCTAATCGATTCATATGTATGTACATCTAGAGAAATATTGATCTTGAGAAATATTGAAACAACTAATTCAATTTTACTATATAATATATTTGGCTCGGTAAAATTATAAAAAATTTTGTGACGAAAGTTTTACGTAATTGATTTTGTTTTCAGCTCATAATCTATTAAAATGGTTCAGTAGTAATGCATAAAACAACTTGCTGTATCTATCAGCTCTGTTGATCAAGCAAATTTTTGATTTAAGGACAAAAGAATATGAAAATAACAATAAACACTTAAAAGTAAATAAAATGATTAGTACATAACCTAGATATGTACTGCTAGCATCTTTAAGAAAGATGACAAATCGATTGATAATATTCATTCAGATTCTAGAAGAAGCTTGAAATGGGGTAGTTGAGCGTGGCTTGAATTGGAATCAATATTCCTTGCCACAGACTGTGAAATATTTATCCGAAAATTGTTTAGGTAAATCGATATTGGGTATTACCGAACTATTACCGTGCGAATGCGTAATCAGTGGTTCAGCTAAACGGTGGAGATTGTTAATATCGCACTGCGCTCAGTTGAAATCGCTTGTTCACTGGAGCTGTTCAACATGCAGGCACCATTCTTCTTTCAACGGTCACAACTTCGCATTCGACGCATTACCCTTTGACGGCCGATTAATTGGTCGCGCATTAAACGGGCTCGCTGAATCGACCCTGCTTAATCAGCTTTCGCCGACGGTGCTCGACTTGCGGGCGTCGATTAATCGGCTCGGTCGCGATGCAACGGGCTGTGTCGAACGGAAAAAAAGCTTGGAGAAGCGTTGCACCGGAAAGGAAAAATTTCACGAAGCACTCAAGCATTTGGTGATCGTGACTACTCCACCGATATTGATGATTTTGAAGTATGTCGTCGAAGCCGACAGTCTGAGCAACTTTCCTTGCACATATTATTGCCTGGATTTAGTTTATGAATTATCTACAGGCAAAATTTATGTTAAACTTTGGTAGCAAGTACATTTTATTTTGATTTAGTGGAAATCGTTTTTCCGGTACGTCTCAACATAAATAATAAAAAAGGAAAATTCATTTTTTGACGTTGATTAGCATTTGTTTGTTAATAATGTTTAAATATTATGTTTAAATATTAATGATAGATTAGTAGAGTTTAATTTCGATTTAAAAGATGAATAACATACATCATGTTGAAAATCTTCATAACGAGTCTGACACGATATTATAAAGCAAAGGGTTCATGATACTCAAAGTAGACGAACAGATTGTATAGTTCGAAGGGACACATATTGCGGTGAAAATAGTTTGTTTTCTTAAAGGTCATATGTTTCGAGATTTCAAGGTCTCTAATCTCTAATTTTCACACTATCTTAAACTGTTCCTACTCATTTTTACCATAAATGCATATAATCCACAGTCTAGTCATAATTACAGTAATTCATATAGTACTGAATACAATGTCAAAATAATACCTGAGCTCCTGCATATTTCTCAGATCCAATTTTGTTAAGCAGTCAAGAATAAGGGCAGACATTATTTCGCTCTAATTCACTGACGATTCTTTGCTAAGACACGATTTGCAATGGATTGGATGGACAGCCAAACGGTGAAGATACAAGTGCTTGCTTGGAAAAATAGAAAAACGTGCAGAAGTTCAAGTATTTCTGGACAACGCTAACAAATATAACGTACAGAAGTAAAACATTTAGGGAAAACTTGTCCAGAATAATAACTTTAACAATATATCTCAGGTCATTAAGATCGGTGAGGCGACTACGATTCCGAATAATCACCCCAAATTCTAGCCTGTACCATTCTACGAATGCAATTCGATTTCCATAGCAATATCAGAGCGTTCTATTCCCAAATTCGTCTAAAATATTCACCCGCGAATCAGGGAAACCGTTATCGCTGGGAATAACAATTTCCGTATAGTTCGGTATCACGAAACGTGAAATGGGTGAAATCTACGAACGTCCAGCACAATGTCTGAAGAACCACGGCTCTCGACAACCGTATCGAGCACCTTATCTTATTAAGATCCTCTTTAAAAACAAGCGAACTGAAATTACAAAACACTACCGGCTCCTTCGAATAATACGTTCGCTCATACTGCTTCGAATCACGAAACGAACGGTTGAAGGAATTCACCTTACCCCTGCCGATACAAGGTACCGAGACACGAGAACTACTTCCACGAAGCGTGCACTGCGTGACCAAATATGCCTATATAAGTTAATCCAACGGATCGTCTGTGTTCGACTATAATTTCATAGTATCATGACGAGGTCGGGGGCGGTACGCACGGCGAAAGGACGGGAAAGATCCAGTTCCTTTCGGTTCTTTTTTCCGTTCAGCTACTCGTCGCCTTAATCTATTAACCTACGCGCCACCAAAAACGCGAACAATTTCGAAATATCGAAAAGCATGATCAAATTGCGCTGACAGAAATTTAAACGGACTGACGCCGTTCAATTATATAGTCGTATTATATAGTGGATAAGGGTAACTCGTTAGGTTGTTGCACGCGAGACAAGCACCTTTTTTAATCGATTTACAATTTTTTACTATTGTGATCGTTTCTACGCGACTTTTTATACTTTTCTACGCGGCGACGGGCTTTCTGTTGATCCTGCGGAGCTCTCGATCCTAAACGTTCATTGCCGCTGTTTTCGAATCTATGCCGCAGTCGTTTTCACGGGAGATAGAAAACTCTTCGGTGATTTTGTAAAATGACCTTCGTCTCGAATTAACGTTACTAGTGCTGATAACGTTTGTGTCCGCGACTCTACCTTTGCCAACATTTCATCTACTAACTAATGTTCGTGAAAGACTTTACGTGTATCCGTCATTCGTGTTTGCGATGTTATTGTGCTTAACACACCTGTACCGATAATGCTGCTGTCCATGACGCTGTTAACATTTCTACGAATCGTCTATTCATAAATGTAAAATATTTTACGTGTATTCGGTATTCGTGTTTGTGATATCGTTGTGCTCGACACACTCGTACTGATAACACTTAACATTTCTACGGTCCATCTATTTACAAATGTTTGTAAAAGACTTTACATGTATCTGTCGGACGATCTCCGCAGGATGAACTCGAAAGCAAAACTATATTCTAAAAATTAGATATTGTCGGGACAACGAGGGCAACGTTTCCGTTGCGTTTGGTGGCGCGATGGTTGATCGAACGTGGGAAACGAGAATTTGAATCGGTATCGTGTCGAAAAACATTGTCCCTGATAACGGCCGACTGATAACGTGGAGTATCGCTTACCCCCCGCGCGCGCGCGCACCAGAAAGGAAAACGACACGGATAAAAAAAAGAGAATAATAGGAAATTATCGATAATGTTGAAATTGTTTGTCATAGTATATGCGTTATCATATATAGTATCGCGATATATAGTATATGAATGGTCGGACTGCAAAATGACGTGACCGGAGACGATATGGGGTAAGTTGATGGAGAAGTCGGTCCGAGCTAAGGCGAGAACGCGATTAATCGCTGCAAGCGTAGGTGGGGCAGCTCGCTGTTCGAAACCCGCGTTGCTTTCAATCGTGTAACCAAAACAAGCGCCGATACAACGTTTTTTCTACTCTGCTCTAGTCGCAGTATCGTAATTAGTCGTGGACACGGGACGCCGTGGGAAGTCGGCAACAATGACAGCGATTTTCTCTGGGAATAGCTCTTCCCAATCCAAGAAGATAAAGAATTTGCTCGAATTTTGGGAAAGATCGTTTCAGATCGTTGTAATAATCTGGACAAGTCAACTGGATCACGAATATCGTGCTTATTATTGTAACGATCCTCCTCCACAATGTAAGTAGGAGAGGTGGACCGATTGCACCCCTACCCCTGTGATATTAAAGGTTTACTTCTGATATAGTCCGCCAAATGTTCTATGAAACTTTCGCAGAATCGGTGAGAGTTTCTATTGTGTGTGCGTGTGTGCGGTACTCACTACAGTAACACTAGCGTAGTGGTACCACACCTAGACAAATATAATTTTAAAAAGTAATGTGTCAGCGAGCACCGATGTTTGAGTAGCACTTCTCGCAGAAACCCATGGAAGTAGACTTTCAGCATTACAGAAATCTTGCGGCGGGGTAACCATAGTCCATCATCCCTCCTTCTTACATCGTGGTTGCTTCTAAAAAAAATTGGCGACATATCACGAGTCGCGATCCGTAGAAACGAAATAAGAACGGATCGCCCGTTCTTGAAAGCGGAAACCGAAACAGTTCGACAGAAGTATTTCGGTCCAGCAAGTTCTGAACATCGTTCCCCAAGTTCCATTTAAAATCGCCACGGGACAAAAGGCGTAGCGCGGCGTCCCGCGTCAGTTTAGCCTAAAAACTTTCTTCTCATCGTGATTGTTCTTCGTCGACTTCGTCGTACTTCGTCATCCACGCGTCCAGCACGATGGCATTTTGTGGCACGACGTCTGTTGTCAATCGAGACGCGCGCACGCGTACAAAAAAGAAAAAGAGAAACGGGGACAAAAGAATAATAATGGGGAATGGCTAGGATAGAGAGAGAGGATTGGAAACAGAATAGAGAACAGATGACATCCGTAACCGACGCGAACAAGACAAATTTTAGTGACTGGGGTACCGCGTGCGCCACGTTATTCCTCTTCGATTTTAACTGTAAGTCAGATTAATGAAAACATGATGTTCAAGAGATCGAGGAAGACGAGATGAACGCACTGGACTCCGTGGTCTATCACACGGCGCGTGTTCTCTCTGATTCTTGATTCCACGCGACGTGTTTTAGAGACGTTCGAAGTTTTTTCAATGATTCTCGAGCATAGGATATCTAAAGTAAGATAGACTTAAGTACACCTAACGAATCTCTCTCTCTCTCTCTCTCTCTCTCTCTCTCTCTCTCTCTCTCTCTCTCTCTTTCTTTCACTCAGTCGCTTACTCACTCACTCAGCCAGTCACTCACTCACTCACTCACTCACTCAGTCACTCAGTCACGAACACACACGGAAAAGAAAACTGACACATGAAACAGTCGTTAAACGACACATTTGGATCCACTGAAAATATTAAGCTCGTAGGTACCAAAGATAAGGAAAGTTCGGTGTTAGTCGTTAGGAAACTCGTAACATGATTCATGGTCCGCGCCTGATCACAACATTAATTGTTAAACTCGTGGTAATTATGAATGAGTTCGCGATGAACGAGCGTCACATGTCCGGCGACAGCGAGTCTGAAAGATGGGATCGTGTAACTCTCTTCATGTTCGAACAATGTATCAGAAACGTGTGCTGTGCTTCATTCGTATTGTACTTTCTTCTCTTGTTTCCTTTTGTTTCCGTATTCCAGCTTCTCGTTTCAGGCTCCGTTACGCTCGTGTGATTCGTTCTTCCTCTTCGCGTGCTCGAAACCGTACGCGGCGAACACCGTATCCATGATTCCGTTCTCTTCGTTCCTTTACTTATAGTATTATCCACTTTCTTCTATTAATCGACTAGAAATTTCGCCTTGGCCGTTGTTTCGATACCAGGAGGACGTTCTGCAACGAGCGTACCTGTTTCTGCTAGTCCTCCGTGTCACATGTCACGTGCCACACGCGTATTATGTATAGTCATCGGTTCTCGAGGACACGACGGTTCTTTTTCGGTACGATTTCTCGTTTTTAAGCTACGAACGTAAGACCGCTACGATCTAAGTTTAAGGTTTCATAAAACTACTTATGGATTTACTGTCAAGCTGTAATATGTATTATATGTTCTTTTGTAAGATCTAACAATAAATAAATAAATCGTCGAGGAAAACGGAAACTTGAACATGTGTATTCGTATTGATCGTCCTCTGAACTTTTAGGTAGGTGCATACAAAATGTCGGATTTTCTTTGAAAGTAACAAAACCTGTGGCACCAATTTATTAATATTTTTAACCTAAACAATTAAATAAAAGTATTCAATTTTAACACTGCTTTTACCAGAGAATTTTGATCCCTTTTGGAATTTTAATCGAATATTATTTGACTTTCAATCTTTCTCTATAATGATTATAAAATTAACCTGGTAAAAATAAGTATGCTTGGTATCTAACCCGTATATTAGGCTTAAATAACTTTTTTAATTACCACTTTATTCGAGTTGAATTCTTCAAATAAATTTTTACCTTCTTTTGCATTTCTATATTAATTATTATATCTTCTTACGTAACGAGCTTGAAAACTTTCTAAAAGTAGACCCTCCCCCCCCCCCACTATTTTGTTTCAATCAACCGAAAAAAAACGATATGTAAACAATTTTGTCTCAATCGGGCAAATTCTTAGCGACCCTCATCGACCATGAAATTTTTAAATTTTCGCCTGGAAAGTAATTTTTTCAGATATCATTATTATTAATTTGTATTCTATTATTCTCATTATTTATATTCATATTATTTTCTAACCAAATATGACGTTGTCTTTATTGAAGGAATTTTTGAATGCGGTTTACATTTTAATGGCTGCTGCAGAAGCTGAATGCTGCCATGCTGAAAACCTAGTAATAAATCGCAATTCTTTCAACGCCTTAGAACAAAATTTAGAGAAGCGAGACACAGAGAAATTCAACACAAATTTAACCTAAACAACTGCCAGGATATGAACTAGTCCAGATACGCCGCTTTTCAAAAAATTTAGAGTGATTTTCTCGCTCGAGTGTACGTTCAAGCCTCGTTTCCGTCATCAGAAGCAATTAAAGCCCCTTATCATGATTTCCTGTTCATGCGTCAATTGATAAATTATGAAAATATTGATCCAGAAATCAGTCAGACTGCTGCGAAAAAGATTTTCCAATCATCTCTGATATTTAGTTTACAAAACTGTGACTCTATCCTTATTTGATGACAACATTCCAACATCTGTAAAGACGCACATGGCTCAAGTTATACTGGAAGCAGACAAAGGTGAAGAAGATGAAGAAGAAAAAAATCAACTGAAGAAATACATTCTGCACTAAAATGATTTTTCTTTCTTTACGAACATCGAGTTTTCGTCTTTTGTATCTCCTGGTACACAAACTCTCTGCACGAAATTTTTTATCAGGCCTGATTTCCTTGCCAAAAATTCTTCAACATGGAAGGATGATCTCGGTTACAAAAGCGAAATTGGAAATCTTGAGAAGAAAGTTGCTGTGAATGACGTTGCAAAAAGAGGTGTCAACTCATTCAATATTATAATAGCATTCTCACAAAAGATGAAACTAAGAAACGACGTGTTTTACAGATCTTTGCCCGTGACCGTAAAAAATAACCAACTCATCTTAAATAAAAATAATCCTCTCTTAGGAAAAGATAATGTTCAATGTTCATCCATTCACATTATGTTTTCATTCTATGGAAAATATTATAAATAAAGATGCGTATCTCTTATAAAAATTATGTACGTTATTAAAAAAAAACCTAAAATTTCTTACATTTTTCATATTATTTTAGGAATTTTTTAAATTAATGTTTAGAAAATTTGATGTAGAATGTTTTTAAGCAATTGCTAGAGTTACCTGGATGTGTCCACATAAACTCTAAAAAGAAGAAAGAAAAAAATGGGAAATATGGAGATAGGGAAGAGTATACCGTATACTACTATGTTCCAACATCATGGCAAAATTTTAACTTTCGAAAAATTACCTATAGATAAGGGCCACCCTAATATACATATTGTTTAAAATCATTAGGATTTAATTGTATAAAATGATATCATACATTATTTTTTATTTATTATTATTGCGTTAAACCATATGCATTATATCTTATACAGCAGACTATAATTTCGTACATTATATTCAATAGTTAGCAGTAATTAAATTCTTATGTTACATTTTATTATAACGTGATGTATGATTTTAAGGCCTTTTGATATCGAATTCAGCTGGGAAAGAACAAAGACAAAATGGTGTGTAGTATTTAACATAATACAGTACATTATATTGTTTAAGAATTTAACATAATACAGTACATTATATTGTTTAAGAATTTAACATAATACAGTGCATTATATTGTTTAAGAATTTAACATAATACAGTGCATTATATTGTTTAAGAATTTAAATGTGGCTACTTCGCCTGTAGATTTCTACGTAAATTGTACTTCAAAGTACCATGCATAGAGTTGAAGTGCATCGTTTTAGGAAATCAAAGCCACCATGAAGATTTTATTTGGAAAACTGCTGTGTTAATAGAATGACGACGGTAAAAAATAGCAGATCACCGCCATTTAAATCTCTAAAACAACGATATATATAATATATATAATATATAAACGACGCATAATACACCGGTAAAATACAGACTTTTGAAAATTGATACGATTGTCACTTTGGAAAAACACGTATTAATTTTCAATTCCTACTTCGAAGGCAAACCAAATTTACTGTGAATTTTGTCAGTCGTTGACCGTTACGTACAGCACTGCGTCACAGACGAATTTAAACATATCCTGTGTTTAATTTCCATTTATCGGGTGAATACTCGGACCGCGTAGTTGAAAAACAACATCGCAAATTCAGATCGATCGATCGCCCCGTATTATGCAGTTCTCGCGAGCCTGGAAACGCTTCAGGAAAGCATCTTATTTACGCAACAATGCTGCGACCAGGCAGGAAAAATATTTGCCGACAAATCAAGTGCAATTTAGTATCGTTTTGCTCGTCTTTCTCGGTGGACCCTTAAAGCAGCCCCTTAAGCTCTCAGCTGTGTACATATAACGAAATATCCTTGTTAACGTTGGCGGAACGCTAAATTTTCCACCGCGTCGGCCATTTTCTTTTCGCGGCGCGGAGTAAATGTCAACAAAACTCGCAATGCTGTTTAGAGTGTCGTTTCAATGAGCAACCAAATTGACGTTCGCCGACTGCCATCGATTCGTGTCCCATTGTAAATCGATCACATGTCATCCGTGAACATCGAACGACCGCTTGTCGTGAGTGTCATTCTGTTCTTCTTCGAGAGTAGACCTGTGGAGCGTACGTAAGAAATAATTATAGACATTTTGTACAGTAGTTGGAAATTGTTCACTGTTAACACTTGAATGATCGCTCGCGAGATTTCTCGTGCTTCAATGCTGAGACATAAGATACGTTCTCATCTCTTCTCTCTAAAAATTATCTGTTCTAACAGTACTTGCTAAGTGTTATAGATATTCGAACGAATTAAGTAATTACGTAATTTAGTAATTTCTTATATGTACTTGTTTTTCATTTCCAAACGAGAAAATCGCCGATAGAGTAAGCTTACCGAAAATTATATGCGGTCATTTAAGTGTTAAGATAATTTAACTATATTTAAGATTTCTATTCTTTCTTGTCTCTTGTTCGCTTTGGCACATGAAATCGAACACTTATACATGACGCATTTCAAATTTTAGCTATTTATTAAAGAGAAACGAATTTAGTATATAATAGGATCACCAAACGACTTAAAACGGGGAGATCTCCCCATTCGGTTCTCTAAGTGTTAAGAAAGGAAATAAATTTCTACTTTAATCTTACAACTTGTAATCGAGGCAGTTGTTATATTGCATAAAGATCCGCAGCCTACTTATTACGCATCCGCTTTTGTTCTAATTAGACTACGAATTTTATGCATTCATGACAAAAATGAGTAGGTTAAATTTAAACTTGCGAAAAGATTAAATGAATTTCAAAATATCGACCTATTCACTATTAAAGAAAGAATGAAAATTTGTTCTCTGTTTCCTACAATTTATTCAAATAATATTTGTTAGTATAAAGATCCACAGTCTAGTTACAAATTTTTGAAATGCTTTCTTCTATGTCTTTCTACTTTTATCAATTCTCAGTAATATTGTCACTGAATAACAAACAGCTACATAATATCTCAACGCTAATCATCGTTGTTTTCGAAACAAAAATATATATTTATTATCAGTAAATTGTAGCATGTCCTTATGCAAATGAAAGCATGTTGTCTCGAGTCCAGTAATTACAATTAACTGATTTATATATTTTAATTATATATGTTCACGCAGGATGGAACGTTTATTGAGCCTTTGCTGATAAATGAGTTTCGTCGTATTTGATTTACTTGTGCAAACTGTAGATTTACGAAATTCGTAATTTACGAATATAAAGCACCGATGCGCGAATATAGCTTTTCATAGCATGTGACTCGAGTCTTGTTAGAATTTTAGTAGCATCTCCAATTGACAAAAGTTGGATTCCGTATTCGTAGAAGTTCGCGTCGAACGAGCGATCGGTTTAGCGCGAATTTAGAACGGGCGAACCTGCTGATATGACGGCATAAATTACCGCGGAGTGGTTCAGTTCCATCCAGGCTTTTCTGGAGAGACACGGTAAGCTCTCCGGAAAATGTGTTCCAGTAAGTAGCTCGTAAATATAGTAAATATCTCCATCTAGGATCGTCAGGACATACTTTCGCGAATTTATGAATCGATATCGATCACACTCTATCGCCTGTTTTCCGGCTAATCGACCACGCTGAAACGCGAACATGCTTTACGAACGTTGTAACGACTACCTATTGCATAGGAGAGCAATTTGTTAGATTTTCCATTATCTCCTTCCCTGACGTAGCAAACTTACAATTTACTTTTTTTAACGGGATTTTCATTCAAATTCATCGATTTTAGAGGATTTATGAGATCAAATATTTTATAGAGTATTACGGAAAGTTTCAGAATCTTCTAGACTTGCTTTGCGTGTCAAGATGATACAATGTAATGTTCGTGCAATTATCACCGTTGCTATAAAAATTGCTATATGTTCTCCTCGGTATATCATTGTTATACATGTTCTATAGTATATCACTTTATGCGAAATAAAAATTGTGTGCATTGATTTTAAGAAACAGAAAATGAATGTACATCACTCCTTTCAGTCTTTATATTTATTTATCAGTCTTTAATAATCTTAACAAATAAAAAATACTGTGTTAACATTCTTAAATTCATTTAATCTTGTCACAATTTTAAATTCGATTCACTCACTTTTGCCAGAAATGCAAGAAATTTGCAGTCTAATTGTTACTAGTTTTACAATACATATTTTGAATACTATTACAAAAATGACAGTTATATAGTTATCTTGAAATTATTGTAACATTGTTATTTCAATGAATTAAAGCATAATAACGATTTTCTCACTCGTAATGATTAGCAATTCAACGTAATTCATTGTAATAATGAAACAAATTACGAAATTAATTATTTTAGTCAATACCACATAACAGATAACGAATTACGATATCATCTACTAAATGATTCATTATTGGAGATACCAAATGAATCATTAAATAACTAATACATTATATAATAACTAATCATTAAATAACTTATTTATCAAATAACTCTGACAACTTAGTTGAAAATAATGTATTTTGAAAATATCTGGATTGAGATGAACTTAGAACAAAAAATTAGTTTTCTATCTGCCAAAGATCACAACTAACTGCAGCAGTAATAAAAAATCACTATGCAAGGAATAAAGTTAGGTAATACGTATCCGAATGCGTCCAAGCGTGGAATATTGTGCATTACACAACGACGAAGCTGCTTAATATATAAAATTACATATGGTGAACAAAGCGAACTCAAGGAAAATCGCAGGGAATGTATTGTTTAGACAAGCGAATGTCGCAGTTTTTGTTGTTCGCGGTTATCTGCATCGAAGAAAGACAAGATTTCGAGAAATTGAACTTCCGACATTCGCGGGGAGCGAAATCACGTGACTGGAAAAGGTCGAGGAGATGATGGAAAGTAGCAAGTTGAAGAGCAGTTAGCCAATTAACGCGTCGTAGTGTAGTTGAAAATTTATTTCGGCCGTCAACGAGTTCGCAAATTTCATTTAAGCCGGTGCTGTTGGGCGGAATTCTTTTCCTGATCGGTTCGGAACTCGATCAAGTATGGGCTGGTGGCTGAATAGAACGTTGAGATCAAACTTTTTAATGGTAAAGCATGATGGTTTGAGAAGCTGGACGAACAAGAACTTCAATTCTTTACGTAATCTCTGCCAAAAGCTGAACCAGTTAGTTGTTGCAATCGCTTTGAAAAATGTGCGAGTTAGAGTAATTATACCGCATACACGAGTTTCATTTCTTTCATATTTTGTATAAATAAAACACTTTTATAAAATTTAATTTAATAACCAATATCAAACATATATTTTTCTTAACCATTCAGCTGGTTTTGACAAGTACTCACGTCACAAAGAAATCGTGATATTTTGTGTTACGACGAAATTTTTATATTTGAATTATATACTCGTAAAAAACACCTAATTAATATTAAATGTGTTAAATGAGTCCCGCTGTAAAAGGATAAATGAAGAATAGAGACAGTTTTGCATTAGCAATCGAATCAATTGACGCGTTGAACATTCCAACGCATTAACTAATTCATCCAAATGAATTTGAATATTCGAACGCGGTTACCAATTCCAAAATGTATTTGAATATTCAATAACCTTCACACTGATCTATCGATTCCTCGTCAGCTCTTCTCACGCCAGTATATTTGAACAATATCTATATGTAAATGTACTATTTTCAAATATTGTTCTATAGAAATGGATAGAAATTTTTTGCATAAAATACAAAACTTGATCAATTCGAAGTAAAGTAGATATTTTATTGCTCTTGGATAAACCTTTACATTTAATTGATCTTTACTTGGATATTTCATGAATGTATACAATCTAAAAAATCAACTATCCATGAATACACTGAAATGATCAATCAAAAGTTCATTAAATTATGGGACGCTTCGTCACGAAGACATTCAACGATTGAATATTATATAATGGAGGACGTAATGAAACACTTACTTAAACAATTTATTAGAGTGTTTTTAAACATAATATACACTACAAATTGGAAACATTTACATTTACTCATAAGAAAGTATGAATACAGCGAAAATTTAAAACAGACATCCTAAATGTACTAAAAGGAATCAAGATTGTTATTTAGGTTTCCGGATGAAGGAATGTATGAAATATCGTAAGTTTTCGAAGTCTATTAAATTTTCAATTGGAAAGTTAGTATTATATAAATGTACATTTCCCAAATACTCTAGTCTACTCTTCCAAATATTATACAGTAATATTCTAGAAAATAGAACTATGATAACAAAACTGCAACCTTACAGTACGATTGATAAAAAGCGGAATTAATGCGTTAACTGCTAAATTAAAAAAGATCGATCTTTGGGCCCATATATTTTTGTTATACGTACAATCCATTCTACGACCGGTGTCAATTTAATTCATGCAACTTCTTGACCACATACAGCGTACATTGAACATAACCTACATAGCGCCGTACATGCTAATCATTTGAGTAAGTAACTCGTTTCATGGAAAACATTTCTAAAGTTTGAAGTTGTTTCGTATTCGAAAAATTCATGTGAATGCAAATTAATATAAAAACGATCTAGTTAATTATAATATAATTTAACTTAATATTTACTAAATTAATCATTTACTGTGATAAACACACCCCCAATTTTTTATGAGAATCGTGATTCTCAGATCTTGAAAAAGGTGTAAATCCTATTGTGTACCTCATTAGCTCAAACAATATTACAACTTCTAACTTATCATTTCTTAGTTCTGGTTACAAAAAATAGTCAGAATTAATTACACAGTATGTACATATTATGACTTATAATATTTTGTAATTAGTAATACGAAGGGCATATTATTTTTAATTAAATGGTAAATTTTCTTGCATCCATATCTCATATTAAAAAGAAATGGAATGAGCATTTCAAAAGAACAGAATAATTTTGATACAGTTTTAATTGAGATTTATTCATCACAAATTATTGCTGCAGAAATGAGCATATTGCTTGTTACTTTAAAACATAAAGTTTATTATCGTTCCCTTTACGCAAAAAGTAACTTTTTGCAGCATAAATTTTATAATCAATACTTCTGTACAAAATTTTATTTCACATACTTAAAAGCTGTTGGAAGAGCACATACTTTAAAGTACAAATACTTTTTATTAATCTTTGAAATATTATCTAAAACAAATAACAATGCTTATAGAACACACTAGATTCGCCTGGTTCATATTATTTCTGTTTATACTACTTAAATATTTTCAATTTGAATTTTATACGTAACTATAGTAATTATTATCAGCTTTCATAACGATTACAAACTACGTACAAAGCTTAAATTCAAAATATTTCAATATTGTACATTTGAAACTGTTATTTTCCGAATTTTTTGAATCCCTGCTCTACAGTAATACAAGGTACAATACAAGACTGCTTTACACAAGCGAACTAGTTCCTCGTTTCTGAACCATAAAACGAGTAAAGAAAATCGAACACCAAGTTTCAAGTTATTGTCGTACAGGGGAAGCTTCGATCTTGAAATCTATGGTAGATCAAGTCATGACAAAAATTTTCCAGTGTTTTCAGAGACGTTTCAATTTCGGTCATACCTTGCACGAATAGTCGCGGACACGATATTTTGAGATCGTAAAATTGGCCAGGCAATAAAGTCATCACGTTCGAGAGATGGAACATGGAATAATCGTGATATATAAGTATACACAAAATCGCGGTGGAAACAGTGTTAAGAAATTAGTTTCGCATTTTATAGCTTTTAAGGAGTTACAAGTTTTGATTGGATTATGAAAATTACAAACCAAATTATATTTAAAAAATTCAATTTAATAATGTTTTTTTTTTTAATATAAGTAGAATTATTGTGAGGATGCAATAACCCGGCAGGGAGGGAAATACGGTATGGACCGCTTATCCTACTTACCCTAACAAATTCTTTCCCATTATACGCTCAAAGAGATTCGAACCACAGAACCATTAACGTCAATTATGCTCGCAAAATATATTTAAAAATAAGAACTGAAACCAATAGAGGTCTTACGAAGTTCTCCACTCTCCCTTTATGTGGTGGCAAGAAAACAGTTAGCATTCCAAAAGCAATGTACACTTTCGCAAAGTTCCCTTGCAAGCTCCGGAGATACAGCAACGATTTAAAATTTCGACAGCATCCTCTTGAGTTCATCCCGGGGAGAAGAAAATTAAAAATTTTATTCCGTGCTTCATGGCGTCGAGCCAACATAGAGGTCCCCAGGCTGTATCCGCGGCATTTCCAGGCTCCCATTGACCTTCTGGTCGTTACTGTCATCGCAGTCCGCGCACTCGTCGACGTCATTAGCGTTCACGAATGGACTGGACACAATAAATCCTCATTCTTAGACGGCCTACTTTCAATTAGCCCCCGTAATTGCCGGGCGACCGAAGTGGTTTCGTGTTTCAGCTTGAAAAATTCGCGACGACGAACGTCGTGGGACTCTCCCGGTTCCATCGCGTATATGCGCCTATTTCTGGAGGAGTGGCGAGGACGCGATCGCGACCGACGCCACGGAATTATGTAATAAGGCCAATTGTTTCTAACTCGTGTTGTTTATATAAACTCGCTCCCAGGCGCCTATGATGCAGTGGTTGATCGTGGATCGAGTGCAGTGAAACGGGTTTGAGATATCGAAAGTGTCTGGGAACATCTAGAGCCTATTCGTAAACGAGGCGAGATAGAATCCCCGAAGGGTGAACAACTGGAACCTGTCTTCGCGGGAAAATTAATCCCAGGATTGTGAAAGACGGTACCCGACGCCTTTAGAAGCTTTCACAGTTTTAAGTCGTAGGGAAGTACACTTTTTCCATTAGGGTCTATATAAAAGTCATAGGAATTTATATTAACTATGTCAATGAGTTATTGCATTCTTGAATCTAACTGACTTTCATCCCCTCTTAAGGAATTTAGTAAAATATTGAATATCTTTTCTGTAGAAATGTCAAACTATATATCGCAGTCTTCAAGTTTATTCTGCAATACCCAATTAAAATCTTATCATGCCAATTAGGGCAATGCGGGAGATGTACTCGCGACTCGAATTGAATGTCATGCAAATTGTACAAAGTAAAACACTAATTAATGTACATGAATCAGGAGATTATTAAACTCTTATTAACATTCGAACAGCTTCTAAAACGAAATAACTGTTTTAAAATTGGGCTAAACGACTTGATTTATGTTAGATGATAGAGGGACTAATCTACTAAACAATCACTACAATGTTCTTTTTCTAAATTTTGCTATTGCTTGGAATGAAAAGAGAAAATAAGAAGCTCTCGTTTCTTAACTTTTTATCTGAGTCTATAACGAAAATTTAATAAATGCATTTTGTAAATCTCGGTAACTTATATGCATGTTGAAAATTTCAACTAAATCGGTTTACCTTGGTATGAGCTATAAACAATTTAAAAAAACGAAAATCGCAGATTTATCCTGATTCTTGACATTTTCGACTAATAAGTGTGAGGAATCTGCAGTTTTTAAAAACTTTTAATGCTAAAATAACTTGACTTTGCGTTAACTGATTTCAATGCAATTTTCAGCATGCATATTACTTACCGAGATCTGCGAAACGCATTTCTTAAATCTTAGAGAGAAAAATTTAAAAAACGCGAGTTATTAATTTTGTTTTGTCATTCCAAACACTAGCAAAATTAAAAAGCAGCATTTTAGTCAATGTATGTAAAAGTATTCAGACACTAGTATAACTTTGACTTCTACGCCATGAATTTAAATTGAATGAGCCAAAACTGTATACCAATTTTACAAATTTCTTCAAATGCATTAACAAATTAAGATAAAACACGTTATATCTACAAGTGGCTTATACGTGACTGTTCATCTTCATAAAGTGAATTCAACTTTATACAAGTTACAAAAAAAAATACTATAAACAAATCATAAAATCGTGTCCAATAGAGATGTAAAACGACGTCAATCGTAAATAAATAATAATTTTAAAAATTTCATAGAACAATAGAGGTACAATAGAGCAATAAAAATTTTAAAAAATTTATATTTACAACTTTTGAATGTAACTTTATAAATCGTCCGTATAGTTATATGCCGTGAAAATTCGACGCTTTTTTATATTTTTTCAATTATATAAATAACGTTTTATACTAAATCGAAAGTTTGCTGTATTTTGACATTTATATACTCTAATATACTGTAAAGGATATTGTCCTTTCAATGTATATTTATTTAAATATATGGCGTAGAAGTCAAAGTTATAGTGTTCGAATATTCTTGGGAGTAACTGTATATTGATGCACAATCCGGTTATGTTATTACATGTTTGACTAAAACACGATAGGTTTGTGCACAAAGGCATCAAGCCGATTCGAACAGAGACAATTCAACTCAAAATGTTAGGTGAAAGAGTTTGGCATATTTATAATTTGTGATTCAGTAAAAGCATCTTTTTCTAGCTTTTAATTGTTAATATGTAATCCGTTGTTGCTAACGCAAAGGCGTTCTTTTATAAAACAATAATCGTTTCTCTTTGAAATAGTAATGCAAACGAGTAAAGTATAACACTGCTAAGTATTAGATTTAATTAAAATAAATTTAATTAAAATAGATTTAAGTAAATTTTTTAATTTTGTTAAATAAGCAATACGGAGTATCGCATTGCGTTTGAGAAGTACAGGAAAACGCATTTTCTACATCAACACAAATAAAGAAATTTACATAGAGTTACAGCTGCTTGTAATGGTTTCTCAATTATCTTCAAAGAAGCCATATAAATAATTGACATGTAATAATGTTTATCAATACATGCGATACGTGGAGTAAATCGTTGCAATACAAAATAAGCTATAATTATAAAACCATGTTACACAGTGCATATGTTTAAATAAATCGTTTTGTCTATTTTATTGTTCTGCATTACTCTGTGTAACATAAATGTTTTAACAACGACAGCAGATTATCATTTGTTACACATCATATTTAGATCATTGAAATCAATATAATAGCGTAACGAGATTGTTTTGCGTTACCAATTCTTTTATATGCGAAACATAACAATTTTGTTGCAGCAATAATAGCCGCCGGTAAAATAACAGAAACGAATCAATAGAATCTTTTCAAATCTCTTTTGCGTTCAGTCTGATGAAAAGTCGGAAATTGCTTTTGACCGTTCCGCGAACTAGTAAAGAAATAAAAGCGGAACGTACTGTTTGCTCGTTTTCTGATTCCGATTTAGTAATAGAACATATTTGAACATGTCTTTCTCACTTCTACACAGTTCAATAGAATGTGAAAAAATTAAACGTCAATCTGTTCACGGAATATTTTAAATAATAATTCTCTAACATCAATTGAATTTTTTGAAAATGCAATTTCTCATTTTTGACTTCACGGTTAACGACACGATGGCAGTATTCACCAGTCTACGAATAGAACGTTCTTAAACGCGAACTGACGACAGAAGCTCCAGTGGTCCGTTCAGGTTTATTAGACAGTTCTCTGCGCAAATATACGTAACGCTTCTTCCTTTGACTTCCAAATTAGAGATGCAAGTGGAGGCCGAATTATCTACAGTTCCTTTCAAGAATCTAGACATAAATTTACAGTAAAGAGACCAAGTTTATTAGAGCGTATATCCTGGTGAACACAATCTACCCTTTGATTATGATTGGCATCAAATAGAACGGACAGAATGCACTACAAAACGAACGCAAACGAGGATCTCCGTTGCCTTTTTTCGGGGCAAACGAGCGATAGAAATTCACGGTATCCGCGGAATATTTGACGCAATTGCATCTCAAAGAATACGTTGGCTTCTTAGGTCGCACTTGCTTTAGTACAGTACGTGCGTTGATTGCGAGCCGTACAATTATTTCCGAGCGAGGAGTTCGCGTCGCCTCGCCTCGCTGCGGCGCCGCGCCGTTTCGAATAGCTTTCCGATGGAAACAGAAGCAAATCACGGCTGCAGTCGCTGCAGAGGATTATACGGAAGCTGCGTTCATAAATTATGCGATTTATCTTAGGGAGCGCGGAAGCTTTTTTAGAATAACGATGAGCGGGCTCGCTCGAATAACCAACGAGTCGCATTCCCCCATTTCGATGTTCCTCCTTGTCTTCGAGTAGAGTGCACGGAGCCTCGAGCTGAACTGAAAATCAATTTGCTCGGTTCAATATTGGTTCGAGCCGATATTTTCTTGACCACGGGTTAAAATAGAATTTCCTTTTTATCGGCGATTGGTACGACCAGTCACGGACTCGTCTAAATTATTAGATTTGTTGTTACTGCTTTTTACGGTCGTCGCGTCTCGGTGATACATGTGAATGGGGTGCAAGATGTGTTTAGAAAGTAACGAGGAAACTATGGATTTTATGGTAATAATTAATTGGGGGAAATGTATCGGATGAATTCAAAAATTCTGTGAGCTGGGTTAAGTGCATACTGTTTTTTGTAAAATTGGACATAAAACGCGCACAGTTATAATCTCCAACAAAAATAGTCATGGTTGGTTGTGCACAAAACATTGTTGAACTATTATTGTTTAATGTGTATCTACTACGATGGTATTCTTTCTTTCAAATGATAGAAAATAGAGCGACGGAAAGGAAAGTCTTTATGTCAGTGAGAGAGGGTTAGTGAGGGAATTCGGTGTTCGTCATTACATTTTGATCACAGCAGTAACCTTTTACGTTAAATATCTCTAAATATATGACACAAAAACTATTCCTATTATTTAATTAGGATAGATGAGTGTGTTCAAATGTCATTATGCATTATATATATAATAATTAGATATTATTACATGTTTCACATATACAATGCAAAATGACATTTGAACACACTCATCTATCCTACTTAGATAATAGGAATAGTTTTTGTGTAATCCTGTTTTAAAATCAGTGTTACACCGTCATTGATCTCCCCTACATGTAATTCAATGGGAGTGTTCAGACGATAATACAGTACCGCTATACTTTTTCTCGTGTTAAACGCTGTATCGTGTATCGGGACATACTTATCGTCGTGTATAAATAAATAAAAAAATAAATAAATAATAAATAATAAAAAATATAAATAAATAAAATAAATCGTGTATAAATGTCTCCTTAACACCTACTCTTAAGACGCACGAATTAAAAACTCTTTAACAGCTTTAGTAATTCATTGACTATTGTTCTATTCGATTTCATATGCGAGGTTCATAAATATATTTAAGAATTTTTATCATCTTAAAGAATTCTCTTCATAAGCAGGTTTCAATTTTTCATAAGTTTGCGATGTATTTTCATTAAGTTCAATGCAAAATTGAATCACGCAACGAACACGATATTTGCTTTCACTATTTTTATACGCGTCACTATTCCACGCCTTCACACAATTTGTTGTCAAATTAGTAGTAATACATATTTTAGCAAATGTCAGTTTCTTGTTTATACTCTAGGTAATTACTGAAATGTTAGTTCAGTCTCATTACAGTTTAGATGTATGTCGTATTACCGACTCTGAAGCAATCATTAAAACTTTGTTCGAAAGCTTTGTGGCTACCACTTCTACTCTTTAACAAGTTTCTCTTTATTTTCCTTAATCTCTGTGAATTTGTAAATTTACATCAGTTTTGTTCGATCTGCGAAGAGCCTATACTGCTATCAAAAGAAACGTGCTCAAATAGTGATTTACTGGTTGCAACAGAACAACGACTACGATTTTATTATTCCGTATGAAGTCGCGCAAACAACACCGTTGTAGCTTCATCTCATTCTTTATGCATCTGAAAAGGATCGATGGTCGCGTGACACGAGTCTTTGGAACATCGAGGAAACAACTCCTCGATCGATACCGCGTTATCATTTAATCGAACGAAGCGACGAGCTATTGACATTTCCTTGGCTATCTATCCATTATTCGTAAAGTGTCTCGCAATGTTTACACACAGATTTTCTTTTCGGAAGCGTACAGTATTTATTTTCAAGACTAGAATGGAGAATGTGCTCTAACAAATGTGCAAAACGATGTATCTGCATTGAGAAGCTAACATTGCAACTTCCTTGATAATTCTCAGAAGACTCATCGTATCGTTAGTCGTAAAAAATTACGCTTTCGAATAGTAAATCTACTGTTATACTTCGATATTGCATCATCAGTTTTCGTTATTGGACTAACTATTATTTGATTTCATTTGTTCATTACTCTTACTGTCTTCCTCTTTTGCAAACACTAATTTAAAGAACTAAGAATTCTCCATTCGACAACAATTAAAATAAAAAGCCATTTAAAAATGCTCAGGATACCTTTACTCGACACGTTTTATCGACTCAAGATTGCTGCAGCTATTGCAGCTAAAAAGACTACTGAGAAATCTCTATCGTAAATAAGAAAATTTTTAACACGTTCCGAGATCGACCGACTCGCGGAAGTAGATGACAATTCGTCGCTAGGGGACGCGGGAATTTCGCGGAATCTACCGGAGATCGCGAAAACTGTCAGTCATTAATATTTTACAATCCCTTTTTTTACGATCGTAACCGTGGCCCGTTGCGCGAAAAAGGCCGATCCAGGCTGCTGGGCTAATAATTCCAGTTTTATACGAATGGTATATTTTTCAGCATGCGAACGCGCCGAGGCGCACGCTCTCGACTCGCTACTGTTCGACGGCAAGCGAACGTCAAACGCAGCATCGGTATTAAGGGAATAGCGTATATCCGTGGGGGAGATTTAGACGACGGGGTCAATCAGGATCAATCGCGGTGTAATTGGATCGTGCTCGAAATAAACGGATAAACAATACATATATCGGCGATTTTCGCTGAATCCAATATACATATACTAGAAGCGAAGATAATCTTGAGGAGATGAATGTCTTTTATGACGAATATAGCTAGTCTTCGAGGGCTGGAATTTTGAACTAGTTTCAACAATAGACTTCTTCTTGCTTTAATTCTAAATATATATATCTCCGTACGAGATATCGATAATGATTAGACTATTAACCCCTTGCACTATGATGTCTTTCACAGTTACGTTATGTACTACTTCTTCGTCTTTAATAATTCCCCAAATTAACGAAATAATTTTTAGTATTTGTAAATATTTAGTCTAATTTCGAGAAAGAATAATTAGCAAGTTTAATTCACCCTTTAAAACGAAATCAAACTACGATGATTGTTTCCAACGTTATAATTCGCTTCAGTTAGGAATCTTGAATTATGAATAATTTCTCAGAATAAAGTTTATTAATTGATTAATTAAACGTTTCCATTACCGTAAAGTCGCGATACCTTTCGACGACTTTCATCGCAGCGAATCGATTGAACTGATAAGATTTCGAATAGTTCTCCGTCGACAATCATCGCTACAGTCATCATCCCATCAATCTCCGTTCCGGCCTAGCTCATCATTGCACAAATTAAGGGTACCCTCGTTTAGAAGCGGAGTCCGCTCGGGACAAGCAGCTTGCATCGTTCACGAGAATTCCCGTCCACGAAACTGAATCGAGAAACAATAAAAGCATCGACGTGTCGCCTCGAGTGTGTGTGTGTGTGTGCGCAGAAACACGCGCGCGCGCGGGTGTGTGCAGTGGCGTTTGCGTGTGTTCCGTACGGCCCAGGCCGACGGAAATGATCGACGGCCAGTGAGGAGAATCGAGCTTCTGCGGGCCGAAGAAATAAGGGTGTCCAAATCAAAATGGGAGAGGTATTCCATCGGCGATGTCACTCGCGATGACAATCTCTGCACTAAACTTTAACATCGGCGTTCAGATTTTCGTCGCACATTCATTTATCGTCTTGGCTGCATGTCACTGAAATTTTCTGCAACTCCTCGATGAAATTCTTTGGCACATAGGCGTCAGACAGCTTCCCACATTTCTCAAAATAATGCTCGTTCACGCTAACGAATTAAAAATTGTTTCAACCCATTTACATTAATGCATTATCTACCTACGATGGTTCCATAGTTTATGAAAGCCTATAATTTATAGTTAAGTTACAATTTATAGTTAATTACTTAATAAATTATTTAGTGCCAGTAGCAATTTTAATCTTGTTCCATCAGGTTGTCTTTATTAACCTAATCTAATGATTTCGTTTAGGGTTATCGTGTAATGTAAAACATAGTTTTGAAGATTCCTCTCAGCATAGTGATTTAAAACCCTACTAATAAGATTTTCAGTACAGTATAGGAAACAAGGGATGTCTCTTCTAAGTGTGACACCCAAAATATCTCCTTCAATTGTGGAAAAGCATAATTCATTTTGTGAGCAATTTGAATGGTATCAAGTGGTCAGTATCTCGCTGGGGTTGTTTTTTTTTTTAAATGTTCTTTCTGTAGTTTTCGGGATCATCGATGTTCTTTATTAAATAACTACATATACTACTTGTATCATACAACTTATACAAAAATACAATCGAATATGTACTACGACATGATCTTCAAATGTCCTTGAATTTCGAAGATGAAGGTCAAACTTAAATTTCGTTTGCACAGGAATGCAGGCTTTGCGAGGCATTCTGACATTTGTAGATCTGTACAAATCGTCTTAAAAGACATTAGTCGTTTTAAAACTAGTAGTCGTTTTAAAAGACATTAACAATCTTGAAGACGAGAAATGAAACAACATTTGACAAAAGCTATTTACACTAACATTTGCCATTCAAACAGCCCACTAAACATTCCTTTACTTTGTCACAATTAAAGAAGATTCAAAAGGTGTCTCAGAAACTTGCAATATATGTTTTTATGCAAGTCGTTGACCTAAAAAAATTAATTTCGAATCATCTTGTTGACAGAATAATGTGAAAACTATTACCATAAGAAACCGTAACTTTTATTATTCATTTATGTTTAACTTTCCATAGACTTTATGTGGTGAAAAAAAATTATCGATTGAACGGGAAACCTCACTAATTGCAATCCGAAACTGCATGGACAATGGGAGCCTTTCAGCTTTCCTAGTATGCAATCTAATTATACCGAATAACTCGACTATCGTTCCACGCATAGTTTACTCTACAAATATTATCTTCTACAAACGATTAACGGATTGTCGAAATTTCATTAAAGGGACCTCGATCGGCAGCATGAAATTATTAGAATGTATTTGCAATTAATATTTTCAGCCGGAAATAACTACATTTCGCTAACCGCATTACTGCTCCATAGCAATTACTATGTGTAATAATAACTGATTAACTCAAATTTGTCAAACATTTCCTACTCCAAATTAACGATATATATATCAACCATTATGTACGATCGGAGATAAAAATTATAACACTGAAGCAAAATAATCGGAGTAACATGAATATTTATGTCTGGGCATTAAATCTGATGTTAAATACACAGGGTGATTTACGAATCGGTCACCATGATAATCGAGTTACTTTTAATTGTTTAGCAATATTTTAAACACAAATATGTCAGTATAATGTCAGTAATCTACAGATGTAAACAAAATTTTGAATAATATCATTAGTTTTGTAGAAATTTAATTGGCGTTGTATTTATTTTAATTAACTAATGTTTTATTTAGGTGTTGAACTTTAACCTCGAAGAGGCTGTGTGCAGGATATAAAGAGAGTAAAATGCTAAATCGATTCTGCACTACCGATGTAACCGTCGCGAGAATATATTAGATCAAAAAGGCGGTTTTGAAATTTGAGAATATGTTTTTATTTTCACTAAAACCCATAACGAGTATACACGAAATACTGTCACTTCTTCGTGATGAGCATACTCGTCAAACGTAGCTAGTTGGTTAATGGAAAACAATGTAAGAAAGATGTCTCAAAATTCAACCTTTACTGCTTTTTCAAGGTCAAGTAGTTGAACATTTGTTTCAAATATATCATTTTCTACTGCTCTCAACAAACAAATTAGTTGAAGAAGCCATAGATTGCTATTAGAGGTGAGCGGGTACCCGACATTTCGGGTTCGAGTCGGGTCTCGAAAGTTGATGATAAAAAGGTTATGATACTCGTTTACCCGAAAATTTCGAGTACCTGACGTCAAAGTCGGGTTAGATAGTGCTTAGGTCAAATCGGTAAGTTACCGATTCGTGCACTACTTGACCCGACTTCACCATAGGGTACCCGAGTATCACAAGTTTTCGGGTCTCGACCCGACCCGACCCGATCATGCACAACTCGACCCAAAATTCCTTGAGGTAAGAAGAAAGTGATACCTACACTGGAAAAAATATCAACTTTTGCGACACCCTTCTTAGATTATTTTCCACTCGATCGAGCGTGTAAAATCGATCTAGCATAGTCGTGACATTTATTCTTTCTTACATCCTGTACATTTCTACAAAATTTCTAGCATTTCATTTTATGTTCTGATTGCATATTATTGCACAATTGCGTTCATCTTTCTTTATAATTTAAATAACGAAGAGAATTATACAATTCAGTTTGTCGCTTCCTAGTGTTTAATTTTTAATCGAGCAATTATTATTGTCCTACGTTTTTGTTGAAGATAATAGACGTAAGAAAAAGGCTTTTTTAAGCAACGTTCTGATGTATATATATCAACATTTTCTGGATAGATTTTTTGTCGACTTCAAGATAACCTTGAATATTTTAAATAAGGTCTTATAAATTATATATGTAATAATTGTAAGTTATAAAGACGTTATTCAAGACAAATTCAAGTATGTACCATTTAACATAATGCAAGATCATACAAAGTTAGAAATGAGACAAATATCTCAATCTTTTTGTATTACTGCATTCGCTGCTTTGTCTATTCGAGACAATCAAGAATATAAATTATGAATAAATAAATAATAAATGCTTCCAATGCTACTGTCCAAATTCTGACACGCGTATTGGAAATCTTATACAAGTCTTATTGAGAAGATAAATTAGTAAATACAATTATTAATAAATACAATCAAATTTAATAAATTTAATTCAAATTTAATAAACTTATATCATGAATGTATAAATATTGCTATAGTCTCCGAGAAAAACGTTCGACAATAACAACGCGATCATCTATTATAGTATGCATGTTCCTCTACTGAGAATGAGAATGGAGAAACAGCACGCAAACTCAACTTTGTTAAATAAATGATATATCACAATTTGCTTATTTTTTACCTTTCGTATTTTGTTCGAATATAGGGAATGTTCACGGTGGCGAGCAGAAAGCAGCAAGTATGCCTGCTGTTCTTCGTCCAAGTCATCCTAATTGTGCTAATGGGTGCGCTGATGACATATGGCCCGGAGGCGAAAGGTAATTTACTAAAAAATCACGCAAGTCAGTGTCCATTTGCACACGAGCACAACTGATCCTGTGCCCATGACTTATGCAGTGACGTAGGTTATCATGGACTGCTGCGGCACGGTCTCTTATCGTTAAATATTCGCGAGCTGACGTCAGTTCGGTAATTGCATTGCAACCGCATTGCAGACTAATTTTTTAAAAGCATTCACCACATTAAAAAAGAAGCTGATAACACTGCTTGAAACAATTTTTTTTCCAGTAATCGATCCTTTCGTAAACTGAATCTTGATAAAGATCACTTTACGTTAATGTTCTACTTTCAAAGTATACGAAAGTATACAATAAAACTCCATTCATTCGAACTAAACACCCTATTATTAGAATGTTCCAGAACTTCCGTTCCAACTGGAAAGGGTGATTACTCGAGTCCTTTGAAATAATTTTTTTCTTAGTGAAAAAGTTAGTTGCAACTCGTTGGTGACACTAATTTTTAAGTAAGTTTTGTGAGTCATTCTTATTGTAACATTGAACAAACTTAATAGGACTTCTAAAGGAGTCATCTAAATGGAGTTCTACTGTAATTCAAAGATTTGATTGTTTCATGCATCTAAGTATTTTATAGATTTTACAGGTTCTTATCTGTTCGATTTATGTTTAGATCGATTCTAATTTCTTTTTCAAAAAACTTTTTAATTAAAATCGATAGTACAAATCTCGAATAATCCTAGTACACCCAATCGATTAGTCTCCCAGATACAAAACAGCCAACAACGCTTTACAGTCACCTTTCTGTTGACAAATGAAACAAGCTCGAGTCGTCAACATCGATGTTTGAACAAATAAATTGCACTGTTCGCAGCGGTAGAAAGATTTCTTTTTCCTCCTTTTTTTATTCGATTTCAGTGCAAGTTACAGCGCACCTATAACGCCTTATGCGTCAATAAAAAAGCGGATCCATTCGCATTCGGTCCTTCGACCGGCCAATCGCGGTCCGGTCGAAAGGTCTGCTTCAGGTTTTTACTGTTGCTACTGAAACAAAGGCGCGCTTTTAGCAGTGAGTCCAAAAGAGAACGAAGCCGGGCGGTGTCTCGCGCCAATGTCTCTCCACAGACGTGCCGGTTTTCATAAAATTTTCCGAGCGTCGCCCACCGTGTGACGGAGTAATTAAACTTTCAGATAACCGCGAGGAGTGGAGATCCGTCAAGAAGTCATTGCAAATTTATCCGAGTGAGTAAATCGAATTACTTAATTCCGTATTTGTATTCGCCCCAACAAGAAATGAGTTCTCAGAATTCTCTCCGGAGCTGCATGTGCAAAAACACGAATACCCCCACCTCCCCTCCCTTCCTCTCCTCGTCCGCACCGAAAAAACGAAACAAAACGTGAAATTGAGATACTTGCTCTCCGAGATTGTCTCACAGCCGCGCCGTGCTGCGTCGCGTCGGTTCGGCGAGAATCAAGCGGAGACGAATCCTTGCTTGCTTAACAAGCCGAGAATTCAGTTGATCCCGCGCACTTTGCTCTCCGGGAAAATGATAAACGCGAAGAACCATAACCTGCGATTCGTTCAGCAGCTTCGGAGAGAATACCTTTCAACTCTTTTTTTTCGTTTACTAACACCTCGATCCACTTTCAATGAATTTACAGTCGGAAAAATGATTCTAAGTGACTACTCTTTCAGCTTTTATTAACATCTTGCCTGTTAATATCGATAGGAACTTTATATTCAGTTTAATAGGTGCGAAATTTTGCAGTTCCTGTGGCTTGGAAAGGAATGCAGAGAGGTTGGATATAATAATGGTAACACATGAGGTATTATTCGGATGACAGATAAGTCATAAGTATTAATGAATACAATTTTGTTCGACTTTATCGAATAAATATACAATCGAACAAAAATTTATTGAAATAAGACGTTAACATCTGAATAAGAAATTAAATGCTATTATAATAGCATTAATAGATAATTTAATTAGTAGATAATTATAATAGCATAAGTAGAGTATAGTGTTTTTCTATATTTTATTGATTATTTTCTTTCATGCTAATGTTTACAACTGAAACTTTTCTCTCAATTGTTTCATCGAAAAGATTTTTACTTTTGGCTGGATTGATCATTGATGCATAACTAAATAATCTTTCTTGGAGCGCGAGGAATGTTATAATATAACACACAAATATAACACATTACAACTTTCTTTTGTTTAAAATAGAAAGAAATTTATAGAGGAAGAAGATGAATATTTCGATTAAAATATATATACCCATAATAATGTATTTTCTTGTAAGTCGGAAGGTGTATGTTTATTTTGCAATTGCACTATTTTTTAAAATTGAAAATTCGCTTTGCTATACGTTAAATTTTCTCGTTACCTCATGCAGAAGTATATTATGACTGAAGAGTGGTTCGTTTAGAAACATTAACCTTATTAAGATCATGGTACACGAGACGGGAACACAAAACATAATTGCCGCGCTCATATTTCCTTTGTCCTTTCATGTAATAATCTCAATAAAATTAAAAATAGGGAATGTCGGGTAGAGAGTTTGTCTTGTTATTGGGTCAAGTTCCTGCAAGTACCTTGTGATGAAAAAATTTCGAGATTTTGTCGATGAAAGTAGTTCTAAAATGTTACTCAGCTCCTTGCAGACAATCTCAAAGAGAATTTCGACATTCTCGAACCATAAGATGCTTTTGGTGCCCAATCTGACCCGACCCAACCTGACCCGAAGATCGGGTTCCCGATATTTTCGAGTTCTCGCATACCTCCAGCAGATATTTTGTTACATCAAAATAATGAGATGGGTTTATAATAAGAGGAATATTGATAGCCGAAAGTGGACTTCCCAATTAACACTAAATCTACCGTGTCGGTTAAAGTGACATGTCACAATTTTCATTCAATGATTGTTGAAATTGCAAAGATTCTTTCGTTGGAAATAATTGAATTAATTTCGAAACGGAATTTGATTCGTTTTTTATTAAAACCTAGGAATGAAAGTTTATCAAAACGTGTATAAAAGAGAAATTGTCACGTTCTTTATTAAGGACGGAAAAGTGCTAATTAACGTAACTAAATGAAGAAGAATCTAAATTTTAGTCGTGCCATTTTTATAAAGCACTAAGCGTCAATAACTTTTAACATTTGACAGGCTTAATGTTTAAATAATATGTAGCTGTAAAATTTGCAAGCATCTTTGCATTTAAAAAAAGAACATTATCGTGTATAACAATGAACTATTCATCTTCTTTCTCTAACATTGTTTTTGGACATTTGACTCGCCGGAAGCATATTATTAAGCTTTTAAATAATTGAAAAAGAAGCTCGATAAATAACAATTTTAGAAGTTGTCACATAATATTAATTCAAATAATCTTGAATTATGATTGAAATTGCTGTCGCCTTTGAGACATTTTTTAAGAATCTTTCCTGTGTTGATCTCCGATCTTAAAAGAGGTATCATAAAACATTGTCGGTAGATGAAGTGTTAACTTTAACCAAAAGATGTATATCCTGTAACAGGTCCGTGAATTATCCTAAATAATTCACATATTTAAAAGAACATATGAAAAGTATCAAACAATATAGCTTGTACAATTTGATGTCTAAAAACCTAAGACACACCCAGTACGCTTTTCAAAAAGTATTATCATTATTTTATCCAACCTTTGCAGTTTCTACCTATAAATATTGAATGTTTGCTATAAACATTGTATGAAAACAGAATTTATTTCCTATTAAGAGTATTGAGAGTAAAGTACTTATTGCAAGACTGGTCATGATATATGTATTAGATAATATATTAAATATATTCAACGTAAGCTCGTTAATCATAGAAGTCTTCGGGGGATTCGTCGTCAGAACGCAGAAATTTCAAATCTAAGTTACTTTCCATAGGCTGAAAATTCTAAAAGTTAAAAGACAATTAATCATCTAAAAGACAGTTGAAAGAATAAACGAGACGTGATCATTTACACTCCCCTAAAGATTCTACGATTATTGTGTGTTTAAGGAGGTGTTCTAGTGTGCAACGCATCTTTTTTAGTGTTTCTCCGGGATTTGTTTACAGTGAAAATATAACACCCACTGCAGTAAAAATTGTAGAGAATGTTTATACATAGTTTAGTATCACTACCAATCTTTTTTATCGAGGGAAAATTAAAATTAGTGACACATCATGGCCTCGTATGCAATCGCTTATTAAAAAGTAGTTAATAAATGAACTAAAATCAAAAAATCCCGAAAAAACCGATAATTAAAAAAATACCGCCACTGGAAAGTTCAATTATCGATTTTAATAAAATATTTAGGATCAAGATTTTGAAAAAATTCGGGTTTGAGCTATAGTGATACATGCATTGATGGTGCAAACAATATTGCAAGCCAATTGGTTAAAAGTATACATAGATCTAAAAAAAAAGTGTTTAACATTTTAGCAATACTTTAAACTGTCATAACCACGTCAATTTTAGCAACTCGGGCATTGAGTATATTGTTAGAACTATATACTTCTAAAAAATACGTATATTGTTAGAACTATATTCTTTTAAAAAATACCAAGAAAAAAATAGATTCTTTTCAAGCGTTCATACTAGAATACCCCATAATATTACAGAATACCCCTATGTTAATCGTACTGCTTCGAACCGAGATGTTGTCTTTAACGTTACCTATCCGTCAAAAATAAGTAACTAACATCTGCATGACGTGCGACGTCATGAAAGGGATACGCTCCGTATCCACAACCTCGCAGTATGCAGTACATTCTGTACTTTTCTGTACGGAATGGTTCGATAATTTAATTTACCGAGTAATTTAGTTTCCTCTTTGACCACACGGAAACCTTTATTCAACGCCCGTCGAATAATCCGCATGAATTCGTGCGCTTTGTCGCTTCGATACTGTCGTCAATAACTATTTGCTATTAATTTCACTAAACCATCGTCAACAATGGTATACCGATCGCATACAGCAAAACTACACGGCTCAAAGGTTCCCCGGCAATATAAAGTTGAAATTATTATTTCAACAAAAATTATCCGGATCAGGTAGCTGGATTCGAAATAACAAAATTAATGCGAGGCAATTGGAAGTTTCCATTTGGCGGCGTCCGTCATACCCAGCTCGTGTTCCTGTTTGTTTAATTAAAAATCTCTTGAGTCGCTACATTGTGACCAGTGCGGAGTTTAATGAAATTCCTAGTACATTTCCTGAATGAGTTTATTCCCGTGTCATTTAATTAACATGTTTACGGTAGGGACATGTAAGCATACAGCTACGTAATTGTGCTTTTTATTGGAGAATAAAAGGCAGCCCACTTTTGAAGCTTACTTGTAATCATTTTTGTTGAAATATTAAAAAGAGTGGAATAATAGTTATTACCCTCGCTTATTCAACTGCTTTACAATTAACTTGGTCCAACAGGCCAAGTCATAATATTTCGATATTATCTCTTTGGAGGAATTTATTATAGTCAAACATTCTAACAATAAAAATTGAAAACGGTTAATAATAGAAAGCAAGAGAACATCTACAGAAACCTTTACTACGTAGAGTATGTGGTAGCAGAATGTTGTATGATAATAATAAACAGCTGTAATTAATGTCATTACTATCAACCACTGACAACCCTCGCAGACCAAGTGGCAATTAAATTATGGAGAATATATTAAAAGGGGTTATGACTCTCTCGGTATATAATAATCAACCTCTTAAAATGGAGAACATAACATAACGTACACAAATTATAATAGCAGAAATATTTTCAATTATTGTAGTGTTAATGGTAAATTATACTAGGTGCATTTAAGCAAGTATAACTTTAAACATTTTTACGTTCTGCGCGATACTAAAGTGGGTCAAGAAAATTATTGGTATACTCAATCTTATTGCAAAAATGTAATTTTTTAGGTAACATGTTATTACAAATTAGGTTTCACAGTACTTTATTAAATGCAGAAATATTACGCCACTTTGAACACATTAATGATATAATAATATAATGATATAGTAATAGAATCATTACGTCCAAATAGTAAGAGAGTAATTATGTTGCAGGAGAAACTATTCACTCAATTATTTCGCCATACTTTAAGAAAAATAGTGCTCGAACCGTAAGAATAATACTATTTTCTTTTGATACATTTTTCCATAGATCTTTTCCACATATCTGGTATACATAAACTAATTTATGGGAAAATGTACAGGAAGAAAGCAGTATTGTTCTACAAGTATGTCCACTAACACGTAGATATTACGTCACAATACCCGAATACCTAAAAAAGGATTTTCCCTTAATTATCTTATAACGTGATACGTCTAAAAGTCTAATAACTATGTATCGACATTTATGTAGAATAACGGTTAAACTAAGATGTACATACTTCTTTCTTTAACAACTTCAGTAAATTGAAAATACTTTAACTAGATTTTTAAATTCTCTTCCTTTTAAATTATTACACAATTCAGCAGTGTGTCGACGCTTTTCTAACAATAAAATCTCCACATTTTACACATCGCTCTTTAATGGCAAATTCAATAACGATTTAGAAATCATTCTAGCTTATAAAACCGGTATAATATTTCTGCGTAAACTGAAAACCAAATTGCATCACGATATAATTAGGTTAGAATCGGTTAGTGACGTAAGTCACAATTATCCGCAAAAAATAGTCGCTGTGAAAATATGATTATTGACGTCGTTTAATTTGAGTTTACAAACTGAAATTTGGAAACTGTCTCGAGTTAACAGCGGCGCGCGTTTCCTCATCGTCATTATCTCACGAAGAACAACGCGGAGCCAAACTTTCCGGTTGCGGAAGCTCCATCAGCCGCAATGCGAACGACGCAACAGCACGAGTTAAACGTTAATTTCGATATTCACAGACGGAGAATTAACAGTCGCATCATACGATACGCGGAACCTTGGAGTAAAGTTACCTAATATGAGACCTCAGCTTGTCTCCGCTATAGAACTCTTTTATTGTAACAGCGACGCTGCGTTTCCTAATTGAACCTGTATTTTGTATTGTTCCGTTTGTACAATGACATTGAAATCAAATACGCACATTCCTCAATTTACGCGAATTTCTATTCCACGTGGATTCGTTTTACGCGAATAAAAATTACCTGAATAGAGTTTGTAATTACAAAAGAAGAAATATTGAAAATAAAAATAGCTTTTAACAAAAAAATAATTATGACATTTCGGAGAAGAAAAGTAAATTTTATTCGGTTTTGCTGTCGCCACTGTAATTTGAAACAATCAACCTTTTCTTCTTAATTGGCACAAACTCGTCATCTTCGTCGCTGAGATCAAAAACCTCTCATTTCCCAGAAGTAACATAATTTTGTGACGCTCTGTATAAAAAGCGTAAAACGAGTGTTCCCATTGCAAACATAAAACGGGATTAAAAAAGATAGGAATATAAATTGAGTTTCCACGTCAAGCAGTAAAAAATCCATTAATTCATTCTTTTATGACGCTCGCGATACATCCGTTTTGATTGATTCTATCGTCGCGAAACTGTCAAAAGAATATCAATCGTATCGCCCCGATGTTTGCTAAGCCAAGTATTCCGGACATTTCGACGTTTCTACGCAGGAACGAAGCAAACGCTGTCTCTTCTTATCCGTGATCGAGGCGGGCAGAACTAAATTCATTAGAATGTTCGCCGATCGACGAAAACATACGTTCGCAATGCTTTCGACAAACGGTGCTGAAGTGGAAGCAATCTGTGAGCCGGCTGGCCTGACCTTTTCCCCTTTTTCAAAGAGATGGCACTGATCTTTATCGGGTATTCAAAAGAGCTCGCCATCTAGTCGAGGTTCCTCGGGATGCAAAAGCTTGACGATCTTCGACACTTTGGATCGAGTATCGCGCGAGTTACGAGATCGAATTCCAATAAACACCGAGAACCGGCGTACCTCGGTTACCTGAAATTTCCTTCTCCAGTTCAGAGTGTCTGTTAAACGATTTGGGATATATTAACGAGGAAAGGTAGTCAACTTTTTTCTTCCTAATACTCGGGAATCTATGAACGCCCGCTTTTACGGTATACGTATCCAAACATTGATAGAGCCCGTCCGTCTAATTCTCAAACATAATTTAGCTATTTGCACTCGGTGAATTTTCTCAGATCTCCTGTCAACTGTTCGGACGTATTTATTCAAACTTGTAATATCGAAAATAATTGCTTTATTTAAACGTGATTTGACATGAGGTTCTATTTATGTATAGTGACTCGCTCAACTGCTCATACATTATAAATAATGAACGAAAAACACCGAGAACCGGTTAAAAAATGTTATTCCGTTCTAACTAGTGTGTGATTAGTTCCGTGTGCCACTGTAGATATCGCGAAATAAAAATGTTTAATCTTGAAGCATTCGAGTGAAAAGTGACAATTTAACACTATCTTTACCGATTCTGTTGTTATACAATTTAGCGAATTAATTTTGTGATGACTGTAGCAAAAGTCGAGAAGTAATGACGTTGAAAACATGGAAGATAGGAAATGATTTTTATTGGAAATTATTAAAAGATATCCTTTAACCATTTAGTTAAAAATAGTGCTAAATAAAAATTATTTAAAGGTGTCTTTTGATACCATCGGTAGAAAGAGTGTTAACTTGCGAGATTCCTGAGAAGAGGTAGCGTATCGAAACAGCAAGTTTGGAACCCACAAAAAAGCATTTTTAATTTTATCTTATAGTAGAATGAATAATTTGCACAATTCATATTCTGTTAAATAGCATTACTCCGGATAGAGTAGATAAACAGATAGACCTTGACATGAATTGTTAAATAAAGGGAAAATTAAAATTGGGTTTACTTAGCATGCAAAATAGTATTCAAAAGACTATCATAATTCCAGCAGTTTGGCACATCTGACAAAAAGTAAATCTAGTTTCCTGTTGATTGTTGTCTTGTTTATGTTTGCCCTTATAAGCCGCCCTGGCATTTTATGTTTCAGACCTTGCTAGATTTGATATACTCGTTTCAACTATAAGATTATGAACACTAGAAATTGGTTGAACTAAAGCTTAAAACGAAAATAAGTGAGAAATACGAAAGCATCTTTTATGTAATTTTTTTTGAGTCCATGAGGGTTTTAATAGTTCTTTATTTATACGTTATATATATTGCAAACTAGTCTTCGTAAATGGTACTAATTTTAAAACACTTTAATCAAGCTATTTTCATATTCCGACAATATTTCGAAAGTGATGTCCTCTTGAAAATAAATATTGTATTGCGGTGCAAAATATTTTCTAAGAATCCAACGAAATGATTGACGTTAAACTTACTGAGCACTGAACGCGATTAGTACGTTTTACTAATTAAGTCCTGCTTTTATTACAATATATGTATATTGAATGTGCAATTCATACAATCAGTTCTTATGGAAGCATCTTTATTAGTTCAAGAATTGTGAAATAATCGACAGGAAATCAGTTATTTAATTGATGGTAGCAGGTTTAATATTAACAAGTTAACATATTAATACTTTAAAAGCGCTTTTCCTTTGCTAACATTCGTATTGAATGCACTATCAAGTCTACAATTTCTCGCTCCTCAACGTGTTTAGGACCGTTTTGTGATATTATTGTCACTACATGATAGTAAAGTTATCAAAAAGACTATAATTTTTGTATACAACTAATACATCTTAGTAGATGCATGTCTTCATTTTGTATCTTTGAAAAGAGCAAAGTAATGCAAATGTAATTACTTATTATATCGTAAAACTTTGCTAAAAACGAAACAAGCTATTATTTGAAACATTTTTGCACACATTGTGTTTCAGGCAAGTGTGTAAATATCAATAAATGAT
>CM052164.1:9417868-9472047 GCA_028455555.1 Augochlorella aurata
AATAAAAGATCCAACTGACATTTCTGTAATCTCTGTTGACGATAAGTCAATATTCGTTTAGTCTCTGTGCCGCTCTTATATTTTTATTTGTATCGTGATTTAAAAATTTTATGGAAAATCAAGGATAATATCAGTAATCAGAGAAGTACGTTATACTAAATAATTTTTTACAATAAATCTTTCTAGTTAAATGAAAGACAATAATCATCATAATGTTGTACTAATATCAGAATTATCGTAATAATTATTAGCTCTAACTTTTTTGGCGCACTTAGGTACATTAAGATGCCCTAAAATAGCACGGACGGTACATAATATCTAGTACAGATTACATCTAGTGTGATTTTAGCTGCCCTTTCTTGCCAATTTGTAAAAATATTAACAATTCTGCTTATTTAATAACATAATGAGATTTAAGGAAGACAAATTGTTGACACAATGACAATCTGTCTCATTCTAAATTTTATTACTTATTAATTTCGTTAATATTTCGGTAATAATTCAGTAAATCCATCAAGGATAAAGTAATAATCGAAATTATTATTATGTTTATTATAAAGAATACACACTATAATGGTGTCTGAAACTATACTGAACAAATTCGAAGTAGAATACTTCTAAGTATAATACTTCGAATGACCAATAATATGGTCAAGTTAGGTTTTACTGTGTAAGGACGACGTAAAGCTTAGTGCGCTCCACATGTTACTTGTAAACATTTCCTTGATAAAAGAAGTCGTTATGCCCAATGTAGTGGTCTTGCTAGTATGACGAAATGTTTCTTCGTATTCAGTTAACAGGTTAACACGTTGAACGTCACGCCAATTTTACAGGGATTGTCCGTGGCGCCACGATGAATTTATACATATAATGTTGAAATATTATCTGCAATAAATAAGTTACAGTATATAACAATGTTTGACATGTTAATTGCGACGGGGGTCACCGGTGACATCAACGATGATAATAATAAAAAATTATAAGTATTGTCATTTGTTTAAATTATACATATTTCTATCAATCTGGGCGCGCCGGTCACCGGTGGCCCCCATGGCGTCGCTGCCAAGTTGAGTGGCGGTCACCGGTTGCCCCCGTGACATTCAACGTGTTAACACAGTGGACTTAGAGACAAGAATATACTGATTCGACCGCCTACGACATTTGACCTGGTAAAATCGCAATGGGTACCACAGTGCAGCGATCCGAATTTAATTAAAGGAAAGGAGGTGATAAGTTGCTCACTAACGAAATCGGCGACTCCTCGTACATAATACACCGGGGAACCGTTCCGGTGAAGAAGAAACGGTCGGTACGTTTATGGAATTCTTCGGGAACGCTTGAGAGTTCGATGGATACAGTCAGGTGAGAGAAAGGGGCCCGCGGTTTGTGGGTGGGAAAAGTCACCCTCGGGTGCCAGCCCGGGCAATTTTCATGGGCTCGCCTATTCTCGTATTCGACGGTTGGCGAGCGAAGAAATCGTTGGAAGAAGAGATGACGACGAGAGGCAGTCTAGGCCACGCGATCGTGCTTCTCTTTATCGAGGGGTTCCTCGTCTGTGGTTTTTTGGCCACGTTCGATTACGCCCCCGAGGCGGACGCCGGTGACAAGAAGAACAGCTTTTCGCCTCATCTAAATGGAAAACCGAGTTCTTTGCCGGTCACGTACACACGTAAGTCCTCCGACTCGCTCTTTTTCAGCGGGAACCCTCTTTTTCTCCTTATTCGTCTTCTTTGCTCTACTCCGCCTTCCCCTCGTCTACTCGCTCACGCCACCCAGCCCCGCTTTTCTCGTTTGTCTCCCCTCTCTGTGCCGACCCGGGTACTTTGCGTTTTAACGGGCAAACTTTCCGGTGACGTGGAGACACTCGAAATGAGAAACAATGGGACTGCGAATGTATACACAGTACACAGAGCTCATTGTAACGGTACCCATGATTTTTTAATCGTTTGGGAAATTTTTAGTAAGTATAGCATTATCCGGTCCGTGACGGACACTGAAACATTTTTTATTCCTTCTCATTTTACTGCGCAGATCAGGAATTCCGCGGGTTTCTTACGCGGAAGTATGATTACACATATATATAAAACACAGGAATGTGTAAGACGCGCTCGAGAAAACGTGCAATCTTCGCATGAATATTTGAAATGTTAATACGAAGCTCAAACTTTCCTGAAGATCGCGCTGAGATATGATTCTTAACACATAGACATATTTCTCTGGGTCGGGACAATATCTTATCCATGTATGTACATGTACAAATCTTATATTAAACTTCAGCGCTTCGCTCGCTTAAAGAATCAAGGTGTCCTCGAACTTTTAATAAAGCGAAAGCTGTGGCTTCGGTGTGATATTTTTTTTGATACTTTCAAAACCCTTTACGGAGAAATTATTTGGATGCTGACAGAAACGATGTTATATTGGTCAGTCATACGTCGTTCAGCTAATCCAGGTATCAGAATGATTAGAAATACGAAGAAAACGGTACTCGCGTGTTTGAATGTTGAAATATCAAACTATTGATATTGCCACGCAAAAATGTTTGATGATTTCTAGAGAATATTAATCTTGACTTTTCGAATTTTGATATATTTGCAATATCATGTTTCCTTTCTTTGCACCATTTTTTAATGCTAATGCATACGGTCACATTGAATAAATAACGTTATGTATACTACTTATTTTAATAGTATACTCACTGTTAGTGAATTTTATTTCTTAAAAATATTGAAGAATAAAGAAAATTGTTCCAAATTTTCTGACGATTAAAGTAAACACAATACAGTTTGTACCAATATGAATACTATAATACAATAAAATGAAAGAAAAGAATAATAGAAAAGTTCCCGAATGACAAGGAGTTAACAAAACCAGTGAAGAGATTAATAGCACTTTAAAAGTTTTAAAAGCTTATGAAACACAAAATCTAACAACATTAGTCCTTTCATTCTATTTTTAATTTACTGAAAATATTATCAACAGAAGTATTTTCATTTTCCGCAATTAAGATTGAATAACTTCAAAAATTACTATAGTTAAATTAGAATGACTCAAAGTACACCAAAAGTAGTTGGTCCAGCATTACAAGTTACTTTCAACATACTAAATAAAGGTATAAATTTTCACAAATTACTATAACTAAGTTAGAATAACTCAAAGTAAATTAGAAGTATATAATTGGCTCAATTAAATAAAATTATAAATTCTAATAAACCACGACTAAGTTAGCATAACTCGAGATACACCTGAAGTGGTTCGTTCACCGTAACAGATTTACTTCCCATGAAATTCCTTTTAAAACTATCGTCACAAAAGACGGTAGAGCTAAAATCATGAAACGATATCCAAAAGAGACTTTCACATTTTTCCCATAAACTGTGAATACCTTTAAGAGTTAGTGCACTCGCTGGCATCCTCGAAGAAGACTGCTAGCAATTCCTTCTAGCTGAATTACTCATTGAGGATTTAAACGGCAGCAGACTTCTTTTCCCATACGGGAAGTTCGTCCGTAAAACCGAAAGCTGGTCGTACTCGCGCGCAGGAGCTCGCGGCTGGGGTACCCCAGGCCCCTTAGGATCGCGAAAAGGGCGAACCAACACAGATTGGGGGAGAGAAAGAGAGGTCAGAGAGGGAACAGAGAACCTCTGAAAGATAACGAGAGACGCGTGCGTAATATTCCGAGGAACTCGTGTACCTATACAGCGATGCAAAGAGGCGACGTCGGTCGGGTAGGGTTTAACTTCGCTATGGAGTCGGATAAAGTACGTATATTAACGTCGCGCCACTACACCAGAAACCTCTTTGTGAGATACGGCCGTGCATTGTGTTACGAGAAATCGTCCTGCGTTCCATTGCTCCGCTGCCACACGCTCACGGCTATGATTACCTTCGCTATTATTGAATTGCTCGTTTCGTAGCTGGTAAGTAGCGCGCTTGATCCCTTATCCTTCTCCGCATCTCGGAGAATTTTTTAGCATATCACTCATTCGGTTTCCTTCGACATCGATGCTGCATTGAAGCTTGTCATTTATGTCAGGGTTCGGAAAAATTCGGAACGCAACATGATGTTGCACGAGGCACCCCTACTAACTACCCCTGCGGTGCACAGTGCGGCAAGAACATCGTATAACGATATCAGATCTTGTCAAATTGTTGTATGCTTATGTATACGTACATTTTATGCAGCAAGTAAAAGAATATCAATCATTTTTTAGGCGACGCTCAATTATTTTCAATTTCAAGTTAACATATCTCAGAAACGGTATAAAATATCCTGAGATTGAAATAGTTTCTAATTTGTTGTTTATTATATTATAAGAATCTGAAAAGTTTTTGTGTTTCGGATTGCAACGAACAGTTTTATACGCATTTTTCTACTGCACGAAAATCACGTACGAAATATACTAATACTAATATACTAATATATTTCAAATTCCCCCGTAAGCCTATTCCACCGTCACGATATTTCAGTTTAAGGATATTACTCTGCAACACAACATTATTACACTAGCATCAATAAATATTTTTTCATATATCCAAATTTAATAAAAACCGTCTTTGTCATAGTGAGTTTTTGGCAGACAGTATGTTGGTGAATAGGGCGAAGAGACCCAGTAAAATGGCCTCCTCGATCTCCTGATTGCAATCTATGAGATTTTTTTATGGAAACATTTAAAAACAATAGTCTATTCATCATAAATAATGTAGAAGAAATACGAAAACGAATAGAAAGTGCGTGTTAAATGTTATTACGAGATTCGGGAAGAATGCTTGCAGATATACGTCTATAGTGCATAGATGTGAACTTTGCATTGCAACAAAGAGAAGACAAATGGAAAACTTACTGTAATAAGAATGATTTGTATTAAATTTGCACTTATGAAAGAATCTCTGTTGATGATAGTTTAATAACATTATCACATTATCGAATATTCTTAGATATTAAAAGTCGATTTGCTGTCGAAAGGACAGATCCATGTTGATTGGACATTTTTTACTCCTTTCGTCGAGTACTATAAATCCTTAAAGTTCGGAACCACTTTTTAAACACCCTGTAGAAATTAGATATAATATATGTGGTACTTTTTTTAATGCAAAATATTTCATACTTACACATACAAAATTTAATTTGCCAAGACAAGAAAACACTTTAACCCGTAACTATCGTTGCCCGTCTATGAGAAAAGTTGTAAAAAAAATGTTTTTAATGCACTTGCTTCTGTTCAATCGAACTGTCCAAGTTGGGCCACTTCATAATTGATGTGCAAAGTAAGAACAATTAATTACGGTTTTTTATTTACCACTTTCATGCCAATAATAACGCAATAAATATTAGCGGTCTGTGAAACAGCAAATGATGGTTACGTAATGTTTAATAGGTAATAATTAAAAGTTAATAAGCAATAACATTTGCAGTAGAGTTCACAGACTTCGTGTCCGCAGTCAGTTAAGTTAGCTGTTACAAACTCTGTGAAAAGTGTACACCCAAAGTGTGTCGCAAAAAGTAAACGATGACGAGTATAGTACCTAACCTAAACGCTAAGTACGGTATGTTCATAATAATTACGTATGTTTCTTTATTTGTTCGTTTTATTTCGTTTTGACCTTCAAATATTCAAAGCATCTTAAAATTACGCATATATTTTATTTTCCATAAAAATTGCAATTTAAACAGCAAACTTTTACGCATTACGAGTATATTCAACATAACACAAAATGTTGCTATTTCTTTATGACAATTGTAAATGTTTGTTTCGGTATCATGAATTAGTATCACAAACCGTTTAATCTGATCAAACTTTTCATTAAGAGTTCCGATCCGAGACTATCGAATCGACACAGTCGGGTAATTTCTTTTTTCCGAGTAAGCTCGTAAAGTATACAGAATACTTAGCCCGTGTTTATGGTCAGAATATTATTCATAGCCATCGATTAGCTGTATTTTACAGGTCGGTGCGATAATGCCGCGGTTATGTGCGATATTGAACGCGTAAACGAAGCGGCGGGTAATACAGTTTGAGCGTATCTTGAGAGTTTCGTAGCCGAAACTGCCGCAAGAGATGAACATGTGGTCAACACTTTAGCCCCGTGAATCTGAATTTCAAAGTGATACTTTGTGTAGATTACAAAACCAGCTCCGGCCAGAAGCATAATTGGTAAGGTAATCTCGTTGCTCTTCAAAGATTATAAATTTTAGCGGGGGGTCCGCGCGGCAAGCCGGAGCGTGTACGTGTTTTCTTATGGAAATAGCCTTTCAAGCGACGTGGACAAAATGTCCTTCTCATGGAGATGCGACGGTTAGCAGGAAAACACGGTATAAAACCTAAATAGAAGATCGTCGTGTCGTCGTCTCTCCCTACTTTTTTGGCATTATCCGTGTCTCGTTTTAGGCATTTCGCCGCGTGTACGCGAAGAAATTAATATTTTCTTCATTAGCCTCTTAGGTACGGCTGAGTTTTGCGCGTAACTGTTTCTTCATACAGCAGAGTTCGACGCGAATTACTCGTAAATGATATTATAATTTAATAATTTACATTATAATTTTTCCTACAGGTATGATACATGTACTTTAACTTTAATTATTTACTTTAATAACTGATAATACAATTGAGGGTGGCGCGTCGTAATATGACGTCTGCGCAAGCCACTATAGTGGGGCGTCGTTCCTAAAAAGTTAACTAGTCAGCTGTTTTTGACGAGTATACTCGTCATGAAGAAATGGCAACATTTTGTGCTATGACGAGTACACTCGTCAAACACAGCTAATTGGTGAAAGGAAGTAGAAACTGCTTAAAGTTGCAGATTTTTAACTAACATTTCGTTTTATAGAATACTCTTTGTTACCATACGGTATAAACATAATTCTTTAATTATGGCAGAAAATGACGTTACCACTGTAATGGTAATAATAACGTCTTTTTCTGAATAAATGCGAAATATTTTCTGCGATGCAAGAGCGTCGGAAAAAAGAAGAATATCGATAAATACAAGCGTCACATGGTTTTATAAACAAGCGAAAACATTGTTACGATCAAGTGACAATATGAAAAAAGTTTTATCTTATGGCAATTTTTGTACCACGTATATGTACGAAGTCTTCTGAAAATTTGTTTGAACTATACAAAACTAATACGAGAAACTTCTTGTTGGCTGGACAATTATTATATAGTCTCGTCTTTATTTCACCCCTTGCCGTACTTTGACGAGTCTGACTCGTGATGAAAATTTTGTGCCAAAAATGGATATCACGAGTCAGACTCGTGATCGACATTTCGTGCCAAACATGAATATTACGAGTCTGACTCGTGATCGACTTTTCGTGCCAAACATGAATATCACGAGTCTGACTCGTGATCCCAATCTCGGGTCAGCTCAGACCCATTCTTGGTTCTCTTGAATGGGATTATATGTCCCCGTATAAGCAACGTGTTATCTAGGGGATAGTGTTACTTTCGGCCGTTCAAATTTATTTAAATCTTCAAAGGTTTCCCTCCTGTGAAGTAAATACAAGAGCGGGATGTAACTTAGTCGTAAGGTGTCCTGTTTCAAATTGCGCCACTCGAGCTCCGCTGTTCGGCTCTTCCCGCGACCATTCCGACGGCCAAGTTTGGCACGGCTTTTTCAGAGACTCGCGGTACGGCAAGGGGTTAAAAACGGTGGGCTGGTATTCCCAAATGCTTATTAACACTTCACCGACCGGTCATTCTGCCGTAAACATTTCTGTTATTATGGGGTATTAAATCCACGTTTTTAAATTTTTTTATATTTTCGTAACATTAGTATTAAACAATATTTATTTTATCTATTTTATTTATTTTATTTTATTAACCGCGAAGGGTATCTAATATTTCAGAAATTATACAATAATATTGGAGCTTACAATAGTAGTACAATCTAACAATTTTATCTCCATAATAGATAACAAATTATTGGTTGCTATGACAACCAAATCACAGGCTACCGATCCAAGGAAAAGCCGATTTATAGGCTACCGGTCGGTCAAGTGTTAACGACGATTACAAAAAACACTAAACTCGTTCACACACGTTCACACATACACTCATACATACAGCGGACAAAACAGCACATCGTCACGGTGATCTTTCTTTTATTTTTCTCACTTTTGAAATGACGAGTTTACCTGCGTTCCGTGGGGGTCAAAATGACTCATCTCGGTATGTGTAGTTATACTTCGTAAAATTTTACAACAAAAATACGAGAAAAAAGAAAACAACTTTACATAATTAATTATTTACAAATGTTAGAAAGACTTTGAAAAATAGAATGTACTGAAAATGGGTAACATTGTAAGAAATGTCAAACAAGTCATTTTGACCCCCCCCCCCCTCTTGGTAGTTAAAAAGAAACAAAAAAGAACATAACATCCATATTTAGTAGATCATGTTCCAAATTTTGATAACGAGTTTGCCAGAATATTATAAGACAAAGGGTTAATGGAACAGACTTTGAACGTGTTGTTATTTTATCAAGTCTGAAACTTCGTAATGGTTTCAAAATCAAAATAGCGAGAAGAACACGTTTCAAGTTTGCAAAGATTTCAAAGTATAATTAGTACTACAAGATTAATGTACAGTAGCATCAGCACCGGTCTGTTCCTCTTTATTAATTCTTTCTCCAGCTTTGTTCTTTTTAAGTTCGTTTTTTAAGTAAATCTCAATTTCATGTATGCAGCGTTCGTTTTCAGTCAGGTATGTGTCTTCGACACATTCTACAATTTCAATATTGCAACTTACCGGAACTTCATGTGTCGTTAACATTTGAGTAAAATTATATATTCAACAAATATATGCCATGTTGAATTAAAATTACATATAATGAAGTATATAACAATTATTTATATTGTTATATTGCTTTATTTAATGCACGCGACAAATAAAGAAAAGTAATAGTAATGTCTCACTATTTTATCATGCTCATTAGAACTTTTTTTCTCCTATTTAACGAGAACTATCTAACCTTAAAATGTTTATAAAATTGATAATATATATATTGCTATTTATATAGTAGCTAGTTATTGAAGTATGCGTTCAATCACACTAATCATTAGACTGTAAATCTTCATGCAGAATCAAAATGTTCTGTATCGTAAAAAAGAACAGACAAATAAGCTAGAAAGAATATCTTGACGTTCTTAAATTCTGTTTTCTTCATCTATTATTTTACACATTCATTCTTGTCAGGAATGCATAAAGATAAAAGTTTACAATTAATTAACTGTTAAATCGCTGTTAAACTCAAGCCTCTTGTGTAATAGATAATAATAAATAATATTATACGTTGAATAAAGAAGAATATCTACATGAAACGGACCAGAAATATGCTGGCGAGAAACTAGGTGAAATGTCGGCCGCTCCACGCACAAAACTTTTACATGACCCGCGGAAAATCTAACCCTCGAACAACTTCGATAACGTACACGCGCGCATCCCTGCCTCAACTTCCGCGAACTTGTGCCCCGGATTATAATTCGCTAGAAATTTCGACGAGCTGTCGGGAAATGCAGACCGCTGGAAAAGAAATGAAACAGCCCCGCCGACCCGTCCGACAATTAAAAGTTTCATGGTGGCTGAATAGCCGATGAACTTTAACTTGAAAAGGAGGGGAAAAAGCAGTCGCGATAACGAGATCAGACAAATCAAATTACACGATCATAACCGGCCACTTGAAGTGATAATCCAGTCGCATCGCTGCAAATCGAATACCCTTCGGTTTCAATCGGCAAGTCGACTTTGCTGTAACGCGATCACGCCTAACATTCAATCTTCTTCGAATTTGATCCCGCTTTTGGATAATCGAAAATGTTTATCCGCGACGTTCCGATAAAAGGCCGTCGATTCGGCCGACATCGCTTCTCTGGTATAAAAGTCACGGCGAGAGCAGCAATGCTTCGAGTGATAAATAGATTACACGAACGCGTCTCGAATAATTTCGCGCGGAACATCGGGTTTCCGGTAGAAACGTGTACCCGGAGATCAATCTTCCTGTTTTATTTCTATTTCGCTGTAGAACATTTTCATCGATCAAGCCTGAATCTTCATTTAGTTACGCTGGTTCGCACCCTTTTCTATGCCACTTCCTCTTCCCGAAAAGTTGACCGAAATTCATCGTTCGTGACATTTTCGTAAAAACCTTGTGTTTTGAATATGTTGCAAAAATGCAAAATTTAAAATTGAAAATCAAGTATCGCTGATTAAGCATTGTTTTTAACTTTTACTTTTGTGAATGACATGGTTGATAGACACTTGGATAACGATATTTATTACTGCAGTAACAAGATTTGTTGCAATTTTCTCTACTATTTCTCTTGATCTCTTATAAAAAACGATTCTTGAATGGTTTTTGTAAAGAATGATCCATTTTGAAATATAAAAAAATGAGTGAATCAATTTTGTACCAATTACTACGGGCGCAAAAAAGATTTTACATGTTATTTCCTCAACTAAAAGATATTATTATTAAATTATATAAACCATCTCGAGACAAAAAATTAATTTCTACGTATTTTAATTTTAACACGTTAACGACATCTTATTTTAAGTCAATAATTTAGTTAAGTCATTATCTTTTAATCTATCGTTATATTGTAGTATGACAATTTATGAGTAATTGAGTAGGGAAGCACAAGACTTAATTATTTACAACGTCTATTTACAACATATGGTTTCTTTAAAAATAAACTTTAGTTTGGCAGATTAAAGATGTTACCATCTGCAAAGTATTAGGAAGCACGGAAATTGAAAACTTTAGACGGGATTTGTTGCTTTAATATATTTACAATAAATGTATGTAAAAGAGCATGTGTTAAGTAGTAACAAAGAACATAAAAACAATATTACATTTTTTACAGCTTTCTAGGGAAAGGATTCAGTGTGAAGCATTACTTTAAATCAAATTTCTTCCACGTAATGTCAAAAATCTTTTATGTATCCATGGTTCTGTTACAATTCGATGTGTTCGTTCAAAATTTCAAATTATAGATCGTGAACAATTGGCCAAATTAAAGTGTAAAATGAAAGCAAATCAAAACTGTGAACATTTTGTACGATTGTTGCTGAGAACGTGTGATGATAAATAGAAAGTAACTGTTAATTTGCAAAATTTCTGATGTCGGAGTGAATATAGAGATTTGTTTGGCAATGTGAAATTTTGAAATGATCAACAAATCAAATTGTACTTGATATAATAGTCAACGTGGCAACTATTTATAACAGACCGACAACATAAATTAATTAAAGCAAAACAGTTACTCCTGTTCATAAAGTTTAACCGTGATGTTATGTATTAATTGAATAGCTGCTTCAAAATTGTTCATTCAATAATAAATAAATAATAATACGTAATCCACTAGATCAAAATTTAATGTAGAGGATAAATCACTTAATGCGATCACCTTTAATTATCCTGTTACTTTTGCTTTTTATTCTTGATAATATTCTATATTTGTACAGTTATATACACTACTACATGTACAAACTACATTTTTTGTGGAAGAATTTGGCGAAATAGGAATTTTGTCTTCGTTGCTGTAGAATTTTATTAAAAGCCATTAAAATTTCTATGTCAGTCTAGTCTACTTCTAGTGAAGAAGATTGTCTCTTGGATGTGTTCATAAAGCTTCGAAAATAATTAACACTTAAATATATATATTTTTTAATTTTTACACAAAAGTATAAAAATTGAGTAAAAAAATTCATTTTAATTAAATTACATTATTTTTGAGCCTATAAACTTTGTTTTACATTCCATTAATACATAAATTGAATATTTTCTTAAATTTTAACATAAGACATTTGTCTTTACAGTTATTATAAAAACGTTAATGTGATGACCAAGGTTAAAAGATACAAAATCAGTGCTGAGATCAAGTAATTAATAGTATAGCCAATGTAATCCAGGGGAAACATGAGTTATTAAATAAATTTCAGTTTCTTCTTTTTCTCCAGCACTGTCTATTACTTGAAAACTGAATCAAATGCAAAGTGTTCAGAGTGGACAAACTTTATGTTTTTGTTATTGACAATAAATCGTTCGTTTTTAAAACATCAGCGTTTGCTTTATTGAGTTCTGTCCTTATTTAAAATACGATGAAACAACATTTTAACGTGCGTTATATATTTATAGATAGATGATTTCATGGTATAATTAACTCCATGTGTTTCAAGGTGTCACTCTTTCCACCTGGTTCACGGAAGCCTAATAGCATTTGATTTGCTGAATATGCAGGGAAAGATATGTTTGAAACACTTCTAAAAACTATGACTCGCGTGAATAGCAAACGAAAGACGAAACATTTCTCTATTTTCTGTTATTATTATGTAAATGGAAATTGCGAATGCATTGCGTCTCGGTCCAGCATATATTCATCCGGCATCGAAGAGCTGTCTACGGGAAGTATGCCCAAGGACTTCTTAATCCTTGCTCTTCTTCGTATCGGGTTTCCTCAGTATCGGCCTCGACACGTGGATATTGATACGGTACAGAGAATTCGCTTAGGAACGGATCGAAGAAAAGCTTTCCATGCCATGATATGTGGTCCCGACCTACTTGAATTTTGACTTGACTTCCCGATCATCGGTTATCCGCATATAAATTACACCGGTGACAGGAGCACCGCTATACCTATGATAAATAAATAGATCATCTTCGCGAGACGGCCACGCTCGTCTTTGATCCGCAGCTGCACGGAATACCGTGGAATAAGTTGTCGATCCGAGCGGAGAGAAATCTTTTGAAAATCGTGACTGACAGCAAGGAATCATTCTCCTTTGACATTATCGAACACATTTCATGCGAACGAATACGGGACTCGTTATTATTCATATTAAGTGAATTCTCAACGATTTCGGTAACCTTATGTTGCCAATATTCTGAACAACTTTCCCTTATACATACACCCGCCTCTCGGTCTCAGTTTCCAAGATATAGTGGAGCCTTAATTATCCGGTCCTCCAATATCAGAATCCTCTATTGTCCCAATACGTTTCACATGTAATCAGCTTAATCTTAGGCACACATCAATAATGATGAAATATGGCACTGTAACTAAGTAACTGACCCATTACCCAACATTCATGTCGCTCTGCTTAGATTGAATAATCGAGGTTCTACTGTATGCGTTTGCAAAAATATATTCCATGGTATATTTTATCTTTTTAATGAATTTCAGACCTTACCCACATTTAATACAAATTTGAATTTGAATTAGAAAAGGTTTGGGTCTGAGTTATTAAGATAAGATTTTTAGAAGTTGATTTTTAGATAATAATAATAATAATAATAATAATAATAATAATTAGATTTAGGACTGGTTAGTCGAAAGTTATTTAAAACAATGTGTTCTACAAAATATTCCAAAACGATTAAGTCGGTCGATCTCGTCTTTCATTGATCACTGTTTTTCATTAATAACTCATAAAGAAAAGAGAAAGTTACTTCAAATAACTTCAGGTACCCCCATTTCCGAATTGTTAGACATTTTTGGGACACCCTGTATATTGTTATTATACATTACATATTACAAGTGATATAGTATGTAAGCTCAATATTTTAGTATTTATTTACACATTTGCAAATAAATTAAAAATATCGTGGGATCGCCGGCAAACTTATGGATTAATTCCAGGTTTAGAAACGCAGCAAAAATTCTAAACAATAATTTTTTGCATACTTGGAAACAAAGGTCAAGCAGCGATAATATATAATAAGGAAAAGTTATTCAAAATGACGTTCTTGACAACATAATTCAAGATCATCAAAATCGACGGGAAGAGATCCCTAATGTAAATAGTTAAAATGTTCTTCATGGCATGGTACCAGCTCTATCGGACATTTCAATTTCATCGACATTCCTTCGGCTGTCTAGATCGTTCGGCGGAGCGAATTTTCTTGCGCGTTAACGTTGGCCCGGATCAGCAAGATGTCCCCAGCTATTATGCATTCACGCGTGCAATCGCGAACTACGAGCAGCGACACTTTGTGATGGATGAGCCCGACCCGTGCCACGAATTATCTGTTTCGAGATGGCTGGTGACCTAAGACGTCCACCGGTTTTCCAATGATTTACGAACACGTTTTATACGGCGTGGCGGCTGGTCTTAATCCAGCCCCTCTCACCAGGTTGATTTATTCCCGCTTAATGGGAGGGATGAAAATTTACCGGCAGGGATCGATTACACCTTCGCCGGCACGGGGCAAAATGCCGCGATCAAAGCTTCAATAGCCGGATCGATATTAACTCGAGACATTAATAATCATGAAGTGGAGGACGTTACTCGGGGCGAAATAAATTCTTTAGACTCTAGACTGTTAAAGAAGTTATAGCTATCGACATTTGTCTTAGCGTTTCGTAGCGTTTCTCGATGTGATTCAGGAGCTGTCATTCGAAACGTGTGTAATTTGGGAGATGTTTGAACTTTCATATTTCGGAGCGGTAGTGTGCGATAGTACTGCATATTAAACTATTGACTATTAACTATTGATTATTGACTATTGACTATTAAACTATTGACGTTATTGGAATTTATTTATGTATTATATATATTATATATATTTATTTATGTATTATATAGTATATCGAAAATTATGCAGCTCCATTAAAACAAAAATTCATGTAAAACCATTTTAGAATTTTTCAAATCTCTATTTGCTCTTGCGAGAGGAATGCAACCTTCGTACGTTTCTTTCTTGAAAGGTATATCACACAATTTTAGTCTAATATTTGCATATAATACACTCAATATTATGCTACACGAATTATTGTATGCTGTACCGAATGGATATTTCCAAATAATTTAAATAGTTTTCTGCATCTTCATTAAAAACGAATACATTTTCAGAGTTTAATCTGCACGATTAAACAGCTGCTTTTATAGATTTTGTGTATGCGAAATGACGTGAAAAGATTGCGAAACTATTACGCGAAAAGTACGTAAAGTACACAAAATAACAAGTTCTAAATTGCTACCTGTTTTTTTACGAAAAGTTACAGCCCGTGATAGCTTTCGTAATATATGCACTTTAATTTCCTCCCATTCTTGGGCTTGCAGCACGGGTAAAAAGATTTTACACGCAACCCATGTCGGATCTGTAGACTTACTATACAATGTGTGGAACTTGAAGAGAATAACTTTATTGATAATCGTCAAACGATTTCTAACTTTTGACAGTACATGTTCCATCACAAGGTAGCAAGCATAAAATGTCCGGGAGGTGCGTTCAAAAAACTTCCACAAAGGATCAATTGATCTGATAGAAGAAAATAGGTTCCTGTTATGTTGTCATGACACAATGGGAGAGCTTCCCGAAAATGTGATAGGTTTTTGTCCCGAATGGAGAATTTCAAAGACTCGTTTTGCTTTAAACTGCTTTTACTTCTAGAAATTAATTCTGCGTGCGCTCGGAAGAAATCTGATTGTCTTCGGATGGCCTAAACATCTGGACGTCAGACTGTTAGCTATTTTATGTTGGATAAATTGAAGACGTGTTAGTTCCGCCGAAAATATGATTTTTATACGTGGCAGATGACTGAGATGGTTCTAAATATAGGTATACATATAACAAGTATGTAGAACATAGAGGTAACATTAACAATAACAATGATAAGTATACCGTTTATTTTGAAAGTGGTGCAAGTTCATTTTCCTTTGTTTCGAGAATCTTAAAGGTTAGCATATCTGTCAATTAAAAAATATAGAGTAATTATGCCAAGTCTGGCAATGTTTCTACTAATTTATCAATATGTAATTTATGTTTTAGGCGAATTTTACTAAAATAATATATATTTACGGTCTGTAAATGGACTTAGACCACTTCATAATCAATCAATTGTAAAAATCATTTAATTTCTGCTATAAAAAATTAAATATCACTTAAAATATATTTCGTATTAATCCAATATTGTTTGTAAATAATAACAAGAAATAAAATAGCAGTAGTATTTTTTGAACATTAATTATATTGATATATTGTTGAACTTGACATAAGATATAGGTATTATTTATTTACATTCTTCATGTGGCAGTGTTTTAAAATAGTCATAATGCACAGGAGATATATAAGGTAATAACTGCTCCATATTCTTATATTTTTCATACAAAGGTGCCAGGGTAATTTTTTCAAATTTTTGCGGTGTTCCCCGACATGTAGGAGATAAATCCAAACTCTTGAATTCTATGTCCTCCATTGATGTTTTATATAAAATAGTATATGGTGCACTTTTGCCAAATCTCATCTAACATATTTTCAGTCAATTTGCTTATTCTCCATTAGTGTTTCTTCTTACATGTTTTTTAATCGCGTTTTGTAAATTTTTTATTGAAATGAAATTCTCTCGTTTCATTTCACATCAAATCAATTTATTATTTTTTCTACATTGTTCTATAACGTCACAATAATCTTGTAGTTTATACAAGAAATTCTTTTTTCGTAATGCCCGCCATCTATATTCATGAAAATTGGAGATACACCATTTCCAGCATTGGCATTTTTTACGATATTAAATATTAACCCATTATAAATAAAAAGTTTACACCGAATTAGACGTAAATTACGCGATATCTCATTTTTTCTTAAACGGTCCAAGTGTTAATCGTAGAATGACCTTGATTTAGCAATAATAGATGCAGATGTAACATGTAAGTAGTTTGAGAAATCGAAACTGATCAAATAAAGAATAAATTAGGGCGCGTTACCATGTAACGAAACGACCATTATTCCATTGGAAACGGCCAGCACTTTTCGAGGCAGAAAACGACGACAAGAAACTAGTTGGAGATTTCAATCGCGTAACCGACCGCAATTTTCAAAGTTACCGACAAAACCGTGGCCCAGATACAGCGAAACCAATCTCCGGGTCAGCCCTTATTAAAACGTTCCGCGTCGCGAGTGGGGGAAACTGATTGCAGCCGGGGCGTGAATTATTCGGGGCTACGGTTGCAGAACACGGAATGTCTCGGACATAAGTCTGCGGTTATCTTCGAATCGGTCAGTAGGAACCGCGTCCTTCCTCTCCCGGTGTGGCCGAGTAATTGCTGCGATCAATTAACGCGCGATTAACAGCACTCAACGAGCGAGCGGGCCAGCCAGCGGCCGAGCAAACAAGCAAGCGGCGCGCGCGCGCACCCTCTCATTAACCGCACGCGAGCAATGCATGCGCCTACAAAAAGGTATTTCTGTTTCCCTCTATCCCGACGTTCCGGCCGTGCCGCTAAAACGCTTCAGTGTATCAAGATGTCCACGTGATGATCTGGATCGGCTTCGGGTTCCTGATGACATTCCTGAAGAGATACGGCCAGAGCGCCATCGGTCTGACCTTCCTAGTTGGCGCCGTCCTCGTTCAGGTCGCTTTGATTTGCGAGGGCGTCATGGAGATGAAGCAGGACAATGGAGCCTACCTGTCTCTGGAAAGGTACGTGACAACATTTTTTGACAAATTTTGAGATGGTCATTTTTTTATGTACTTTGATAGAGAAAAATAGCGACTGAAAAAAGAACTCAGCTGTCTTGATTTCGTGTAAGCTCAGCCTTTTAAATTAAAAGATTAAAATCCTTAATTTTTGGTTTCTTTTCAATGAAACTTTTACCATCGTATTTACCTCGTCTTTCAAAGTAAAAAACCACTAAATATGATATAATGACGATTGTAATTACCTGTGTAATAAGTTGAAGTTCAAAACTTTAATCGCTTGCCACACAAATAATTATTTCATTTCATTCATTTATTCACGAGAAAAACCCTTTAGTAGAAAAGAACATAATACGTAGAAAAAAGCTAAAGAAAATGTATGAGGAAATAGTATTATCGCTTATAAAGGTTAGTAAAGTAATTATATGCTGCAACGGTAATTTCAGACTCTCTGCGGATTGTTCAATTATATCTCTTTCACGTATACGGAATTAGCATGATTAACATTTAAGGAATCGCATACTACTTTGTTCCATTAATACAATAAACTAGTGTGCGATTCTTTAAATATCTTAATGAGCCATCCAAAGGGAAGAATTAAATAATTACTGGTGATGAAAAATTATTTCTGATTGCATCACATGCAAACAAAATATCGGTAATTCTTCTTCTATTATGCTTCTTCTATCTTCTTCTTCTATAGTGTTTGAACGTTTGTATTTTTACGCGAGTCTTCATAGTCGTGTATGTCAAAAGGCATTATGGCCGTCATTACATCGCGTTTAGTGGTATTTTAATCAACTAAACAAGATGAATATTATGGTAAATGTTTCATAAAGAATAATCAAAACTTAGAGAAATTGTAGTCGTTTGCGTTGCTTAATTTTAGCAGTTATGGTAGTGATATTCCTGCCATTAATGGAGAGTACGCTGTATAATACATTCATCTTTCCATAAAGCCTTCTTGCTGATTTTTAATAATTATTTCGTGCGATTAATTAAAGAACACGCTCATCGGTTCCGAAACGTTAAAGTAACATTTATTTAAAGAAAAACGTAAAAATAGAATTTAAGGACGGAGCTTCGAAGGAAAACGATTTTACTTTTTGAAGTAATGTTCTACCAAGTTGGACATCGTTAGGGATATTTCTCAAGTGGTATAGTAGGAGTTTTGATATTTTAGTGGAGGTTAGTTGAAAAGTTGTTTTCAAGGTTATGTATATACCCTTATAATATAAAATACACCCCTAAAATGCATGAAGTGCAGCTACGTCTTACACAATAATCGAGGAAAACATTCCTGGAATGTCTCATAATTATACTTCAGGTAAAAAGGCACTATTCTGTAGAAAATATTAAAAATAGTACATGGGCAGATTATGTACATTTATTCTCATAGAGCCACTTGAAATAATTAATAATGCCAATGGATTGGCCATGCACTAATTTTACTGATCTCATATATATTTATCAACAATAAAACACTGAAATCCGTTTCACTTTTTACGTTTTAGAGGCTGAGTTAATCTTTTAATAAATAATTAAAAAATCTGAGGAAAAATTTTAGAAAAATTTATGAGAACAGTTTATCTATTCGTGGTTTGAATTTTTTCTATGAACTTTTCCTACATTGATTCTTCTCACACTGAAAATTATTAAACAACTATTTATCTTACCACGCGTTTCTAACTAAATTACAACAATACGCAATGTTTCGAATTGTGTGAGAAAAGTAGTTTCGGCTCAAGTGTTCTGGTCTTGATGAATTTACGAAGCTCTGAATTCATAATTGATGACCAGGCGTGCAAAATGCTAAAGTGCTCTAACGTAAAACCTCCCTTCTTGCCGCTTGGCAAGACTTTGAAATATTATACAATACGTTGTGAGATTATGTAAAGAGCATAGTACACAAAAACTTAGCAATCGCGCGACCACAGTTTCCGGAAACATTATTTCTATACTTCAGAATCAGGTTGGCCAATATATAATAGTATATTCATGAAACGATTAAATATCCGACGTTATTAACATATATTTAGTGAACGATGTCCTTTTAAATTTCCAAGTATTAAATATTTCGGTTGGTACATCATCGGGGAACGCGGTCGAAAATTATTGAAATAGAAAGCCGTTAAAGGGGGGAAAATGCCGGAAAACCGCGAAATCTAATTTACCCTATAACTATCCTCACGGACAAGTTATAGGGTTAAAATTTTGCACAGATGTTTTTTTTGGGTCAGCTATCAAACGGTATATGACTCATTGAAAAATCGCTAAGGGCACTTTTGACCATCTTAATCGGCTAGGCCCTTTACTTTCCTAAGTTAGCATTGAACCGGGAAATCTTACAAGGGAAAACTGACGAAAGTGAAAGTGAAATATCATTGCATTCACAATGAGAATTTTCTGAATGCGAACTCGGAAGTTTGACCGGATTACTGCCAGAATTAATTCGAAATTAGCATCGTAAGCATGTTAATTAAAACGTATAATATTCATGACCGGAACCTCCTCAATATAGGATTAACTTTTCACCCGTGCAAATTCCGTTTTTTAATTTGAATTTTAGCTCAAGAGCTCAAAAAGTACAATTTACATTCTTGAAATTTTCAGTGCACAGGAAACAGGTGTAAAACAGCTAAAAATTCCATTTATATACGCCAAATTATGCACTGATTTTCGCTGAGAAAATATCATGGGACAACATTATACGAAATTCGTCTGAATTAGGTCTGGAGTAGATTTTGGATTTAGGTCTCTAATCTTCTGATTAAGATAAAAGAATTTTATTTTTGTTATTTAACATGGAAGTTCTCGATTTTCTTAATTCTCCGAATCGAGCCATTTGAAGTTTCTCAGAGTAAACTATGCGCAACGTGTGTATCGAAAACAAGTAAATTCGCGCGGTCCGGGCAATATACATATCGGGTCTCGATTGGCCGAGGAGTCCAAAGATATTTTTGCAGGACCCACATACAAAATACATCCGTTCCGGATGCACCGTGGAATACAAAAGCCGGGTTGTAAGATTGTGTTTGCCTTTGTGCATGAATAGTTAATAAAGAAGGTGGTACACAGGTACTTCCGTCCTCCGAGTTCTCCCTTCTTTCCATGGAAATTGTAATTCTTGCTAGATCAAAAAGAAATGGCAATTTGATAAAATAACGCAAAACGGGCGAGAAAATGGACCGGAAATGGATGGGATATGCTACGTTTAAGTGAAACAGTTCATCGCGTATCTTTATTAATGCTCCATTTCCAATATTTAGACAATTGATGGTCTTTCAGACAATATATTATAAGTCACGCGCATCTACACCCTCGTCGGTATGTATGCTGACACCTTCAATTTTTAGACCTTCTTGCATATCTCTGCGTATATCTCTCTTTTGTTTCAAATACCGTTTGTTTTTTGTTGTTCATTGTTTCACCCACATCGACAATGAATCAGTATCGAAGGAGAAGCCGAACTGCTAATATTGCTCTAGATTGTTCAATTAAAAGTGCAATTCTTGAATTGCCCTGCCGTCGGAAAGTAAATTGACATGTATTCATTTTTATTTTTTAATTAGAATATTAGGTTTGTAGATTTGTTATTTGTATGTTTTCATAGCTAAAAAAGTTTAAATCATATATTTTATATCTTAATAGGCAATTTCTTATAAAATGTCGAAAATTAAAGAATTGAGTACAGTAAAACGAGTACAAATTTATGACCGTCGAGCAAATGGCAAATCTTTGAAAAAAAATTGCTATGAATTACAGCATTTCAAGAGAAAGTGTGAGGAAGACATTTCAAAAAGTAAATATTACTGGAAGACCAGAATATTTAAGTAGAACTGGAAGAAGGAGGAAGACAATTATTCGTCAAGAAGACAGACAAATAGGTCGAGAAGTTTAAAAAAATTCATTCCTTAGTCAGAGAATTGAAAGAAGATTTATGTTTGCCCATGAGAATTACAGAAATAAAATTTCGTATGAATAAAGGTAATTTGCATAACCGTATATCGCGAGAAAGGTCATTGTTACGTATTCACTACACTCCCTTCCCCCCTTCTTACTATTATTATTATTATTATTATCATTATTATTATTATTATTACTATTATTATTATTGTCATTACTATTATTATTATTACTATTATTACCATTGTAATTATTATTATTATTGTTATTATTTTATATTAGTATTATTAATATTATGTGTATACGAATGATATTGCGCGCGGCCAGCGATGTCGGAGGGACACCAGTCGGCACTAAGACCCTTTTCCCCCACCCACGCTACGACCAGGCCCTCTCTAACCCCTGGTAGTTTTCCTCGGAAGACAAGACAGAAACCTCCGACACTCTAAAAACAACACCCTTACAGTAAACACGAAGCGAGAAAATAAAACCAAGTACAACAAACAACAAGCATTAATTAATTTTCAACTTCAAGAAACAACATTTCATCGTTACGAACCATATCGTAACAGTCATATATTTCAAAAGTCAATGCTGTAAAGTGTTGAAGATTTGCTCAGGAATATTATAAAAAACCAATTTCGTTCTGGGAAATAGTTATTTGAAGTGATGAATCGTTTGAGATGAAGTCAAATAAAAGAAGACAATATGTATAGAGGGAAATGGATGAAACCAGATCGTCAAATAACTATAACTAAAAGATACACAACACCAAAAGATCGAATATTGAAACCGAAACATTGAAGACAAAATGGGAATAAAATGGGTATAGGAATTAGTTTGCATTTCACGTATTTTCTTCTGTTCGTTAAACTTCAATAAATACATTTACACAATAAATAAGCTCTTAAACTTATGTCGTTAACTTTATTTTTTACCATTTATAACAGAACCTTGCGTGTCAACATAAAAACCAACACAAGTGTAAGTTATAGTTTCTCAACGTAGGTGTTGACAAAATTAATAGGGGTGTTTTTAATTCTGCGGGCAATAAGACCGCGTTGTTAGTGCGGCAATAAAAACGTATTTGAAAAATTGGAATGTCTAAACGTTTATTTGAGTTTACAAGCGTTATTGCATCAAAGAAATTAATGCAAGCAACACAAAACACACCATCTATCGTGCGACTTTCCAGCGTTAGCACTGGGGAGATTTAGGGGACAATAAAAATTGTGGTCCTTATTATTTTATCTCCTTTATTCTCAGCTTTTTCTAGAAGAATACAAATTTTGATAATACATCAATGTAATAGATCTAATTTCATCCAACTGGAACGCTTAACCAATTAAAAAAAAAACTTTGAAATGAGAGCTGCAAATCGGAATTGCTCTTTTTCGGAACCGATTGACGTATTCTTATACAATACCTTTATGACAATTCCCACTTTTATATAAAAAATTAGAATTAAAGCAAAGTTTACTTCAACAACTAAAAAATTATTCGTTGTAAAATTAAAATAGAAATGCTATTAGACCTTGTTAATTCATACGTTTTCTTGCATTTTCAAAGTTTGTATATGCCGTAAATGCATAAAAATTCGCAGCCTAATCATAAGTTATCAAAAAGAAACTATCTGAAATATACATTGACATATATCAAAGGTCGTCATTGCGTAACAATGTAAACCTTGATTAAATACCACAATACTTAATAATAATATTGTTACATGAAAAAGCGTAAATCGCCAAATAAATTTACGCGATAGTCTAGCGTCAACACGGTTCACCGATCAGCATTCGAGCATATAGTCTATTATTATTGATCATGTTATCCTAACCAGTAACCCGAAAAGAAAATAACCCCGGTTCACAGAGGTGCCGTGATATCAAACCTCTTCTTCAATTCCGTGATGCGTCCTGTTTGAATATCAAACCGCCCCGATATATCCCTGCGATGTTATGAATACTGATCTCTAGTTTTGAGGTTCCACCTGCAGGTTAATAACGCCGGTATTGATCATCTTCTCGGTAACCACTTTCAGCCTTCTGAGCGCCGACGTTGCAGTGGCCACCCCGTTGATATCCATGGGCGCGCTCCTCGGTAAGACGACCTACATACAGCTCGTGTTCATGGGTATCCTCGAGCTGATCATGTTCACCGTGAACAAGTACGTGGGGGAGCATATACTCATGGTAAGTTTACCCTTTCACGCCCATCGGCCAACCGCTTCGTTCTCGATGCCCGCGACCAATGGGTATGCATGCAGATCCTCTTATGGGGTTACGGCCAAAAACCGGGTGCTTATGAAATTGAGCAGGAACTTTTACTATCCATCTTATTTTCAGAAACACTATTCATAAATGTGAACATGAACTGATAATAATATAAACGAGGGACATAGAATGACGAACGAATACAGTTTACAACAAAGACGGCGCTCAGTGGCACAGTTTGAAAATTTAGTGACATTTAACGAAAAATTCAACTTTTTCAAATTGATAATTATTCAATCTGTATTGCTTTACAAATGTGTATGGATTTCAGAAATGAAGAAATTAATGAAATTGAATAAATATTTTAGTTACTGTAAACGTTTAAGGTGAAGCGTTTGGAGAGTAGAATAATTCGTCTGACAGAACTCCTCAGCACCTTCGAGATATCTTGATCATTGTGTTCCATATTTTCGCTCAGTCTTTTTATATTATAAAGATCGTATCTCCCTAATAAGGAATCATACATATTTTTTAGTCATTACTAACAATAATATATTAAAAAAGTAATACTGATTGATGCGTGCCAAATTTTTTAAAATGTCCTATATTTGACAGAGGATAATTTTTGAACTGCAACAATCTCCGTGTTCTAGCAAAAAAGAATATTTCTGTGGAAAGATCATGTCCCTATATAAACTAATTTGGAAGTTATAATTGCTTAAAAATGCCATAAAACGTTAAAAATTCCATAAAACGTTACACATATGAAATATAAATATGAAATACATATCTAGAAAGTAAAAAATAGTTTTTTATAATTACATTTAAGCAGTCCTTTTTTAAATCGAAAATAGCAATGAAAATATATTGAAAATTTATTGTTTAACAAATGCAAAATATTTTTTGTTAGCAGTAACTAATAATTATTATTTTTTAATTTTTTTTTAGTTAAAATTTCATTGCAATATCTCTAATGGTTAAAAAGTTTTAACGACTTGTCACTGAATTCTCCAACCACCACTGTGCAACGGACGGATAAAGACGATATGGTACAATCGATGGTACATCTATTATGTTATTGCATACTTCGATTATGCAATAACATACTTCGGCTAACACGATGGAATAATAATAATATTACACCGTGTGTACCGATTACTTGTGTAAAAGTAAATGGAATGTTTTCTAAGATGCTCCATTTCGGAAAAAATCAAATTTTGTGATCTGTTAGATCTGATTTAGTTCATATTACAAACTTCTATACAATGTATCGTGAGTTCGTAGACCAAGTTCAGTAGAGACTCTCTTATCCGAAAGGTTATTTATGTAATATCCTGATACCAAAATATTCAATTATCTAAAATATTTTTTATCAAATATTTATTATTATCCAAAATATTCTATTATCCATAATATTCTATTATCTAAAATTTCCATTCAAGTTTTCTACAAGCTGATAATACATCTAAATAATACAATGATTAGATAACAGAACGTTTGGATACAAAAATGTTGTAAAAATAAATATTCGGATAAGGAAGTCTTTACAGTAGTAAGTATACTTACAAAACTTCGAAGGTTGATTTTCTTAAAGCATCGAGATTCCCATATATTTTTAAATGTTTAAATCCATAAATCCATGTGTGAAACAGCTCTAAGTAATATAATTTCTTCATAGATATTGTTCGGCGAAGAGTTCCGTCCAGTTTAGAAAGTTATTTTCATTATTTTATTACATCCATACTGTTCTCTTCTGTATTGTTTAAATCAAGTATCTTTTCCCATAAAAACATTCTCTATTATCAAAAACAACGGAGATATTTTAAACAAATTTTCGTGAGAACAAAATGTTACACTATCATTTTAGTCTATCTGTATTGTTTAAATAGTATATCGAATTCCCCCGAGGGTTTAAAATTTGTCGAGTAGTATAATACAGAGTATTCGACTACTTTCAAATATTGTAACGTCCCATTCTACGAATCTAGCTAATTGTGAGACAACGTTATGCGAGTGATGATTTGGCGATGGGAATTCTACTCTCAAACTATTAAAGGAGAAATGCGCCGGCTGTGCGGCAACCTGTTGTACAGTAGTTGAAGGTCGGTAGGTCTGTAGGGCATATGACGAAGTACATATGTATACAGAGTAGATACAGCACGAAAGTCCCTTAGTAATCAATGTCGTGATCAGGTCCCCTAGACTGCTCACGGTTAAGGTATGTAATACATACATGTATACGTAGACTACGACTTTTATACATTTATGACAAAAATGAATAAGTCAAATACAAAACTACAAAGAAATTAGAGAAATTTAAGGACATTGTTACATTATTTTCAACTTATTACGATTGTTAAGATAAAAAAGAAAATTAAAATTAATTTAAATAATTGTTATTATATTTTGCATAAATAGTCTAGTAATATATGACCGAATCAATTTCTTTATCAAACATTAAAATTAATTTGACTACAATCTATAAATTAAGTCAATTAAGACTATTTTCAGTATTAGTCGAATATATTGTAAAAATCAGGTTATTTAACATGTTTGAATAAGCCTAAACAGTTTCTCCATGAATTATGTTCACAATTTTGATCGAATAGTTTTTGTCAGAGATGATATACATCAAAACTGTCTATAGATCAGGCAAATCCGTGAAATATGGACTACTGATGACAGAAGAGAAGATGAAAAAGAACATTAGATCCATATGAAGTAGGACAGCCCTCTCGCTCTTGTTTTTACATTCAAGTCTGTAACACGACCTAGCTTGACACAAGATGTATGTTTAAATAATAACGAGATTGATCGCATACTTCAATAACTAGTCAAATATAACTAAAACACTGGCTGGATATATGAAATAAATATGAATAAATACAAACCAACTTCAGTTAGGACATTTTTTCAAAATTTGAAATCCTTTACTAAGGATTGACAGAAAATAATTTATCTTTCAGGCATCGTGGTAGCAAATAACACTTCTAGTATTAAATTTTCAAAAAAATTCTCAATAAAAAAATGTTCTAAGTGAAACTAGTTTGTAGCTTACTTTAATGTTAACGGCAGTTCTAACTTAATAATTTCAGCAGTGTAACAGAGTGTGGAAACAATGTTTTTGGTGACGTGTGTCTTTCTAGGCAATTACTTTTAACGGAATAATATTATTGTATAGAGTTTAATTACACAGTGGAACCTTACTTAGTCGAACCTTTAATAGCTGCACACTTGATGATTCAAATAGATCGATTTAAAACGATCTAGATACAGTAGTATTTCTTTGGCAAATCAGTAAAGATTTAATCTAGCACTTTAATTAACTAACTGTTCTGTTATCCGATTACTCGTTTTTCCTTGATTAGTTCGTATACTTATCAGAAATCAAATTAGCCTTGCCACAAAGTGATTAAATTAAGTGTCGCATTTCACAACAGTACATATAACAATTCTCCTCGATGAAGTCTGTTTGTGTGAATTGTCTCATGAATATATTATTATATACCTACTACAGATAGCTAAAAATGTTTCAGATGACAACAAATTCGCTTCAATTATTCCTTTTGTGTATTCGTGTAATATTATTATTCCAACAGAAATTCAGAGAAATACATAATACCTAACAAATTAACAGAAATAAAGATAAAAAAATAAAGGATATGAAATTATTAAAAATGCAAGATTTACACGCGTAAAATAATTAAACAAGTACGTACGAGATCCCAACATATTTTACTTCTTCTATAATATTGTACATTCATGCAACAAAATTGTTGTGATTATTATTTAACCGTCGGCTGATGATGAGTAATGTAACCTTGACTGATTCTCTTTACACTTTGTACGTTAATGCAGTAAATTTTCTCCAAATGTCACTCAGCTTGTAAACAAAAATGGACAATTTGAGAAGAGGAGATACAATTATTGGGGCCCCGCGGTTCGTTTTTATAGTTGTTGACAATCGGCGACTATAAAAACAAGCCGCGAGATTTGAATAATCGTACTTCTCTTTCCAAATTGTCCATTTCTGCTTAGATGCTGAGGGCTAATTGGAGAGCATTTCCTGTAATCTATTTACAAAATGTATTGGGAGCTGTTCAGAAACAACTTCAAAATTCACATAATTGAGTATATCCCTTTGAAAAACGAAATTATTTTCCGAACAATTCAATGCATCAATTTCACGGGGTGGGCATCAAAAAACATACTTCAAGGATTAAAATTTTTCATGAAAAAAAGATCCGTTAACAATACATTAACTTTGAGGTCTGATATCTAACGTCTGAGGTTTGATATGCGAATTAAAATGACGCAGCGATCTGCGATTGTTCGAGGTATTTTTCTTGGAAGTACCAGTTTTCCTATATATTTCCATTTTTCAACCAGACAGACAGAAGTAACGCGATAAATCGCACTCGAACAATCGCAGATCGCTGTGTCATTTTAATTCGCATATCAAACTTCAGACAGATACTGCATTTTCTATTTATAAATTATAAATGTGGATCTTTATGCAAAATACCAATTTTCTGCATCTGTTACTGGAACTAAAGTATAACTAAGTCCTCCTGTACTTTGGAATTCCTTTGTTTAATTATTTTAATTAATTTCCACATTTACAATGCTACCAGTATTTCAATTTACTGATGCTCATTTCAGTCATGCGTGCGTAAGAGCCATAGTCTATTTATAACGTGCAGGCGGAATTATGCTAATTCAATTACATTGTAATTCAATTTCGAAATTTAATTACATTGTGTTTCAGTTACATAGTAATTCAACTACGTTGTAATTCAAGTACATAATTCAAGCCTTTCAATTAATACAATTGCTAATTATTTTAAATTCAATGCAATTGAAATATATTTTAATTAAAATACAATTTAATTTAAATATAATGGAATTGAGATACAGCTCTTCAAATTAGAATTAGAATTTTTTAGAATTTTTTAGAATTTTTATATTACATTTTATATTACATTTTTTATTTCTCTTTTATATACTCATTTTTGTCTCTTCTCAGTATTTTCTTCTCTGTTATTACACACTAGTTCATTATTTTTTAATTAATGTAATTTAATTACTAGTATTTCGTAATTGTGCTCCAATTGCAAATACGGATTGCGTTGTAATTTAATTGAAAGAGGATCTAAAATATAGGTTACCACTTAATTGTTTATAAAGTAATTGAATTACGATTCCGATTACTGTAATTATTTAATATTGCTATAACTAAGATCAATAGGAACAATATATCTTGAAAAGAATCTCGCATACGGTTTTTTTACGAATACTGAAATAGTTTTCTATTTTCTAAATTCTTTGACGTCCCATTGTATCGTTATTTAGATGGAGGTATAGTCTACGATTCCTTTGAGTAATATGTGTCTGAAAATGAGAACGAGGAAAGAGATTCGAAGAACAAAGGGTAGGAATGAACAATTATCGTGTACACTGTCCATCTGGGCTGGAAAAAGTCAGGGCAAGGAGGTGGGAAAATTTGTTCTGTGCTTTGGGACGGTTCGCTATTGTCTTCCCCGATGGCGAGAATCGATTTACAGGTGGAACACGCCTTCCGGGACAGACGAAATGAAAACTTTTCTCGTGTTTCGATAGGTAGTTGACGCCGGTGACAGCATGTTTGTCCACGCGTTTGGTGCGTACTTCGGTCTGGCAGTCAGCTTCGTGATGGGAATGAAGGAGAAACGAAAAGAGCACCATCTCGAGGGACCATCCTACAATTCGGATATATTCGCGATGATTGGTCTGTTTAATAATTACTCTTAAGCTTGTATCCCACACCCGATATCTGATCACCGAATACTAGCGTTCTAATTTCCGAGATAATAACTAGCAGGTGTTTTCACCCCAGTGGTCACAGGTGCGAGAGTTATTCGCGGCTTGCATTAATATTTAGCCCTTTGCACTCGAAGCTATTTTAATTCGAAATCCAGAAGATGTTTCATGATTTCTATTTTATACGATTTATTGCGATTTATGCAGATGAAATTTAGCCTATTTGCAATTACAGTATTTACAATATTAACAGTCGTTTAATAAAGATTGAAATAAACGTATCTGATATTATTACAAATATTTTGAAAAATATTAAACCAATTTTTAGTGGCGCCTCAGAGTCGCCACTCGAGTGCAAAGGGTTAAAAAGTGGTTTATAAAACCTTTCTACAATTATACATTTAAAATCGAAATTTCTACAGACTAACTTAACTCTTTTGTATGCAATCGAAATGTCTACAATATTTCGAGCTTAGTTGTTCAAAATATGTTGTATACATTGGTTTTACGGAAACAAGATTTAATCGTTAATCTTAAAAGTTAATCGATGTAGAAGTGTACAAAGAAGTGGGGATCCGGATTGATCTCGAGATATTTTGTCAAGTATTACGAAAAATCACATACAAGGGTTAACGAGCATAGAAATGAGTAGAAAACGTGTTTTTACAGTTACAGGTTTTTATTCAGTTTCAAGGAAAATGAATAGTTTACTGAGAAATTGATCAGACCTAACCAATTGAATTAAAATTTTAACTAAATGATAAACTTGTATATAATTATGCATAGCATGAATACATTAATTACGCGAGCTAGTTATGAATATAATTTAGCTTTACTTTGATACAACATGGGGATTTAATTGTATAATTGTTCACTAATTGTTTGCAAGGGAACACGCTGCTTATCTTCGAACAAAAATTTTTGTTTTAAAAAATATTCTTGAATTTTCTTGAAGGCACAAGATGAGCCACTAATTCCTTTTTTATTCATTTCATTGTTGATCTGTTGGATACGGATGAAACGCGCCCTATACATTGCCTAATACTTCTTATTATAACTGATTTATGTGCAAATCATTAGCGTCATGAATGTTCCATCATTTTGTCACAGGTTGTACTTACAATTAGTTAGCTTGAACAAATTATAGGAAGATTCTTTGGCCTTGTTTATAGCTTTGGCATCTGCAAAACATTTTCGCTGAGTTGCATGCTGTAATTTGAGACGTACGTATATTCGCTAATCAGCGGGTGTAGAATCATATATTATAAAGAAACCAAGGCACATTTCTTTATCCTCTCACTTAAAGTCATTTGTGACCAAAGGATTCACCAGAATCATCGCTGCTATAGTCGTGGACACAATACATTCTGAGTCACCAGATCGGCCGGCTAATCACCTTCTTGCAGTAATCTAATCTTGCACCTAATTCGAGTTCAAATCAAAGTCAATTGTCCCAACTACCGCAACATGATTACTCTATGGCCAGATCGATTTCAGGACCTCAAAATATCCTGTCCGCGACTATATACCACACTCGTATTTAACACGTTGAGTGCCGTGTCGGTCACATATGAGTGACCCTAATTTATAACTAGGTTTTGAAAAGTTTAATTGTGATATATTGGACAAATTGATATTTAAAACCAGGATATTTAAGATACAAAAGATTAAAGCAAATATCTCCTATGGTAAATTTTAATTTTCTGGTTTCGATTTCGTTAATTTAATGCAAATAAATTTAATTAATTTTAATTAAATAATAATTTTCAAATCTAGGAAAATAATTCCGTCACTCACATACACTGGTGTGCATAATTCTGTGACCATAAATAAAAACTCTGCAAGTCACAATTTAAAAAAATTTAAGTTAATGCATTAATTGAATCGTACCATATAGGGTTTACTTTATAAGAAAAAACATTTCGAAAACAAATTCTATATAGTCAAAACAATTATGCAATTTGAAACACTACTAATGTAGAGAATTAGTGATTAGAACTTTAGGCAACAATATCTCGGAAGTGAAAACATATGACTTGCGCCGTTCTTCCATGCAGCCACAGAATTATAGACTCAAAGTAATTTTTACAGTGTTACTGATATTTAAATAATAACTTAACAAAATTTCACATTTGTATATTTCTGTTTTCTATTATTTCTAATATTGAAATATACAGATATGATGTTTTGTTATCTTCTTTTTTCAAATATATAGGGTGTATCAACCACAGGAGGCCACCTACAGTACTATGAATAATTATAAACTCAAAGTTACTTTCACATTTTTACTGATGTTTGAACAAAAGTAAAGAAAAACTATATTTGTATATTTCTATTTTCTATTATTTCTATAATATGAAAATATACAAATAGAACGTGTTCTTTATTTTTTAATTATTTTTTTTATTAGTTCTTTAGTTTTTAATTATTCATATCACTGTATATGGGTGGCATGGCAGTCAAAGCGTTAACGAAACGTGTGAATGTCTCCCAAAGTGTATCAAAGGGTGAATGAAACCATTAAAATATCTCCCAAAGCAATAGTTTTTCGACATAAATAAGACATATTTATACAGAATTCCGAGGTTCATCGAATCGTGCACAAAAAAAATTATGCAATTCCACAAAAAACCAAAAAGATGACCTGCGCGTGTCCTTCGAGCGTATACTTGTGAACAAATTAGCGACACTGGATTACATCCCCCTCGAAAAATTCTGGAGATAATCGCATATTTATTATAACTATACATGACATTTATTAATTATGTAGTATATTATATTTATATTATGTAGTGTATTATATTTATATTATGTAGTATATATTATATTTATTTATGTAGTTATAATAAGATTTCGTATCACTCACACATGTCAGTTAAACATTAAACCTCGAAATAGCATTGCAAATGATAGTTTATTTGCGACAGGTACGGTGTTCTTGTGGCTTTTCTGGCCGTCGTTTAACAGTGCCGCCCTCGAAGGAGACGACCAACAGAGAGCCATTATAAACACCCTTTTGTCGATCTCGGCCAGCTGTGTGATCGCGTTCGCTACCTCGGCCGTGGTCTCGAAGGACAGCAAATTCAACATGGTGCATATACAGAACTCGACCCTGGCCGGTGGTGTGGCCATCGGCACCGCGGCAGGTACGACGTGTATTAATTAATTGGTCGACCTATACAGACGTTGAACCGCGGCTAACCGGTGCAACATTTTCTGTGTAAACATAGGCATGATGTGTGAGCCAGTGGGTGCTCTGATCGTGGGACTGCTGGCCGGACTGCTGAGCGTGCTTGGTTACAAATACCTCACGGTAATTGATTCCCTCCTATTTTATTATAAGCTTTGTGCTCGCGTCGAACATTAATTTGACCAATTCAGTTAATTGATGTGTACATAATAAATTATGTCAGGTTAATTGACATTTTGATCTTACAGACTGTTAGTCATCTCTCGCTTTTCGCACACTGGTACGTTTCGAGTTTACTTTGTTCACATATTGATTCATATTGACGAGAAGTGTTGTGAAGGGACATTTTAAGTATACTGAAGGTGGGAGAACTAGTTAGAGCGATTAAAATAATACAGAAAGGTTTATCTAATAATTTAAGATGATATAATAATTTAATATTGTTGCCTTTTGTTGCACTACATTTAGTTGCATTCATAAATATTAATGTCCCGTTGAATACTACGAATTTATAAAAGAGAAAAAATACAAAGGAATTTTTTCAGGAAGTTGAGAAAATTGCAACGTAGATTAATACAATACAACGTCATAAAAATAATATAAAAAGTAGATATTCCTTCTATAATCATTTTCGGTTTTATCCACACCGGAAGGATTAGTGGTACATATATAACTATAATAGATAGTTAATGCTTCCAATGGTACCTAGCAGAATTAATATAGTCTTTTATTTGAAACAGAAATATTCATCGCATTCCTCCTCTCTACATGGCATTAACCTACACTCAGGTTTAAAACCAAATTTTTATTGCAAAATATTCGAGTACATTATTATTGTTATATCATTCAAATTCGCAAAAAGTAGGAAGATTAAAGAAGTCATCATACTTCGAAATAAAATACTTTGAAAGTTATACAAATTTTGAAATTTGTGATTTGGCAGTCAATGTGTTAATAAGAATTTACGAAATACGTTTCGAAGATTTATGTCAGTCACATACATACTGAAAATTTCACCAAAATCGGCTGATGCAAACAAACGATAACTGAGAACTGTGGAAATATTTATATTTTCACTAATTTTAATTGTTTACAACTCGTAGCAACTTTTATTCAACTTTCACGAAATGTTCAGCTTATAAGCCGCCATACTTGAAAGTTTGAAAGCCGCTTTGCGATTTTCTGTTGTAGGCAGCTTTTTTGCAATCTGTCTCACATTATATCCTTCATTATGATGCATACAGCACTTCGCTGTTTAATAATGGGCTATCTCCGTGTAGTCATGCTGAATATCTAAAATTTGCTTCAAAATGGAAATAGTTCTTATCGTACTCAATGTAATAAAATTTATAACAAAATGTCATAACTGGAAATGTTACGTTTAAATGACTTCTGATCAACAAAGCATATTGGAAACGTGCAGGAAGACTTATATCTACTTTAAAAAAAAATAAAGAAAAAGTTAGCAACACTCACGCATATTAAAAATTAAGTAAAATAAATAATTTATAAATAGTGAGCTTAATAAATCAGTTTCATTTGCTAACCTATTAAATAAATTTTCTTTACTATGGACAATTATTTTTAGTGTACCTAGTGACACGAGATTATTGCTTGTCCAAAAGTACAAATTTTGGCTGCTGGTAATGTTCCTGTGCTATTGCGCGGCCCTGTAATTTATCGATTTTCGTCGGAGTCGGTGAACGCGGCACACGCCACAGCTCCTTTCACTCGAGTATAATGACATAACTTTTTTAATTTTAATATTTTAATACTGAATTTTTTTAATGATAATTTTCTAATTAAAATGAGATCAAACATGATATAATTTCGATTATATTTATTTACTTAATACTTAATATGTAATTCATCTTATTCTATTATAATAATAATAATCATGCATATACTAATTAGATAAGTGCAAAATTATATCCTACATTCAATTGTTTTATTGCGTATCATCCTTGGAATTGTCTAGTATCGTGGCCTACGGTGATGGTTTTCTTCTATTTCCTAATAACAAATAATGTACAATTTCAGGATTGGTGGAAAAAATACCATAAACTGTTCCTTCATATTCTACGTCATGCGCGTAGGCTTGACCTCTCTTAGTATCTGTAAATCGAGACACTGTCTCTCTTAGTGTCCCTAAATCGCGGCCCGAATAGCATAACTTCACTGATATTTTCTTTCAAACATAAATTACTTGCTAAGTATAATGAATAAATATGGTCTAAAACATGTCGTGTTTGGTATCATTTTAACTGGAAGAATCTGATTAATATATTAAAAAAATTTTCATGTATAAAAAATTAGAAATGCAAAAGTTAAGTCATTGTTTTTATTCTAGCATTACAATGTATGTATTCATAGTAATGTACACCGGCATGCAAGACGACCCGCGAGGCTCGAAGAATGCAATCCAAGCCGCCTTCGTAACTGTTTTCGATTCAATTTAGTATTTTTATACTATTGTGACAGCTTGTTTCGTGAAAAATCACCGAAATGGAAATCTGCCCCTTTTATTAATTTATTGAATACAATATTAAAAGATAATATATTAACACTCACAACAATCTGAATCCTCCCATTTCTTATTCATCATTCGACCATTCAATAATTTCACTCTCACTTTTCTCATATTATTCAATCCTTCAATTATAACGACTCAATAAAACTAATTCCACATCATGCATTACTAAATAAATACAAATAAATAGTTTTAGTAAACTGTTAAAAAATAATTCATTAAAAATGCCGCAATTGTTCCGGCCTCTCTCCTCTATTGTTTATAAAATACAATCGCATAATACCAAAATTCCTCGAATAATTTTATAGATTCATAGATCACGATACAATTAACTTTTGTGCAATTCAGTTTTATTATCGGGGGCAATGAGCGTCCGAACAATACGCTTTGTGGGGATAGAATTTTAGAAGTACTCGTCGCGGACAAAGCTCGAGCTCCGATAGAGATTCTGTCAGGTACTATTAAAATGAAACTTGACTAAATATTTGCGTAATCCTTTGATCTCGTTATAGTACACTCGAAATGTTTGCGCAAAACCTCGCGGTCAAGTATGCTGAATAATTGTTTCAAAACGTACGTGCAAACTTTCGCGAGTCCGGGGGATGAAATAAATGCTCGGGGGGTGCGTTGTGTGTGCGCGCATTTCTTTATTAAACATCTATTAGGGTACTAGAGAGAGTACCTTATCGGGCGCCGCTAAATTTAATTTACGCGCGATTCATAATCGTTACAGCGTGCCGTGCGCGACGACGACGCCGGCGTCGGTGTTGGCGTCGGCGTCGGCGTTGGCGTCATCTATGCGCGTCGTTCCATCGACGGAACCTACTTTCCGTGGAAATTTATATTCCACGTATATAGTGTTACCGGCGTGAAGTTTCCCCGCCACTTTGGCAGCGTAAAAATTTCAAGCAACGTAGATAGATCACAGAACTCGTCAACGCGCGCGCCCGGTTATGCGCCCTACATGATTACTGAGGCCGGATACACCGTTTACGCTGCCCTCAAATATTCCGGTTCGTCCGACGGAATTACATTGTCAATTTTCTGGCAGCTCTTCTAAGCATTTCATGGAAGATGCGCTTCTTCTGTGCTGCTTCGTAATAGGATGAAAAAGAAAGGCAAAGAAAGAGATCTTTTCACCCAGCGAGTTCAGATCGTCGTGAGAAATGAATAAGCATCGGAAAGTTCACTGAACTATTAATGATAGACATCGAGGTACATCCAATAACGATTTTGCTCTCTGAAAAAAATTGTTTTAACAAATAGAGTAAAGAAACCAATTACTGTGCCCGGTTGGCTATTCTGGTCTGTGTGCCTTTGTTCGCTACTACAAACAACTTTAGCAACTTAATTGGCATTTCTTAAGAACCTAAAAATAAATTTCAACATTTTTTTTACCGATACAAATTTTCCCATGAAATAAGCATAAAATATTGTTTGAATAGTAGGAAAGAAAATAGTTAAGGAGCCAAATTGTACTGCGCACTTATGATCTACGAAAATCCATTACTATAGGGCTGGTAGTCTTCACTCCGTTTCCATTGATGTTTTCATTTAGTTTCTGTATGTTTAAACAAATCGTCCATGGATAGTGGATTGTAACATTATTTTCGTATTAACCTATGAAAATTACAGATCCGTATTTCATACGGATGCCATCGTTCAGAAGTTATATTAACTAAGAAATAATTATCATGTCAATTTAAAACAACATAAATAGGATAATAGACTCAACTAAAAATATAAGTAATGTCATTATTTTGTTTAAAGAATTCAAAAACTAAATTAAACTGTAGAACTGAGATATGTATACAAATTATAATATTTTAGTATGATATACTTTTACTTTTTCGATCCCAGTGTATAATACAGAAAACGTAGATGTGAAAAAGATTCAAAATTGTAAAGAAGTAGTATAATAATAACCTTAAGAATGTAAGAAAAATTGCAGAAAATTCGAGTTTTTTGTCGAATAAAAGATGTATGTACAGAACGCGTGTACCACGACCAATCTTATTTTAGAGTCACATCGTACAATCGCGTCGTCGATCCGTTTTCAATGAACTTAGTGAAATTGGGAAGGTCGGATAATCATTGGGAAAAAGTTTCGCCAGTTTCGATGGAAGTTCTTTTAATCATCCGTCGATTCATCCGCGACTCCATATTCTTTATGTACTTTGCTCTTTCCGGTTCGCGCTTCTTTCCCCGTTTCTTCGGTGGAACTTTCGCTCCGGGCCCACGGATCAAATGCAGTTCGAGCGCATTAATTAACGATTCGCCATTAAGGCGGTGGAAGCCTCTGTCTCGGCAATTCGCGCCAATACAGAAGAGAGGAGACGACACCATGGAAGGGCTCTGGCCGGGTTCCTTCGTAAACCGCGGGAGCCCAAGAGGCACTCCGCGGTATCGTTAAAAGATTCAAGCAAATAGATTCTCGAACAAAAGCGGCCACGGGAGGCGTCGTTCCGTTCGAGTGGCGACCGGTGAAATAAGAGAAACGCCGGGAATGAAAAACGCGAAGTTTAACGAACTCGTTGACGCTTATCGGGTCGACGCTTCTGCACTCACGATTCGACAGCACTCTTTCTCTCTCTCTTTTTCTCTCCTCTCCCCCCTCTCCCTGCCCCTCCGTCTTTCACTCTCCATCTATTATGTTCCTGACCGTTCTCCGACCTCCGATCACGGTGAAAAAAGCTTCAATCGCTAATACAGACCTCAGACGATTAAATTTGAACGGTCGATGCTTTTGAGTCCGATCGATTTTTATAGATCGTTAACTATCGACGAAAAATTTGCAACTGCGAAGCGGATACTTGTGTGAAATGTACCAAGAGAATTAGCCATTACGTGAAAGATTTAGTGCGCGAATTATTGTCTACACTTTTTATTCGAAGCGATGCTTTGGACTGTAAAGGATTTATTTGCTAAATATTACCAGCTGATTTTTGATAAAAGACATCTTAAAGACATCTGGTCTTTAAGACGTCTCCTTTTAACGGGCACCTTTCAAAATAGAATAATTTTGTTCAAATTGAATGAAATGACTGAATCTTTTGGAGATGTTAGAAGGACTAGTTCAATGACTAATTACTTCTTTTTAATTTTGCTATTACTCGGGATGAAAAGAAGATAAAAGATTCACGATTTGTAACATTTTTATCTATGCCTATCACATAAATTTAAACATTATGTTTTGTAGATCTCTGTAACTTATATGCATACTAAAAATGTTATCGAAATCGGTTGAAGTTGTTATAAATTACAAACAATTAAAGACAGCGAATATCGCAGTTTTCCACGACTTCCGACCAAAAATTGTGAGGAACGCTTATGATTTTACGATCTAATTTGTTGTCATTCCAAGTAATAACAAAATTTTTAAAAATATTTTAGTCATAGTACAGTAAACTAATCTTTATAACAGCTCCAAAAAATTAAAGTGATTTCAATGAATTTGAAAATGTTATTATGTACTAAAAAATGTCGGAATATTAATACGAGACATTGTACGTGGCTCTGTTCTTAAAACAAACTCGTTTGGATATGCGTTTCACGGTGAACATTCTTGATAAAAGAATAACAAAACGGACAGTGTATACAGATGTTTATTGCACGCGGGATAGAGACTGATACTTACTGCGGGCAAAAAGTCGATGGTGTACGCGATAGCGATATTTTCTGTGGAAATCGCAACCGTGAACCGCTTGAAAATAAAACTAAAAGTTACTTCAACACAGTGCGTAACATCCACTTAGAATTCCTGCTTTGTTATCTTTCGTTTATTTAGCGTCCGTGAAAATCTACGTTTTCCACGTCACGGTCGGAGGGAAGCATATAACACTAAATACGACCGTATCAAAAAAACATAACGCTGAGAGATCGCACGGTTTTTAAAGCAAAAGTAGCGGCGCGTATTGTACACGCGCTATTATTAATAATCATTAAAACTTTATACGTCGCGTTCTACAAACCATTTCAATGCAAACACAATTCTAGTTGACATTAACGCACAACAACTTTTCAAACAGACAGTTTCGCGCATAAATTGATGACGGTAATAAGAGCTTTGGATAAACTTGCCGATTGCTGAGATACGCTGAGAGATAAAATTTTATTTCTAGCTATGAACCTATATAGTCTCGAAAAATCGAACATAAACCAGAAACAGGTAAAATTTTATTCGAAGGAAACATCAGCCTTAAAAGACACCCGAAAGGAATTTTAAGAGTAACTATCAGATCAGCTGAACCGGGGTTGGAAATATTTATCAAATGTGATTCCATGCAGTTTCTTGTCCGGGAAATTCTTTATTCCCGTCTATGAAAAATTCATAAATATTATCGCTACAGTTTATGCGCAAAAGAGAATTTACCTTTTTAATCATTCGAGAGGAACAAAGGGACTAAAGTGAACAGACCCTTACAGCCACGCTGTAGCTCCATACAATTCGCCTGTTTTCATTATTCTAGATTAAAATCAACGATCCTCCGTTTAATCCAAGTAACGAAAGCGCAGTAACTTCTAACGAGTGATGTCGACGAGTGTTCATCACCCTTCAATCTGTTACAGCCTCTGATACATAAACATCTCCGGGTGCATGACACATGCGGCGTCCACAATCTGCACGGAATGCCGGGTGTTCTGGCTGGCATTTTCGGCGCCCTGATGGCTGGCATGGCTACGAAAGAAACTTACAATAATTCCCTTTATGAGGTACGTAACTTCCGGCGTACAGCGGTACCTATCGCAATTCTATTTAGTCAAGTATCACTAAATGAATCATGTTACATGTACCTGTAGTAAACGTTTATTTCAACGTTTATTATCTTAGACATAATGAAGTCAGCCTGAGATTGAGGCAATCTCTTGAAGTCAACGTTCGTTTAGTCTCCGTGCCGTTCTTATACTTTTAAGACTTGTATCGTGGCTTGAATATTTTTTAGGAGAATATGGATAGAATCTGGGAGATACATTTTAGTAAATAATTCGTTGTTATAGATCCTTTTACTTAACCAAGAGATAGGAAATATAACGTTGCATTAATACCAAAATGTCATACTGATTATAAGCTCTAACGTTTATTATAATTGAATAATAATAATTGAAATAATAATAATTGAATAATATCATAAAGAGTATTACTTTAATGAAAATTATACAGAGTGTTAAAAAAAAACATTCATGTATGCGGTATATAGGACGCACGACACTAAATAAAAAAAGCCTTAGTAAACATAGGTCGGAAGGTCAATTGTTTCTGAGTTATAAATATTTTTGTTTGCTAGCCTCACGATTGACTTCTTACTGACTTTTCGTAAGCGAATCCAACATGTCTGTCAAATAATTTGTCAGACATGTGGAATTTCCAAAAGAATTCGGAATTGTGTAAGAAGGAGATGACAAACGTGTATAGTAATGGAAGAAGGACACGTGGAAAGTCTTTTGCAAATATCGAAAAGTGAGAAGTAAGTCAATCACGATGCTACCAAACAAAAATGCTCACATCTCAAAAACGGTTGACCTTTCGACTTATGATTACTAAGGCTTGTCTACTCAGTACAGTGTGTCATATTTATGCCATGTAAATATTGAATACCTTTTTTTCAAAAACCCTGTATAGTTAGAAAGAAATTTTGTGATACGAATGTGAAAACTGGTTGAGTTGCTGGACGAACCTTCTATCTTTGGTTAATTATAAATAAATTCAGTCTTAAGAATCTATCTGAGTGCTTAACCCTCTAATAGCTTAGAGTAATTAATAATTATCAGATTTTCTAATCTAATTTCATTTTTAGCAACAATGTAGCAAAAGTGTCTGGCAATGTTACTTCTCCTTTGTAATCAAGGACATTGTGCATTGCAATCTCTTTCTTCACCGAACTTTCGCTTTACATATCGGAATAAACTCAATCCTAGTTACATTGTGTATTCATTATTATATGTATAAATTTTGTATACCTATATAAAACAGTGCAATTATCCATAATAAAATATTGAGGACATGATATTGTTAGATCGAACATTGTTCTGCAATATAATGGATTTAAGAACCAGTAAAAGTACTAGTTGCATGAATTGTTTTCAACTTTTGACCAGCTAGAATTGCAATCGGTACCACTGTGCATCGACCGATGTCCCCCACGCTGTTACAGAAATTAATCGGCCGGCTGTTCGGGTAATTAACTTCGTAAGGGATACTTCGCTAAGTATGCGGAGTAGCCACCGCGCCACGCCGCGAGTTCCTAACTGAGCTGAATGGCGCTGAGACCAAACTTACTCGGGTCCGGTTGCAAAAACCAGCAATTGCTTAATCTATTAACCGTGAAACGGACGTTTCAGTCACTGTTCGCAAGAAATTCGTAATTGTTATTCTACCCCACGGAAACCTTGCCCGAACTAACCCTGGCGGTGGGTCTTACTTCTCGTTTTTCTGTAAGACCATGCCATTTTTATTACATCTTTATGCGAATAGAATTTGAAATTCGAGGCTCGAAGTTTGCATAGACCATAATCGAGATTTTTTCTATTTGTATGAATTATTTATGCTTTCCTTTTGAACAGATATTTCCAGCGAGGGCGCCAAGTTCTGGGGATTTGCTGACCGAGCTGATGGAAGATTATAACAATATATCACCGGGGGTGAATAGAACTGCACTACAGCAAGCTGGATATCAGTTATTAGCTCTCGCAATTACTCTGGGCATCGCCATTGTATCCGGATTAGTAACAGGTCATGATTTTTTATACATTGTTCCAACAATCAATGGTATTCTGTTTCTGATTCATATTAACAAATATTAGTAACAATTTTGCTATTAGTAATAGACTGCAGATCTTTATATAAAATACAAATCTTACACATTAATTGCACAAAGCAGGAAATGCATAGGCATGTATTTCTTCTTTTAACAATTTTAATAAGTTACAAATAGTGGATTTAAATTCTTCAAATCTTCTTCATTTTTGTGATACATAAATATATAAAATATATAATTTACTTATCGAAAATCTTGTTGACAATAAAAATTTTCCTGTACTTATTGATTTCAATACAATCTTATTCAGAAAGTACAATTTAACAATGCAGCCGATTAACAAATTATGTTGCAGGTTTAATACTGCGGTTGTCAGTCTGCGGTTCCATTTCTGAGGAGTTGAAATTCGACGACGAGGCTCATTGGGAGTTGGAAGAAGAGTCCTCGGACGAATCGAAAGTTAAAGAAGGAACCAACTCCGGTGATCAGTTGCCGATGGCTACTATCTGAAGCGAGTAACACTTATTAGCTGCACAAGAAACAGAAGTCTGTCCCATTCATTAAATATTGTTCTAACTTGGCTAGTGCTATTGGACTTATTGTTTTTCTATAATTGAACAATGCATTTTGTTTTCTAGTAAAGGACACTCAATAGAGGCGCGAAATCAACAGGTAGCATGGACGCCAACAAGTGAGGAAGCAATAATGCAGAAAACAATACTGTTCAAATAAAAACATTCAAGACGAACACATATCGATAATTACAAATGTAATTTTTATAGAAGAGCAACCAGCAACGTACATACAATATATGTATAACATTTTTATTGACATTATTTATATTTTTTAGAAAACTTTCTATAAATTTATATAATAAATAATTTGTAACATAAACAGATTCAATATAATATATGTACGGATGTATCTGGAAATTGCACAGCGAAATTTACCGGATCATCAAGCTTTTTGCATATGTTTCTTTATTTGAATCGAAGTTTATAATCTGCGTTGTTAAGGCATCAAGAGGAATAAGTTTCTCGACACGATGGTATTGTTATCCGTTCTAAATTTCTGTATGTCATTGTAATGATAATATCATGTGTAATAATAATATCAATGATTCATTCCCTGAATCTGCCAATAACAGTCCACAAAATCTCTCAGAATGAATAAGTTCAATATTTTATTATTAGAATCAACAATTATTTCATCAGAGCGTGTACTACAGCTTTCGCGTTCAGCGACTTCAGATCCGTGTACGTCTGTCCGGTACCAACAAAAACGATTGGTTGTCCGGTAATGTACGTCATAGAAATCGCCGCGCCTACCTGTAAAATGATCGAACAATAAGTGGCTTATCAAGTTCCAGAATCGGGTTCGCCTTTAAGTAACAGGTAACATCGTTGAATGCTGCCCTACCTTATCATCGATTGTATCAAACTTAGTCAACACGATCCCGTCAATGATATGAGGATTGTTGGATTGACTATGATCAGCCAACGCTTGATTGAATTTCACTAATTGATCAACAGCTTCGTTACCAACGAGAGCTTCACCGACAAAAAGCACTAGATCCGGTTCGTTCACTTTGATCAACTTGGCCAAGGCTCTCATCAACGGCTCGTTGTCTTGCATTCTGCCAGCAGTGTCTACCAAGACTACGTCAATCCTAGAGTCCTTGGCAAACCGGATCGCTTCCATGGCTATGCCAGCTGCGTCTTTACCATACCCCTTCTCGTACAGTTGAACCATAGACTGATTTTCATGCTTCTCCGGGGGGTGCAAAGCATTCAAATGACGCGTGTGAGTTCTCAATTGCTCAACCGCGCCAGCTCTGAAATTAAATTAGCTATTCATGAATTTGTTCTAAATTGTTAACCATTGCACAATACGTTTCAAAAATATGCTAGTTCCCCTAGTATTCGAATATTTCATTCTCTCAATATAAACCTTGGTATAATACTATCTTGTTATTATAAAGTGTTCATGCTGAAGTAATACAATCACTTATTTCGAAAAAGTATTGAATATAAAACAAACTTTTGTATATGGAAATTAAATAGTACGAGAAAGCGCACGTGTTTATGAAGATCAACTTTTTTTCATTATTAAGTTAAGAATAAAAACGGCCAAGTTTTATTTTTGAAATGTAACTATATATGTAATGGAACACTCTGACTTTCCTAATTTCCGTACATGTTATTATGATTCGGGAAGTCCTGATCCCACACTCAGCCATCCTGCGATAATATTCGCCCTCTGTCTCTATATCTGTCGCGTACTCACAGCACATCATCGTCATCTTTTTGGAGACATCATTTACTTATATTTGTTGATATATCATTTGATAATGCGTTTTAATTCGACCCAAGAACCTATAAAATATATACTCGATTTTGAATAGTTTTTGAGATGTTATGCATAAAAGTTCACGAAAAATGGAAGATAAGTTAGGTAAATAAAAAGTATTGATGACTTAAAAACCTACCAAAAATTTATCGCTGTCTTTTTTGAATTGCTTAAAACCAAAGATGTGTTACATGCAGCACTATTAATATTTCCAATTCGACTGAGTTTTTATATTGTTATTAGGTTTGTACATGTAACAAAAAATATGTTTTCACTTAAAAAACAAAACTTGACCATCTCTTGCATTAACAATGCAATAAAACTTATTTTCATCAATTCTAAGCGTTCGTACCATTTTATTTCTAAAATTTTTGTTGTATATGAATACTTCAACAAATAATTGACTGATCACATAAATGTCGACACATTATGAAATGATAAAAGGTAAAAAATAATATAATCGCAAAACAATTACTATTTGCAGTCAATCATTACGCATAATTTCAAATTTGTTTATAAAATGTCAATCTACGAACTTCAAGTTTTATTATATTATATAATTTTTATCTTAGAAACTACTTTTCGAATAAACCTAAATTTTTTGGTTTTACTGTAGACAAATTTACTTACTGTAATTATCTTTCTATTGCAATAATTGTATTAGTTACAAACAAATTTTTGAACGCTGAGGACCCATATTTTTTTTAGAAATATAACTTTATAATTATTAATTACCGCTCGCACTTTTACATTACTTCCAATATAAACGACAGCACAAATTTTAAAACAGAATAACTTTCTTAAAATTGGACCAAACGATTTGAGTTTTCTCAAAATGCTGGAGCAACTAGTTGGAATAACAACAAAATTAAAAATTACGTTTTCTAACATTTTTTACCTTTTCATATTTTCGACAGTTAAAACTATCTATAACTGTTTGTAGTTGACAAGGTTAAACGATTTCGATGAAATTTCAGCATGCAATAAGGTACCGAAATCTACATAACGTATTCTTTAAATTTTCATCACAGCCTAAGATAAAAGAAGACAATAAACGTAATATTTTGTTATTTATTTCTACGAATTGTAACTTATGCAAAAATTTTCTTCCACATTGCCTAATAATGTAGTCTTTCTAATGTCTGAAAAAAATCAAGTTATTTGATTTAATCTTAAACAAGTTATCCAATTTTTAAATTTGTGCTATCTTTTTGTTCAGAATTCATATCAATGCAAAATTTTGTACGTTACTAGAAGTAGTGAGAATTCCGCAAACTATAAAACTTTTTTCAAGAAACGTGAATAATCTTTTGAAAAATAAAACCTACACTAGATAAATACTTATCTAGCGCCGATAAAATATTCGAAGTGAAATTTAAAAAATATGGTTTATTAAAAAATCATATTGTTCAGCTGTTTAGAGATAAATATATATACTTTCAAGATGTACTGTAACAGTTCACAAAAATAATCATGAAATAATCATACCTGAAAGTATCACACGCAGCAATAAGCACACGGAAATTATTCTCAATGAGCCAGAAGCAAATTTTTGCCAGATTCGTTGATTTCCCTACACCATTAACCCCACAGAAGGCCATCACATATGGTCTCTTATTCTTTTTGGCTTCTATCGCGTCTCGCAGAACGTCTACACGCCTCTTCGGGGATAATATTTGTACCAATGCGTCCGTCAAACTTGCTTTAATGGTATTGGTCACGCTGTCAAATGTACCAAGCACCTTTCCCTCCAATTTCACACCAACGGAATCGCACAATTTTTGGGCAATATCGGCAGCTACGTTTTTTGCGATCAAATGATCCTTCAGTTTTTCCAAAACTGGAGCCATGTCGTCGTATTTCAAGCTCTTATTGCCAACCAAGCTTCTGAACATGGAAAACATACTACTGGATTTCTTTTGTACTTGCGGTTTGGAATTTACAATTTCCTGGTTCGATTCTTCCTCCGACTCACTCTCTACTTCTAAGTCGCGGATGGATCCCTTCATCTGGCCCACTAACTATAAAATGGCATTAAATAAGGTTTAATGCTTAGTAATGATTAAACTCAACCATTCACAGTTACTTCAATTTGTCATTCGTAAATATATATCTAAATACATTATAAACTTTTTCATTCTTTTTAGAGATTGACTTTACCCTCTGAACAGTTTGTATAGTATGAATAAAATATAGGTTTATGTTACACATAAATTATTCTACCAACATAAAAATTGTCATAATTTTTTGATGATGTATAAGAAAGGAATATATTGAATTAATTAAAAAACTAATGTGGGTTAAATGGTGTGAAATTACTGTTGTATCAGCTGGCACATAATCTCCACCTTCTTCTGGCTTATCTTTGGTGCGCTCTAATGTAGCTAGATCCTTGGTGGTCCCACCTAATTCCCATACACGAGGTTTCTTACCAGCTTTTTCTTGTTTACGGCTTTTCCTATAAATTAGAAATTGCTAAGATTGTGGTGTTAAAAATCATTTTCTTAATCTCTAGTATAATGAACCTACTGTTTCTCAAGTTTCTTCTTGTGAGGGTTCATGCTTTGAGCCAATTTCATACGGTTTGCGATTAAAATGTCTTCACCTATTTCCCCATTATGATTATGATTATTTGTTTGATTATTTTGTACATCCTGTTTTGGGATCTCATGAACTTTTACTAGAAAATCAAATGAAAATGATGAGATGAAGTAGTTAATTCTATGAAATACAAAGTATGCATTAAAAGTTTCTCATAAAAACATTTTAGATATGTTAATAAACAAAGTTGTGCTAAAGAAACTAACTTTTCTAGAAATCCAGCTATTGTTAGTATGATTATAATTGTTTATTCAAAAGAAGAGAGGTGTGATACTTTGACAGTTAGGTATATGAGCAAAAGTGTACATTAAATCTCTTTTTTTGAAAAACAGGTTATAGCTGGAAACATGCAAGTGATGCATTGCATGTAAAATCCAAAACCACTTACTTTGATCATCTTTATTAGTATTAATTCCCTTCTTCTTTTTACCTAGAAGCGAAGAATAAGATCCCTATATCCTGTTAGTGATACCCACATTAGAAAGAATACTACCTAAATGATAATTACTTGTGATACTATCTAACACAGATTTCTTCGAGAATTTATTAGAAGCAAGTGAATATCTTTTTAGAAGCCTTCCTCAATCTCGTGAATTGTAAATTATTCTATGAATTTGTTGATATAAGATAACAACTATTGTACAAGAAAGAAGGATACTTCAGCAAGATATTTAAAATAAATACAAATATTACTAAACAGAAATTTAAAAATGTCTATTACATACCCTGTTTTTTATTATCTTTATCATCCTTCCGTTCGATCATACTAGCAACAGTCTTTTTAGACTTTTGACTCTCATCGAACGTACGCATTTGTTTGGGTATTTTAGCCTGTATCCGTGCCCATTGCTCAGCCATGGCAAGTACATTTTCATAATTACTTTGAAATTCAAATTTATAAAACCATTGAGACCTTTCCAATTCATTTTTAAATCTGTCTCGGAACTCTAAATGGATATCATTTAAAAATTTATCTACATATGATAATTGTAGTATTTTCTGGTATGCTACAACAAATACCAGCTCAAACTCATTGTCAAGTTTATATTGTAGACGTAAAGAATCATGTTCAAAAGTATGATTCCCTGTACGCTCCTAAAAACGAAAATTATTGAAAGTTACGAAGGCAAAAATATTATCAATATTTATTGCAACTTTAATTTAATGATAACAGATTCCATAAATTATCCATGAAATAACAAAGTAACATGACAAAGGAACTAGCAAACAAATGAAATTATAATTCATTACTGTAGAAGGACCAAAGTCCATCAGGTAAATTATTGGTATTCATGTCAAAATTTACAATTGAAATATTAATTCTAAACATCCCATGGTTAAATTGTTGTATGTGAAAAGTCATCCTCCTATTTCTATTTATATTTTAGATTTCGTGTGTAGTTTACGTCTGTCAAAAGAATCCATATGGACAGAGTGAAAAATAAAAAAAAATAGGAAACCTTAACAAAACACTTACTTGCAATATGACACTTCGTATAAGTGCATTAACACTAGGAGCAAATAGTTGCGAGGTATTTTGGAAACACCAAAGTACAATCCCTCCTTTACTAAATATAGTAAATAAGTCGAGCATTGTTGCACTATTTTTTATAATAAATGTTTGTAATTCAACACTTAGTGGTCTAACCTAGTAGTGATCGCGCAATTTGATTTCTGTACACGTCAGATACTGCGTGAAACATAGACCAAAATGTACAAGAAGGCAGGTTGCTAAACTGAAAAGTTATAATCCAACCTTAAAAACCCTAGCATCACAGACGAGACAGTGTTGTTGCGTGACCACGCGAACGTAGTTATAAATAGCGCCTCTAGTTACATAGGACATAAACTCAGTTGATGGCGATAAAAGGGAAATTCAAACATAATAGTTTAGAATAGGTAAACATAACCAGAGAGAGGTTTCCTACGAAATCTTCAATAAGAATTTGTTTAGGGAGACTAATCGAGCAACAGAGGAAAAGTCACGTAGCTCACGTGACTCTCAGACGATTGTTTCTTATTTCACAATATGAGTCGAAACCTGAGCCCTTCAGGACAGGAAGTCATAAATTATCAATTGGGGACCTCGGCTTTCCCACGGACCTCTCTCTCTCGCGCGCGCGGTCCTCGGGCCGAAATCTTCGAGCGCAACACCTCCAAATTTCTTGTATTAGCGGGTCTTCTACCCTTACGCGCTAATCAGTTCCCACGTGCCCTCAACCTCGTGCGCGCGCCGGCTAGCGACCTCTATCACCAATCATCATAAAGTTGCAACCGAAAGACGGGTCATCCAACGAATCAACATCCAGTTAGAAGACCCCAATTCTCCTATTGGACGAGGTAAAAAAGACCAGAGGGAAAGCAGAAAGAAAATTCGATTTCTCGGAAAAAGACGGCAGACTTTATTCGGAAGGCTTAGAGACAACATCGTTTTTCCAGAAAATAAAGTTCATCAGAGTCGATTTTTGTGTACCAATTCATTTTCACAAGTCCTACACAAGCAGAGCACTTTCGTGCACCACGGGAACTCGGACCAGCCAAAATTACCTAAATCCCACCCAAACTACGCAACAGTGTAATGTCGTCGGAACCCAGACCGCCGCCATTTTAATAATCCCCATCGCCGTGATAGCGCGCATTATTTAAACACTGGAATAGCATAGGGACAAATACTATTTTAACAGCGACATTTAGCTAAGGAAATAGTAAATCAGATTAGACGGTCATTCGGGTAGAGGAATAATAAACAAGAATCCCAGCGGGAAATAGAAAAACAACGACGACAGTTCGAATGAAACCAGGACCTCTACTACATTTTTCAAGGACTTCTCATCATAAATAAGCGCTAACAAAAGGGCCTTCATCGGAGGAATCGAGCAGCGACGGTCATGTACATGTAACGTTACAATCACGTGCGGACCTACTGGCCGTTTTTTTTTAGTTTTTCCTCCACGCCTTCCCTTACACATCGAGGGTGAACACACATGGAGGCACCCACCCACCTTCCCTCGCAAAGATACAACGTGACTTCGGATTAGACTTCACGACTCCTCAACAGCCGGCTTATCCTGGGACCGGAGACTACATGGAAGCAGCCGAGAAAGAGCACATTCACTCCGATTTTTGTCATAGTTGAACTTGCAATTCTTTGAAAAGGATTCAGAAATACATCTACGAGTTATCCGAATCAGGAGTTACAATTTTTTTTCAAATAACTATCCTTATACCTTGCGTCTCCGTGCACAGAATTATTTTAACTTTTATCTAATTATTAACCGCGTTTTAAGGCGTTTGAATCCTTACCGCGAATTTATTAGACATTTTAACTGCTCGCGACCTCTGAAATCGAGTGCTTGAAATAAGGAACTGGTAGGAGCATAACAGTGGTGACAGCGGTTGGATACACCAACTTCCGAGTGCGCGCTTTTATTCAAAAGGAAACATTTCTTGTTTGTATGAAGAATACCTGTTATCTACCTGCCCTCCTGACTGCTGCGAACGGAACAACATCTACCAAACAACCCCACGGACATACAGACATACTTGATCAATTTGGAGGAGCTAAATATTTTAGCATGTTGGACTTGGCCTCACGGTTTCATCAGGTACCCATGGACTCTTCTCCTAAAGCTAACATCGCGTTTTCCACCCCTTATAGACACTACCAATTTAATAGAACGCCTTTTGGACTTCGCAACGCGCCGGCTACTTTTCAAAGGCTTATGGATCGTATCCTTATAGGTCTACAAGGCATTGCACTATTTACATACATGGACGATATTACATTGGTCATCATATGGGGCTTTGTGCTACATATTTTGAAAAAACGATACGTATCGCTAAAAACCAGAGTCACGGTCTTAGGATGTTTATAATTTCGAATTTAAAATGCCTAATGAATTTGTCGCTACCAAATAATAATTTAAATGAGATATACAGAATACTCGATTCTCACTAAAAAACTTTTTCTGAAATATCGATAACGATGGGTGCGACCCGGAAATAGTAATGGGGCTTCTGAAACAAAGTGCCCCTGTGCATAATTTGTGTAATTTGTTACAGTTGCATACATACTCACAGATTTAGCATCCGTACAGCATTGCTTGCAATGCTTTCTTCTTGCCTCAGGATCTGAATTACCGACTCTGTAGAAAATCCTGTGATACTATAGCGAACTCTACCCAAATCAAATAGTCAGCTAGTGAACTACATCTGACTGCAACAGAGAAAAATGTTTTTTTACAGCTTTGTCAGCTTTTAAAAGTACATTGTGGCTGCGTTATATCCCTACGAAAACTGTCGATGCCTGCAGCCTCCGACAAAAGCGTTCAAGCGATTTCTTCGCCATTTGTCGGTGACGGCGCAAACTTGGGATTCGTTTTTTATTTGACATACTTTTATTAAACATTTGGCGACACCGTAAATGTATTGCGAATATGGATGTAACGTAAACCGAGTCTAGATGTTATGGGCGTGAGGTAAACACGCTAGAGAATCCATAAGAAAGTGAGAGATGGAGTGGGGGAGCGTTTCGTCCTAGGCCCGCTAGAGGACTCGTCAGTAAGGCTAATGTAGCGGTAGGTTAGATGCGCCCTCTAGCGCAACTAGATTAAGTTAGTTGTAACTAGGAAGATAAGTAACTAGTCATTAGCATAGTTAGTTTTAAGCCCTTAGGTTAAGTTAATTGTAAACTAGCTTTTAAGAGGAAGTGTTGTCGGCGTGGGTCGACGAAAACAAGAGAACAGTCTCAGTCTAATACCAGCCACGGACCCACGCGAATAAAGCCAATCTCACGCTTCATCCTTGTGTCCATTTATTCTGCACGTGCGCACTTTACCCCGGTAGGGACAAGTCCCACACTAACTAGCGGACCCTGCCTTAGACGCGGGGATGTAATGGAATCCTAATGAGATGGTATATATACAAACCGGGAACGCTCAGAGGACTTGCGAGAAAGGTATCCATCTACCGGCAGGGAATGGAGGTAGCGGTCGCTACAGTACCCCCCTGCCAGTGGTTAACGATATTAACGCGTGATGCTAATACCTCCTCGCTTGTCCAGGAGTGTAGCAGCTGGATGGAGGAAAGATGGCGAATTGCGTCTACTTTGTCTGGGTTTGGGGTTGTTCCCTCACTATTTATTCTATAACCCAAAAAATCTATACTATTTTTGCCGAACGTGCATTTGGCCGGATTGATTATTACGCCGTATTCCTGTAGGCGTATAAAAATTTGTTTGATGTGTTGTAAATGTTCCGTCTCGTTTGTAGATGCTATTAATATGTCGTCCAGGTACGCGTAGCAGAAATCTAAATCTCGCAAAACTTCGTTTATAAACCTTTGGAATGTTTGCGCTGCATTCCGAAGTCCGAATGGCATCCTAACGTATTCGAAAAGGCCGAATGGGGTTGTTAGAGCTGTTTTTTCTATATCCGCGGGTTCTATGGGAATTTGATGGTATGCTTTGACTAAGTCTAATTTTGAAAATATTGTTTTTCCGTGCAACATTTGTGAAAAATCCTCAATATGGGGTAACGGGTAACGGTCCGGGATAGTTCGCGTGTTTAATGCGCGATAGTTGTGGGGATCGCTACCTCCAGTCCCTGCCGATAGATGGATACCTTTCTCGCAAGTCCTCTGAGCGTCCCCGATTAGTATATATATGATCTTGTTAGGATTCAATTACATCCCCGCGTCTAAGGCAGGGTCCGCTAGGTTTGCCTTACTGATGAGTCCTCTAGCGGACCCGGGACGAAACGTTCTCCCCACTCTATTCTCTCGCTTCCCGCGACACTTTGTATGTCACGGTTCTATATGTCCATATATACCCGAGATCCAGTTATATGCGATCGACGGTGGTATCTACTTTCGCCAAATTGGTGACCCCGACGATGACTTGAACACGCAACCTTCGGTCCGACGTGATACTCTTGATAAATGAGTGTGGTAGTGGTTTGTGTGTGCTATTTTCGAGCCCCCCTACCATTATGTGGTGGAAGTGTGTGTGCGTTACCGGAGCCCCCACCACCACCGTGGTAGCTGTGTGTGTGCTCGTCGAGCCCCCCTACCACCGTGGTGGAAGTGTGTGTGCGTTACCGGAGCCCCCACCACCACCGGTAGCTGTGTGTGTGCTATTCGAGCCCCCCCTACCACCTCAATTGGCGACCCCGCCAATCGCGGATTTTCGGGTCGGATTTATGTATAGCTGCCTTATTGATCAAGACGCCAGGAATCATCGGGACGCTTACGACTCCATACTCCTGGACAAGCGAGGAGGTATTAGCATCGAGTTTGTGTCGTTGACCACTGACGGGGGAGTACTGTGGGGATCGCTACCTCCAGTCCCTGCCGATAGATGGATACCTTTCTCGCAAGTCCTCTGAGCGTCCCCGATTAGTATATATATGATCTTGTTAGGATTCAATTACATCCCCGCGTCTAAGGCAGGGTCCGCTAGGTTTGCCTTACTGATGAGTCCTCTAGCGGACCCGGGACGAAACGTTCTCCCCACTCTATTTCTCACTTCCCGCGACACTTAGTATGTCGCGGATCTATGTTCCATATATACCCGAGATCCAGTTATATGCGATCGACGGTGGTATCTTATATCGCCAAATAGTCACCGCAGGGTCGCCATCCTTTGTCTTTTTTCTGTACTAGGTGAAGGGGTGAAGCCCATGGACTCTTAGATGGACGAATCACTCCTTCTGACAAAAGGTGTTGGAATTCTTGTCTGGCGTTTTTTAACCTGTCGGGGGCGAGTCTTCTCGGTCTAGCGAATACCGGTGGTCCGTCTGTCGTTTTGATATGATGCGTGATCTTATGTTTTATCATTTTATTCGTTTGCGATGGGCGTGTTATTTCCGTGAAATCGGCTAGGAGTTTAATGTAGGGTGAATCGCCGACAACCGTTCTATTGATTCTACATCGGCAACCCCCAACGTCCCGCGTGCCGCGACATTTGTATTATTGTCTATGAGACGTTTGTTTTTTACGTCGACCAACAAACCGAAATTCTTTAAAAAATCAGCACCGATTATAGCTTTTGAGTCGTCCGCGATTATAAATTTCCACTTTAGGACGCGACGCAACCCGAAATTTAAATACAGCACGATGTCACCATACGTCGAGATGGTTGACTCGTTTGCCGCGTATAGAGTATAGTTGCTTTTTATCGGTCGTCCTTTGATTAGGGATCGCGGGTAGACGCAAATGTCGGCGCCGGTGTCTATTAGTTACTGGACCTTTGTGTCCCGATCGGTCATGAAGAGGCGGCTTGTTTTGGGATCGACGCTCGTCGCCTCGTCTAGTGTCGATCGGACTCGTTTCCCTGTTTGCTGATGTATGTGCAGGGTGTTGTGCATCTTGTTGAGCGGTCTCCGAATCGTCGGTGGTACCAACAGACGCCTGGCTGAGA